>JAJMGJ010000009.1:0-453479 GCA_030568655.1 Suhomyces prunicola
GAGACAAACCGTCGCTGTTGGTGTTATCAAGTCTGTTGAAAAGTCCGACAAGGCTGGTAAGGTTACCAAGGCCGCTCAAAAGGCTGGTAAGAAATAAGCTATTCAATGATATCTTAGATTTAAGCCCCTCTGTGTGCTGAGTTTAATATTTTTGTTTGGTAATTTCGAGTTTAAATATAATATTATGAACTTTTAAAAATTGATATGTAGACACTCGTAGTTGATAGAGCGCCATATTATTATACGGCTTCCTTGTGATTATGAGTGGGACCATGTTGAATGGCCTCATGATATAATTGACCGTATGCGAGGTACCACATTTTCTTCATAATTTACGAACTTGATCACCTATGACCCTCGATAATTCGTTGTCGTTGCACAGTGTGACCCGGAACGCGCAGAGCAATTGAGGTACAGTTCTACATTCCCATTTTGGTATCAGAACCGATAAGATGCAAAAAGTCTCAATTGGATGTAATTGGCTCCCACTAAAGATGCTAGCTGCATCTACGTCAGATTATGAATAGAAAGCCCACGAATCAATACAAACCCGAAGAAAAATTGAAAGAGAAATGTACCAAGAAGCATGGGTACATCAAGATTCTACAAGGGAGCACCGATCGGGATTTCGCTGGTCTCCGCCTTTAGTTCTTCTGGGAAATGTAGCAGCAATAGTGGCGGTGGCGGTTGTTGTTATAGTTCGTGCTAGGATTGATGACTGCGAAAATATCCAAATTAATCATCGGTGTTTGTACCTGCATATTGAATTGGCGCAGGCGTAACTATTGGAGATGAGTTGGATTTGATATGACCTCGGGCTGCATGAATCCTACGGAGATCGCCCAAATCAGGACTTGTGCCAAGACGTGTTAAAATAAGCCTTATCGGACCTTCGAACCGGTACAATTCACTTGCCCAAAGTTCGTATGTTTCTCCAATGCCATCAGATCCAAAGGCCCAGATGCTTGACTATATACAAGAGAGACACGATCATTGCATTTCTTCTCAAATTTTCTAACGCCTTATGAGTGGAAAATCGGAACTGGTGTTACCTGGCCACAATGAAGCGACTAATGGTCAACAAGCGAACCTGAGAGGTCTGAGCGACCAAAAGCGATATCAACTTATGGAGATTTTAGAACAAGCGTCGCCAAGAGATTGTGCTAGCTTCGGATATGTCAATAATATTAAGAGTGAGTTACAAACGGACGAACCCAACTTGGATCATTAATTGATTTGCCCGATACGGTAGCTCATTTAAAATTTCTTCGAAGCCTTCATGAGTTGAAGAAGACAATTGGCGGTAAATATCCTTGTCGCCTATATCATGTTAAGAATTGGCAGGTGTTTGTGACTCAGGCTGTCAAGCGCTTTGAAACATTTGTCACCGCATGCCAAAAGGCTTTGCATCTAGATAATGTTGCCCAGACTGATGAGAAAGAAATCTACGATAATGATAATACACGACACTGAAATCCAATTCTTGGATGGCTTGTTACCACTCTTGGATGTCCTCGTGGTGTTGCATGCATTTCTCTTGAATCCTCGAGCGTTTCACGATACCTTTGCCCGCAACAACTTTATCAAATTTGCCGATTTCCCATTCCCTTTAAAACGAATCAGTAACCTGATTGACAATCATACGTTCGCCTATAATCCTGACGAAAAACTTCGCAGTCGGTATCTCGAAACTATTCAATTGGGTACCACTGCTAAGGATGATTTTGTTTATTTGTTCAGTCTGTTTTCGATGAATGATCCATTGGTATCAGTACATTGCCCTCAGTGTCAATCAGTTATCTTGAAGGATATACGCTACACGAACGAAAGTAAATCTGGGTTCGCTGATCAATAATTTTTTGCATGGAACAAAGATACTTCATGTGATTGCAATTTTGTGCATTCTATCACACATGACGAACTTCGTAAACGACAGCTATATGCAGATCTGACTCTTTCTAGGCCGCTTTTAGGTACTTTCTGATAGTTCTCGAGTGTGCTTTTTAAGAGATCCAACCACTCCCGGTCAGCTAATGAAATTTCGGAGGCCGTGAAGAAAGAGTTCACTAGCTAGGCAGTTTTTTCATTGAGAGAGTCGTCTTTGAAGCCTGCTATAACTAGAGCCCTGACTTCCATTAAGAGCAATTAGTGGTGCCAAATCCGTCTACGTCACTGCTTTTCTGTAAATTTTGTTCATTTACTTGTACCAAATTCATTTCAAGTTAGTGAAGACTTGGTGGGTTGTGTGATCAGACAAGAAAGGTTTGTGGAGATGATGAATTGCTTGGACTAGCTTCACACTCCTGTGATCCCTGAATCTTTGCACGAGTCGTCTATTCGGTACTCAAGGTTCTTCAAAATACTCACGTATTTCGACCTGAAGCGAACGCATGTACCAACATTGGACATATACATGGTGAGGCGTACCCACCAATTGTCTATGAAACATTACTTCGCGGACTGTTTGAATTCACGGGCAAGCACTGTCATAGATCAGGACGATGAAGTTGAGAAATCCAGTCTTGACAATGGGTTTGAGCACACTTCGAAAGTTTACCGTAAGCAATTTGGAGAAGACCATTCAATTTGTACATGTTTTCGTGCGGACTTAAACGGGCCAAAGTGAAACCCACTGTCACCAAAATGTTTAGCAAAAAGGGTGAGATGGAAAAGGAATTGAAGTTTCTACGGGTCAATCAAGACCTGGCTTAATCTTTATGGCGAATCAATACCCAAGCATACGAGAATTATCCAATGTTTTTCGTCATAGCACCTACGAGTTCTTTTTCTTCATTCCAATGCGAATGTTCAAAAGAAACGTTGTGTTGCACTGCCCTAGATTATGGTAAAATTGCAGGTTCTGGATATACTTCTAGTGGTGGGAATACTAAAGTTACTTTAAGTTCTAATCTACTTCTCGTGCTCGTAAATCCAGCTTCAGTGCCTAGTAATTGTGGTGGCGGCGACTATCATGAAAGTTCCAGTAATTGCGGTGGTGGTGGTTTTGGACGTGTAGGTGGAGGTGGATTCTAACGGTGGTGAGAATTGGAGTCAAAGTTGGATACTTTAGATTAGCGATGAAGGGATTATTGAGATGTTTTGAAGTAGAGATTGTCTACAGCATAAATACACATTCGTGCAAAATTTGTAACATGTGTGCCTTGTACTGGTATGTGATAAATCCACACATGGTAGATCTCACTGGCTGTAGGATTTCAAATTTGTCATTTTTTTACAAAAATCCCGTAAAATCACGAGGAGTTCACTAATTAGTATTCTCGGGGTCTTAATGAATCATCGTGCAAGTTGATTTGGATCTTAATTTAGTACTTTAAATGTTATTGCCACAATGAACTGCTGATAAGGTCGGATAGCAATTTGAATGATTCACTCCAGCGCGAAGAATGAACAGAGCACTAACAATAAGCAAACTGTACCGATACGTGTTGCAAGGAAAGTACAGATTGGTGAAGTGCATTGATACCGAAGAGTGCAGAAATGGACCTTTTCCTTTGGCATAGGTTTAGTAGTTGCACATATTTCCGGATACTGATTTGGGTGCAAAAAAATGTGCCCTGCCCATTATAAAAAATATTTTGGTATGTATTGGGAGGTTACTGACTACAATAACAAGACAGTTCCACCATATTTCACGAGGTTCTTGCTGTCCATATGCAATGGCAAAGGTACATTCTTAATATCAGCAATGAGTGCTATCAAAATTGCGAGAAGTCTTGATGCCTACCGAAAGCCCAGGCGACTGTTACTACTAATAGCCTTCTTGTAGAGACCTCGTTCCCCACGGTTATACTCCTCATTGCTACATACATATTAGAAATGTAAGCCAAAGCATGTCATGGCCAATCATTCAAAATCGGACTTGAAGGGAAGACTTCCGATCTCAATGGTAATTCAAATTTATGGAGCACAACCTGACGTCTGTAGTACTTCTGCCTTTTTCTCGTCTAAGTGAGATTGACATCTTTGATGTAACCAGCAATTATTTTGCTGGTTAGATCGGTGAATAAATAGTAAATTTCAGGCTTGACAGAACCATAACAGTGAATAAGCCAAGTAGCAGACATGGAACGTGGAGTTAAGCTCGGTGGAGGAGAGCGTGATTATAACCATGCTACTGACTCGGAATATAAAAGACTTCGTGCAGAAGTCGATACCTTATACAAGAAAAGAAACCAGTTGAGTCAACAATCGCAGCAGGCTTTCAAGAGAGGGGACAAACAAAGGGCCCATGAACTCAGCGAAGAGTCCAAAAAGATTCTTGCCCAGGCAGAGGAGACGAACCAGAGAGCAGCGGAGTATGTTTTTAGAGAAAACAACGCCGACAGTGCACCAGATGAGATCGATTTGCATGGATTGTATGTCAAAGAGGCTGAGTACGTTTTGCAACAACGACTTTCTGCAGCTATCAAAAGCAACCAGTCTCACTTAAAAGTTATCGTGGGAAAAGGACTCCATTCTGCCAACGGAATTGCCAAGTTGAAGCCGGCTGTGGACAAGATGTGTCATGACTGCAACTTGAAGCACCACATAGACCCCAAAAATTCGGGCGTTTTAGTGATTGACTTGACCGACACTCAATCCTCTCAAGTACCCAACCACTGGAACAATGGACCCAACTACCATGGACTGCACGGTCAACCTCAAGGTTACCAAGGGACCGGTCAACCTCAATATTACCAGCAACAACCTCAACAATCGCAGAACAATTTCAAAACTGGCAATCCCATTGTGGACTTCCTTTTCAAGGCAATTTGTGCGTGTATTAACAAGTAATTATGTATTAATATAGGTGTAAAAGAACTATAACTGTAATATAGAAAACGACATGAACCGAGTATAGATGCTAAGATGGGTATCATCAACAGGCACATCCGCCGCCTCCACCTTCTAAGTGGATATTGATGGCATCGTTGTAATCATCACTGACATCCCCGCCGTTGACTTCGTTCAACTCTTCTTGCTGCAATGCCATTTTGGCAATCACTTCAAAAGCCCCCTCAACATTTATAGAATCTTTGGCACTGGTTTCAAACACAGGGTAGTTCATGCCTCCGAACCCTTGAACGGTGAGCTTGTTGAGCTTCTTATTCAATGAGGGTATCTTTCTGGATTCGTCTATATCAATCTTATTTCCAATAATGATAAATGGAAAGTCTTGGGGATTGGCCACATTTGATTGGACCAAGAACTCGTCTTTCCATGATGTCAAGTTGTTCAACGATTTTTCGTTGGTCACATCATAACATAACACACAGCAATCGGCTCCACGATAGAATGCTACACCCAAGCTCTGAAATCTTTCTTGTCCGGCAGTATCCCAAATTTGAAGGGTGACCACTTTATTATCGACTGTAATTTCCTTAGTTAAGAAGTCGGCTCCGATAGTCGCCTTGTATTGGTGCAGAAACTTGTTATTAACAAATTGTTGCATCAACGAGGTCTTTCCGACCCCTGAGTCTCCAAGAATGATTACTTTTAAGAGTGTTTTCTTTCTGATTGTCATCGCTAATCTTTACGATAAGGATACTACGGGCCTCTTTATCTTCGCTCGGTTGTTGTTATGTTCTGGTCACATGATCGCACGCACACCTCGAGTCACGCCCGACATCACGCGCATGCCTTCGCAAGTGGGGTGGAAGGTACAAACAGCCCCTTTGATCGCGACATTGCGAACGGTTAGCCGCAACCATGTGTGATATAAATATCGCAATATTGCCACTGCGGAGTTTGATTGCCAAAACCACATCAAAATGTCTAACTTAACCACATCAATTCAATTAACTCAACAAAGTACCTATAAGCTCAGCAATGGACTTCATATTCCTGTAGCAGGATATGGTGTATATGAAATTGCTGCGGATGAGGCGGAACAAGCCGTTTACAATGCATTGAAACTTGGATACCGCCACATAGATGGTGCCCACGCCTACAAAAACTCGAAAGAAGCTGCCGCTGGCATTGCCAAATTCTTAAAGGACCATCCTTCGGTGTCAAGACAAGATATTTGGTTCACCTCCAAGATCCCTACCCAATACTTGGGTTACGAAAAGACCAAAGAATCTGTCCAAATAATTGCTGATGACGTCAAAAAATCAATTGAGTATGTCGATTTGATCCTTCTCCACTCTCCAAAAGCAAGCAAGGAAGATAGATTGGGTTCTTGGAAAGCCTTACAAGAATACGTTACTCACCCTTCAAACGAGGTATTGAACATCAAGTCAATTGGAGTGTCCAACTATGGTATTGAACACTTGGAAGAACTTTTACACTGGGATGGATTATTGGTCAAGCCGGTGATCGATCAATTGGAATTGCATCCATGGTTGCCACACTTGAAGTTGCGTGAATACCTTGTCAGTCATGACATTTTGATTGAAGCATACAGTCCATTGACCAGAGGTGAGAAGTTCGATGAGCCAGAATTGGTAAATGCTTCAGAAAAATACGGATACTCTAAGGCAGAGATTTTATTGAAATGGTCCTACTTACAAGGATTCATTGTATTGGCCAAATCTGCCAACGCAGAAAGAACCAAGCAAAACTTGAACGTGCTTCCTCCTGGCAAACATGACGAGTTGGACCAAACCACGCATCTCGGTAAGTTGGACTTGGAACCAGAAATTTTGGAGAGTTTGAACAAGCCTGACGCTCACGATGTGTTGACATGGGGCCGTGTTGACCCAACTGAGTACAAACACACACAGTAAGTAGAAATATAGAGATAGTTTAATTATAGCTTTCCATACACCGCATAATTAGTGATTGAAGCTGCAATCGAAGTTTTTAGATTGGCTGAAGAGGTAGCCCTTTCGCGGCAGAAATATCGTGGCTCCTTCGCACAACAGAGCTTATTGGTCGGCAATTTCACAAGCCGCGATAGGGAGCTTACAGGCAGGATACAGGATACTTACTAATAAATTATTAACAAAGACATTGTATCAAGGGAGGGAAATCCACAGCAATGCTGTAAATTATAAAATTGGGTTAAATTTAGGGAACGTTGGTCAACTCTTAAACTTAATTTATTGAACATTTGAAAATGGCACCAACTCCTAGAACAGCAATTGTCGTCTACTCTTTGTACCACCATATCGCAACATTGAGTAAGTCGATCAAACAAGGTGTTGAGGCTGCTGGAGGACATGCCGATATCTACCGCGTTGCCGAAACATTGCCAGGCTCCTTGTTAGAAAAGTTACATGCACCTCCTGCACCAGATTTTCCAGTTGCTACTCCAGAAATCTTGAAGCAGTACGAGACCTTCTTATTTGGTGTTCCAACCAGATACGGAACCTTCCCTTCGCAATGGAAATCTTTCTGGGATTCCACAGGTGGTTTATGGGCTAATGGTGACCTCATTGGTAAGTATGCTGGTGTGTTCGTTTCGACTGGTACTCCAGGAGGAGGACAAGAAACTACCGTTATCAACACTTTGTCTACCTTGGCCCACCACGGTATTGTCTACGTTCCATTAGGTTACTCTAATCCTAAATTGGCAAGTTTTGATGAAATTCACGGTGGCTCTCCATGGGGTGCCGGTACCTTTGCTGGCGCTGATGGTTCCAGAGTTGTCTCCGAATTGGAGAAGGAAATTGCTTACTCTCAAGGTGAATCCTTCTTCAAGACCGTCACCCAATTCAAAAAGTAATTGAAGTACTTTTGGTATACAGCCTACAGATCCTTATAATACACTTTCTATAAAATAATTCCACAGTGGTTTTAGCTTACTTGTATCATCCTTCCACGAGCCTCTATAACTAAGTTGCAGCCAATGAAACCGGTTCGCGCACTACCACGAAATTTCGACCATCAAAACTTCACACACGAAGCGGTGGCCACAGCCGACTACAGAAACTCACAGTCGAATCTAGTTGGTTTTAGAGGAGAACCGATTTCTGCGTACTTGTCAACATGTCCAAACCAACCAAACATATTAGGCAGGAGTATATTGCCAAAATCAGATATAGCAATAATCTTCCACCACCTCCGTTGAATCCCAAATTTTTACAATACAACATTACCGAAAATGTAACACCAAAGGAGAAAGCCGAATACTTGATGTCTTCGATATTTCGTAAGGAAAATTTTCAGAGCTTAATGGAGAATTTGGACGATGAATTAGGCATGAATTTGAACTTGATAAACAATACTGGCTTTCTCGATAACGGTAACGACAGTGTAATTTATAATATGGAGAGAGGAGAAAGGCGGGAAAAATCGGAAAAGCAAGGCGGGGCTTTATCGGCCAAACTTCATCCTAAAGATAGGGCATTGTTAAGAGATGCTGGAGTCGGCAAAATATCTAAATCTGAACCAGGAGTATCATTTTTAAGAAGAACCGAATATATTACTGAGAGTGATCACATCAAATCTACCAACTTGGATGCCGAAGAATCTCAACAAAATCCCAATGAAGAAAAGCATGATGCTGATTCACAGTTGGCGGCTGTTGAAAATAGTTTTGAAAGTGCTCAAAGCACCTTGAATAATTTCTCCAGCTTGAAACATCCAAGGAAGAAGCATTTGTCTGCAGTTCAAACTTGGCCATTATTACCAGATACCTCTATGATGGATACTAAATTTTTGACTGTGAAATTTATGGGATCGGCCTCGATAGACCGTGAATTGGAATCGATAAAGAGACAAGAAGGTGCCCAATACAGCGAGAAGAATCACCGGGATATTCTCAAATCATCTATATACAAGCCAATAACCTCTCCAGATGGTGAATGGATAAGTCTTTACCAATTGAAAGATCCAAAAAAGGCTGCTGCCTTAATTGAAAAGTTGCATTCTACAGAGAGAGAACACCCCGTAAATTCATTGGATGAAGATGATTTTACACTTGAAGAGTTTAAGTTCAAACACAACAAACACTACGAGATGAACTTTCAACGGTTCACAAAACCCAACGAAGAATTATCTATCAAGTTCATTCCTGATGAAGAGGGTGCAAAGAGAAGAAAGGTTGCGTATTATTATCCTGTGACTGGTAGAATTGACTTGAGGAAGCACAGAGCGTCAACCAACTCCGAGGTCAACAGATTCCTCAAGGAAAGTACTATCGATGGTATCAACTTCAAGTTACGAGAACCAAATACCTCCGAACTTAAGAAGATGGACACCATCAGATCTGAATTCGATCCAATGGAGTATGAAGGTGAAGAAGACGAAGAGGAGGAAGAGGAGGAGGTAGAAGAAGAAGAAGAAGAAGAATCCACGGCTAAAGACGTTGGTGAAGATTTCAATGAAATTGCTGCTGAAAGCTAATTTTGTACTACCATTGAACAATAAAAATCCATGTATATTAATCACGAGGAACATCCGGATGTTTGATGTAGAAGAATTGAATATGGTAAATCGCTGTGGCTATACAATAGTACAGTCCCTTTTCTTTTTATCCTCCTTTTTCTTATCCTCTTTTTCGGGAGACCTTTTACTTCTCGAAAATGGCCTGAACGGTTCAGACATGGGTTTGCTTTCCTTTTTATCGTAAAGAGCCTGCATTTGTTGTGCCATGGTTTGATCTTCCTCTTCTTGTAGTTGCTTTGTCAATATATAGTCTTTTTCATTGATGCCTTCATCGTCAATATCTTGGTCGATGTCCAAGATCGGCAAGAAATCTCCGTTGAAAAACAAGTCGTCTTTTCCGTTGACCGAATTCAACGATTGCCAAACAATCTTGCTAGCCTTGTTGTTAAATGATGAATCTGTTATTAACAAGTAGAACTCCTGGTTATTTTTCTTGAATAAAGTATTAAAATGATTGTTTCTGAAAAAGATTACAAACTCTTCATTCAGTAGATCGAGATTCAACCGCTTTAAACCGATTTCGGTCAACTGAGTCTTGTTAAGTTCGAGCCATTTCTTGATCAATTGCTGATTTCTCGCAATTTGGGTATGAGAATCAGGACTACGTAATTGTCCATTGGTAGACGTACCTGAGTCTGTATTTTCTACTCCGATAATTTTCTGTGGAGGCTCTGATTCTTTAAGTAAGTAGTCTTGAATTGCATCGAAAGTCTGTAACTCGTTGAAGATCTCGATTAATTGACCATATTGATCCTCCTCTCCTTCTTCGTTATCTACTTTCCATTCAACTTGCTCGCTGTCGATCTGATTCAAGCGCCACCCATGCTTTAGATCTAGGTCGAATATACCAAACAAGATGGTGTCTGACTTAGCAAAAGTTCCATTCACAACATTTGGATTAACCGATAAGCCAGTGTGTAGTGAAGGTAAACTCTCCAACAAGTGGTCGACTTCGAAATCAAAAGATTTGTCTTCTTTGAAAACGAGTAGCATTTCACCCAACTGGCTGAGAATCTTGTTCGATTCGATGAAGCCATGGCTACTTTCATACTCAAACAACAAGTTCTTCAAGTCGCTCAAGCTTGAAAACTTTTGATGTTGTATGTCGTTAAGCTTTTCTTCATTCAATAAAAAATTGTGTAGCTGCAATTCGTACTTGAGAAGAAGAGTGTTGACTAATGCAATCAACGGGCAAGGGCCGTTTTTATCTTGCAACAAAATAGGTGTGATGAGCTTGTGGTCCTCGTTGGCAGAATCGTAATCCAAGGACCAGCGTATGGATCTAATTTGGTATGTTGGATCGGACATATAGTAGAGAGCGTTGCAGTGAGATCAGTTGATGTATTTGTAAGGATTACCTAGAGGTGGTTGAGCTTCTATTTCGATATTTCCGGGAAGATGGAAAGAGGAGGCGGAGTGTACAAAACTTTGAAACGTCTCAGCTGGACAAATTTCTATCCATAAATGTGATTACTACTCGGATCTCGCGTAGTATAGATCGTCTACAATCGTCTGGAATGATGCGCCGAGCGACTGACGATCGTGCGTCGTGGCTAGTGCTAGTGTAAGCAATACGAGAAACAAGGAATAAAGTAAGTAGATCAATAGGGTGCTGGAGTATCTGATGTGAGTGAAGCCAAGCTCCACTTGAGTTCTTTAAAACTACGACAGAAAACAATTTATCGTGGCTATTGTGGTGTCTCGGTACATACTTGGTCCTCTTGACGAGAGCTCCAGGTTTGCATTGTGCAGGCATGGGCCCTTTTCAAAGTGGTGTCACAAACAAAACATTTAGGTGAGAGTAACGCGGGTTTAGCGAGGTTCTCGCTAGGGTTTTTTAGACGGAGGGGAAAAAAGTTCTCTTAATTATTAAAATATTGGATCAATACACATATGGCACAACAAAATAGTACGCAAAAAGTCCCACAGTTAAAAGAAGATTTCCGTAAACAACAACTCTAAAATTGAACACTTCATCGTCTATTCTCTTCTGCACAGATTTGTCAATTTGATATCTGTCACTAACAGTCAAATTGATGTCTTTCAAGTTTCTAGTAGCACCTTTTGGAATCGAGGTAGGATATAAGGTTTCGCAGAATTGGGTGATTTCACCACACTTGATACCAATTTTCAAGTAATTTGGATCCTTGACGTTGGATTTTTGGTTGATGACCCTGACATATCTCTTGAAAATCCTCACCACGCCAGGAAAAGTTCTGCTTTCTAAGATCAATGAGCATGTGGTACCCTTTCTAAGCTTGACATTGCCCCTCAAAACCTTGGGGTTATTGTATACAAGAGACAAAGTGGCAATGGCCATGACTTGAGGAATGGCACAGAAATTGAACGAAGAAGGGTCTTGGACCAAGGCGAGGTACTCCAATACATCTTTGACGTGACCAAGTGCGTTCAACACCAAGTCATTGATACAGCTGACACCTTGGAATTCCGACTCAGGTGACTTATCGTTGTAAAACCACAGCAAGTCATCAGTGTACTTGGACCAAATTTCCTTCGGCCAGAACGATCTTCCGTCTTCCAAGTCTTCGTGGTAATCTCTGATAATGTTTGTCTTTTGCAAAAACAATCCCATGGATTCAGACTTGGCAAAGCCGTCGCAAATAACCCCATTGCCAGCAAATTTGGCATCTACCATGAAACGAGTCAAACCTTCACCAACAACACCAGCAACATAATGACAATACAAGTCGTAATCCTTGATGGTTGAAACACCATTTCTATTGAACTGTTCGTCCAAAATGTAGTCAGCCATACCGTTACCCATCTTCTTTGTTATATCAATAATTATATCTTTATGGGAAGAAGGTATTTTGTGGAACTCTATCAAGATCTGAGGAAAGTCAACCAAAACAATTCTGTCTTTTTCAGTAGGAGCATTTCCGTCGAAGCTCCAATCAGTCAATTCTAACTTTGAGTCGAACTCACGAAGCAATGGAACCTTCACCTTTGGATCAATGGTCATATCGTCTTCAATGGTATCCAAGGCTCTCAAAACTAAGTAAAACAACATGATGGAGTCTCTAATTTGCGGGTGCAATTCCATGATGACGGTTGCAAAAGATCTAGAAGAATGCTTCAATAATTGGTAACATCTCTTCAAGCTGTCTGGAGCCTTGGAGAGATCTTGGGGGTGGTATTGGTCTCTAAACCAAAAGAGACGCACGACGTCTGCCAATTCATCCGGGTGGGTGAGAAGTTCTGTCAATTTTCCCATTCTTCTTGTACTTGTTTATTAAGATCAACGTGGTTATAAAGAACAAGGATCGAGAAGGTTGTCACACTGTTAAACGAGCTGTTTTGATATGACCGCGCCTTGTCAGATTTTTTAGCTAAACGAGGTGGCACGTGAGATGTGTGTGCAAACCTCTATCGCGATGGAGGTCGTCCACAACCGCGCCTGGACGCCTCGTTATAAACAGAATCAACTACCGTCTCCAGGGAGGCTGAATATCGGTCAATTCTACAATATCACACCACAACGTGTTCTGAATATTGTCTATACATTATGGTTTGACTTTCCTTTACCCCTATACATTTCCGTTCTCTATTTTCTCAAACCATTTTCTAGCAGCCTTGATATTTTTCAATATAAGCAACTCTTCATGTTGCACCGCACTGCTGATCTGATTGTCTTTATCTTTCAATATCACCATTATGAACATATTATCTGTAAGAATATCGATATAGAAGTGACTCCCATTGCTGCCTCGAATAATGAGATTACTGAAGTTCGTTCTCAACTTCGATATCGATTGCTTGTACGTCTTGATAATTGATGATATTTTTTCGAAACGCTTCGGGTCTAACTCTGGCTGCACTTGGTCCTTATTGAGCTCATGCTCGATAGACGTCGTGGAAGATATAACGAGAAATGTGGTTTTTTCAAAAAGAATGATTTCTTCGGCATCGAGAATCTGGTTGAATTTGACTAGATGATTGTTCAATAGTTTCATGTTTGGTATCAAGGAGCACACGATCTGAGACCAGGCTTTGTACAAACTCTCATCCCAAATCGAGGTTGAGAAGCCTACCAATTTAAATTGGTAGGGATTGGATATATTCTGTAGCTTTTCCATCATGATTGTGAACAACTCATCACGTTTGTCGATCTGTACCAAGTCCATTTTATGAAGCAACACAAAGATCTTTGCTTCTGGACTGTATTTCTGAAGGTTCGTCAATGACTTGATGAATATTTCAATATCCTTGTTAATGGATTTAGACTCAACGTCGAATACATGGATCAACACTTGGACCATTTTGAAAATATGGTCTTTCTGGTTCGAGAAGTAATTGTCCATAAACACATCCTGACCACCACAATCCCATAGGTTAAGGGTCATATTACCTAAAAAGCGAAAGTGTGAATGCTCCACATCGATAGTCGCTCCAAGTCTTCTGGTATCGAATGCTGAGTAATTGGAAAATATAATTGACCTCATGGAAGATTTGCCGGAACCCGATCTTCCCATAAGCAAAAGCTTCTTTCTAGAGGAGTTCGACATTATTGAGTTACTGATATATGGTGATATCTAAAGTGTCTATGGCTGCTTATATGTCACAAACTCGTCGTGTATTTCAATTTCGCTACTCTTATCTTAGTGGTAGTCGCACGAATAACTGGGCTGGCCAGGGTGAACAAGCGAAGAAAGTAAGGCTTCATGAGCTAACGCATTCAGACTACACTACTCTGGCAACTAATTAAGGTAAGGTGAATAACAATCTTGAGTGCTGGGATAGGTGCTGCCAGTTTTACAGTGGATGCAAAAAACATTTCATACCTTGAAGTGTAGCAAGGTAATATTTACTAGAACACCGTTAAAACAGTGCTTGGTATATATTGACAGCCCCTATGTATAGACCCTGACAGTAAGCTATATATTCTTACTCCTCTTATCTAGTGTTTAGCGAAGTCGCCCGCATAACACACTATAGGCTAAATATAGCTGTACTAGACCTGTTTAGCCTGGTTGTAAGAATTGAGAAAATTCCCTCTGACAGCTGTGAGTTTCTTTTAAATATTGGCTAACGAACTCACGTTTCTATCTCTCGTTCGGCTTACCCTTAACTAGCGTACCGATGCCGAGTTGAGTCTCGTGCGTCATAACATCCCTTTGCCCCCGTAGAAAAAATATAAAGAGGAAAATCCGCAACTTATTTATCTCCACAATCTAACCCCCTAGAATTGCAATCATAGAAGCTATGTTATCAAAAAAACTATTGACTGCAGCAGCAGTTTATCTTGCTGGAGCCAGTGCCTTGACCATCCCAAATATCCAAATTCTTGACCTCGAAAATGCTTTGGAAATCGCTACAGAAAAGGCCTCAAGAGTCGCTCACCAGCTCGTAGAGCATGCTGGCAATGCTCGTCAAGTTGTGTTTGGCGGACAGGGCTCTGAAGGCTGGGGTGAATATGCAGCACCATTGCTTAACCAGGCTGCTGAATCCATTATTCCTAACAAGTATATCATTGTTCTTCACGACGACGTCGATGTTGAGGAAGCATACTCGTTAAGTATGTACAGCGACTTGGGTATTGAAGGCTCTGACTTTGACTTCTTCGACGTAACACACCTCCGTGGTTTCGTTGGAATGTTCACCGAGGAGTCAGTCAAATTGATCCAACAAGACCCTAGAGTCAAGTTCATCGAGCATGACACTATCTTCAAGGTGAATGACTTCGATATCCAAGAAGATGCTCCTTGGGGTCTTTCTAGAGTCTCCCACCGCAAGAGCACTGATCCTGTTTCAGACTACTTGTATGACAATGAAGGCGGTGAAGGTGTTACTGCCTATGTCATCGATACCGGTATTAAGGTCGAGAACGAGGAATTCGAAGGTAGAGCCAGCTGGGGCTCTGCCGTAGCCCTTCCTCATCTCAAAGTCGACGGAAATGGCCACGGTACTCACTGTGCCGGAATTATCGGCTCAAAGACTTATGGTATTGCTAAAAAGGTTGACCTTGTGGCAGTTGGTGTCATGACTATGTTTGGAACTGGTTCAACTTCCGACATTATTAAAGGAATTGAGTTCGTGGTCAACGACCATCAATCCAAGGTACAGTCTAAAGTCAAGGGTTTCAAGGGCTCTACTATCAATATGTCTATTGGTGGAGGTGCTTCTGAAGCTTTGGATTTGGCCGCCAATGCTGCCACCAGAGCTGGCTTGCACGTTGCCATTGCTGCTGGTAACGACAATGCCGACGCTTGTGAGTACTCACCTGCTAGGGCTACTGGTCCGATTACTGTTGGTGCTACCAACGTGAGGGATGAAAGAGCTTCTTTCTCCAATTGGGGCAATTGTGTGGATATATTTGCTCCTGGTGAAGATATCGAGTCTACATACATCTGGTCCAAGTCCACTTTAATGTCAGGAACATCCATGGCTTCTCCTCATATCGCTGGTTTGTTATCCTACTTCTTATCTTTATACCCAGGTCTTGACTCTGAGTACTCCAATGGTAAACCACTTGAACCAGCTGTTTTGAAACAAAAGTTAATCAAGTATGGTACCAAGGGTGTTATTTCGAACCTTGTTGATGGCAGTTCACCTAACGTCTTAGCTTTCAATGGCGCAGGTGGTAACTTGACTGATTTCTGGAACCTTTAATTCTCTTATTTCATTGATTTGAAATACCTATTCAACAAAGCGTAGAATGCCTTTAACTAATTTTCTCTTTTTAGCCGATGATGGTAGTTATTATTCGAATACAGTATGTATTTTACAGTTATATAAATCAACCTTTCATGATTCTCACATCGGCCGCTTTATCATGACCCTTGAAACTTCTTCCGAATCTTTGGACCAAATACAATATACAACCGATGAACCTAAATAAAGCCATGAATGCAACCATCCACAAAATCACGGTCAAAAAAATAGTCTGTCTGTAGTCTTTAGTTTTGGTTTCGTTCTTGACAAACTGGTCCAATCCACCAGTTAGCAAAACCAAAGCAACAACGATAAAGTTGGATGTAATCCATATCAAAACAGTCATCGATCTAACGAATGCATAGTAATCTTCGTTACTTTGTACATGACGGCCATCTGTTGGAGGCAAAGGACTCTTGATCTTTTCAAGTTGATCCAAGTATGACTGGTTGATTTCTTCTTTCGAGATCGGAATTTTGACATCAAAAGTACCATCTTCTCTAACTTTAGCAGCACCCAAATCTGCGGCGCCCGTATCACCTTTTGTACCCCAAGAAACATCATCAATGTTGCAAAATGCATAAATATTCAAAACATTGATATATGATGGTGAAAGCAAAATATATTGAATGAATGAGGTGAACATGTGCCAAGGTTCGAAGTAAAGAAATGATGCAAGGAAATATAACGCATAAGTTGAACAGGTTGCCACCACCAAATCTCTGAATTCGGAATTAGTGAAAAATAATGAAACTGTGATTCGAGTATGATTATTATAAATTTCTTGAACCGAATGAACCGCCATGAATATGGCAGCAAAGATCATATAGGCCATCAATATTGCAAAGAAAACAACAATCACAATGTAAAATCTTTCGGTACCCTTTGGCTTGTTACCAAAACTCAAAACGAATGTAGTCACGATAGATGCCAAATATAGCCAAAGGAAGATTACAGATAAAATGTTCCCTGGAGCAAAGTGAAGGTCTGAGTTGGCAAGAGAAGTTGTCAAAATTCTGAAAACCAAAAAGTACGAACCAATAGAGAACCACGAAACAATTAAGTTCAAAAACTGATAAAAGAATTCAATGTGTAAAAACAATTTTCTTCCTAAGGAATGAGATGATGACCACAATTTTGGGAACTTCACCAAGGAATAAATTGCCGCGAAAAAGGAACCATTCAACCATCTTCTTCTCTGCAAGATAAATTCTGACAAGCTTTCAGGGACATCTGTTTCTGCCGAGGCTGACTTACAGTATCTTAATAGCCAGGCACAACCCTTTTTAGCAACCAACTCATAACACAAAATTCTGTCTTCAGCCAAGTACATATTGGAGGTGAAGATTCCAGCTTCTTCTCTCATCTCAAATTTCTTTAATTCGTACTCGTCGTCGTTTGG
Organism: Suhomyces prunicola; assembly: GCA_030568655.1. Taxonomy (NCBI): domain Eukaryota; kingdom Fungi; phylum Ascomycota; class Pichiomycetes; order Serinales; family Debaryomycetaceae; genus Suhomyces; species Suhomyces prunicola. The sequence continues at coordinate 17,408 of JAJMGJ010000009.1, forward strand.
ATCTAATTCTCCCGATCCATGCAAGAATTCGCCCTTGAAATACTTTTCAAGAGGTCCTTTACCATTCACGTCGTTTTGTAATGCAACGTATCTGTATGCTGAAAATGCACCTGGTAAAACTGAAATGAATCCAAATACAGATTCGGTTGGCTTGTCCAAAATATTGGATATTTTATACTCGAAGTTTTGTCCATAGACGATAGGATTCGTCAACATCTGTCTTCTCAATAATGATGCTTTAATCTCTCCGCAAGCACCCGCCACTTGAGCATCTCTATCGAACTCTTTCCACAAGTGATATAAAGCCTTACCGGCGGGCTGGGTTCCTGCGTCCAATAAAATGACAATCTTTGGATCCAAAACCTGTCCCAAAGCTTGGAAACACCATCTATGGGAATTGATCTTTTTTGCGTTGGTTTCTTTCAAACAGAAAAGTAATTGAACAGGAACGATTTTCTCTGTGGTTAGTTTCACTGTATCTTCAACGCTTGATATACCGACTCTGGCGGTATATTCGTAAATATGAGCTTGTACCTTTTTATCGTCTACTCTACTCTTTGCCAATCCTTCTTGGTATACACCTAACCCGGCCAATAAAGCTTGAGCTCTTTCATTGATTTTGGATCTACCATCACTAACAATGCACACCACGACCTTCTTCCATGAGTCTTTACCCCAGGTGGTTGATCTTGTTCTTGATTCCAAATGCTTGATATTTTTAAACACACCCTTCAAGGTTCTGGCCAACAATATGTCATCTTCGTTGTACATGGTAATGACAATCATGAGCTCAGTTTGTCTGGGCATAGGATAATGTACCGGTCTCAATATATAACCGTCACGATAAAAGTTGGATGGTCCACAAGTGACGGCTGTATATCTCATGTAAGCAAATTCTCTGGATAATCCGCCATCTTTTTCGTTTGGGTTATAATCGGGGAATTTCGACAACAACTCGGTGGCCACAGGACAATCCAAGACTAAATGACCATTCAAACCTGAAGCAATCCCCACTTGAGGCGGTTTTTCCCTGATTGGTTCTTCCTCAGGTGGTTCGTCATATTCCAATTCTTCTCCAAAAGGTGATTCTTCAAACGTAGGTGGAGCCATCATGGGAGGGGGTGTAGGCGGCGGCGATGGCACATGCACGGTTCTCAAGTCATAGTGGTCACCTTCAAACTGGTTGTATTGAATATTTTGGTCGTAATCTCTCTCATCGTCTTCATCTTCGTAAACGTGGGGTACGAATGCTTGGTGGAAATTACTGTTCAGGTGTCCCATATGGTTCATTTCATAATGCTCTGCAGGATCATTTATACTGTTGTGGTTTTGGAACGGATCACTATGTGAATTGATGGGCGATAAGTTGGGTGGCTGGATATGCGATGTGTTGAATATATTGGACGGTCTTTCCAAACTGTTTTGATTATAATACCCCAGTAGGGTATCATATTCAGAAGGTCCGTTATCATGGAAATTGGCTCCACTCACAGCGCGACGTCCTATCTGCTCCGATTCAATATTGGAGTTGTAGGCAGGCTCTGGATGCTGAAAGTTTATCGAGGCTGAACTATTACTATGGGCATAGGTATATGTACCCGAACGTTGGCCATGTCCTTGGTGAGGAGGGTTCAAGTATTCGGTGATAGATTCCTCAGACCCTTTGGAGTGGTATGGATATTGATATGACATGCCTATGCGGTCACTGAAGCCTAAAACAAACCTTACAAGCTTTTTGATTTCCTCGAGTTCTCTTTATAATTTTTTGGTGAGCCTTTGCGCGTCAAGATCGCCTCGAGTACGTCAGGGGTTTGGGGAAAATCGCAGCAAAGGGTGTCACGGTTTACGATATAATTAATTCATCCTAAATGCATACGAAATATTCATTAAGATCTACAATGGCGGTGCTGGTCATGACTATTTGCTGATAGAATTTCGCATCTGGCTAATACTACCTATTTTTAGGTTTGATGTCGACGATTTCTAGTTCATCGTTTAAAAATAGTGCGGGCAGGCTATGCAGTCATGACAAAATCGTCAAACGGTGAGAGTGCTCTTGACGGTAGTAGCCGTCTGTAATTGCAAAAGAGGAAAAAAATAATGACTCCGACGCGGTTCGAACGCGTGCATCTTTACGATAATAGAACTTGAGTCTATCGCCTTAACCACTCGGCCACAGAGCCCCTATTGTTGGAATTACATCTTGGGGATTTAACATAAGTTGAGTTTTTTTCCCTATTGGGGAGATTATTTAACGTCATATGATAAGCTGATCAGCCTTTTGAATACTACTGGTAGTCTGGTAGCAGAATATGACGAGTAGTCTTGGAGATTGATCAGTAAATGATTCATAAGTCACACACAGATTGTGCCAGCCCAGGGGGAATTCGAAGAAAGGCAAGAGAGAGAATGCACGAGGCGCAGGATTAGATAAACGTTACAATACTTTATGGGCGAAGTGGCTGTGATACCACTTATATGTCATAGCTATAGACTTCCTTCCTTAAGATTCACTATATTGGAAAAAAAAATCATTTCTTCGCACTATGTTGAAGTATCAACTTGAATGAGAAGGTATATCCTGGTTGGCTTGAAGAAAAAGGATTTATACTACATCCAAATATTTTATCGTGATATTGGCTCGGTTGTTGCTCATCAATTGTAGCTTATAAACTTAGTTATCAACTTATTTAGTTAATATGATCAACCTGAATGTTTTGTGAGCCAGCACATTCTTGCCGTCTAGACCTTAATCTTAACACTCCCCTTTCATGTTGATTGTGAATCATATTGATAACCTTCTTTAAAATCGTGGTTATTGTCAATCTTGATTAAGTTGAGCAACCTTTTTCTAATGGAAAAGAAATTTGAATAAGTCATTGCCTTCGTAAAATATCTGCGACGTTCTCTTGGCGGGATGTATTCGATTCCAAAAAACTCTTTGTTGTAAAATTACTGTAAATTCAGGAGTTTAATACTAAGCATATGCCTTGAGTTATCTGCTTCGACGTTCATCACACTTCTCAAGTTCTCCTGCCAAACGCTTTCACTTAGGGTTATTCGTATCGACCTTGCGGAAAGTAACACATGTTTGTCGAAGTGTGATCGGTTCCTTTAGACCATTCGCTGTAGTATATTTAACTATCAGCATTGCCATATTTTTCTATGGCCTTTGAATCGTAATTGTTCAGACTATATTTATCCTAAAGATCAATTTCGCTAAACTCGCGATATTTACGATATTGTCATCAATTTCTCCTTCAACTTCCATGACCAAGTTCTCAAGCTTATTTCAGTTGAAATGCAAATCCCTAGTCGACCTGAGAAAGTTTGCTTCGAGCCATCAAAAGCGGATCCATTACCTGCTTCTGAGACGGGGGTTCTCAACCTCTATTTCCATGGAACGTCAGAGTGTTATCTTGGATACTCTACTTATTGTTCTCAGTTATGACAGTTTCTTATCGGGTTACTATTTCGGGCTCGAGGACTCTGTGCTATTACCTGCCCGGTGTTTTAGGTGTTTTCCACTTTTAGGTTCAGTCGACGTATCTGTAATCTCAGAGTTTTGTTGCTTTCTCCCCGGATATGACCTCCGATGAAGGTACTTCCTGAGATACTCGCTTATCATGCTGTGACATGTCTGTTGATTGAACTTAATTTGTATGAAGGTTTTCGCGTATCTCTGTTACCTTGTGTATTCCAATTTTTTTTATCAATCGTGCCTCGCTTACCTTCGTTGGTTCATTGAATTCTGGTACTATCTATTACCAGATGGAAACCAAGTTTTCAACCCATTTTAAAGATTTTACATCTGATGATGTGATTCATTCGTATCCTATATCTATTGACACCAAGCAGTGGAAGAATTCAGACGAGTTCCCTACATTATCCAATAAAGTTACCGTACAAAGCATTGGGCATTAATTTTCGAGGGTGAATACTCGATTTGGGCGTATCACTAACTTCTCTCTTGCTGATGTAGTGTCATTGTCACGTATCTTGATTTAATACGTCCACTCCGAACTGGTGAAAGCTGATCGGGCCTTCATGCTGTTTTCTTTAGAGTTGAGAATGTGATATTCACTCCGTGGTCAATATGGGGTTCTAATTCTGGATAAACAACATATTCGAAGATTTTTCTGTTATCGTGATGGTAACTTTAGGATATTTTGCGTTTGCTAAAGTCTCGATTCTGTGACGTACGAGGAGGTACATTTTTCCTAGATGATTCTAACTTATCAGGTAAATCAGAAACCAATGTAAAACAATTTTAATTTGCTTAACATGATTGATCCAGTTTGCTACTAATCTGTTAAATCAAGACGGGATTTCTGAATCATCCACTATTATTATTTCTTCACCACAGTATCCGGACCGACGATCAATAATTGTAATTTTTAGCAAAACTAATTATTTTTATGATCAATCGATCCCATGGTATCTGGGTGAACACGGTGAACAGTACAATCTTGAATGATTTAGCTTTGTCTGATAACAGTAGATTTGGCTTTTATAGCAAATTTTGACTCTTTAAGATTTAATAAGGCATGACAAAACTATGTTTCGAGTCTTATTCTGTTGAACCTCTGTTCCAGCGGGTTTACCATATCCGGGTTCGTCAGAAGTGAAAGGTTTGATCAGTGGTTGGAAATACCTAAAATATATTGGAAACACTGCGATTGAAGTAGGAAATATATTCTTGCCCCAATTGACCAATTGAAAAAGTTGACGAAGGAGAATATCAGCTATAGTAAATACGTAGTTCATCTCACCAATTTCATCATTCTTTGATTTTCTTTATGATGATTGTATTCAAGAACAAGCTTTCACTTATAATGAATACGATAATGGAGGACCTGGTATTATGACTCACTCAGGAGCATTCATGATACCCCCTGGATTGCAAAACTTCATTCTAGACCTTTATTGATACATCTAAACTCTTCACATTCTACACTTTCACGGTAATCATCTAATATTTGGATTATAGTAACAGTATATGACTAGTCATGTGACTTCATGTGACCATAGGCTCAACGATCAAGGTTTCAACATAGTTTTGTGGTGATGTAATTGGAGGGTTGGCCGAGTGGTCTAAGGCGGTAGACTTAAGATCTACTGGACAGTGTCCGCGCGAGTTCGAACCTCGCATCCTTCATTAATTTTTTTTGGGAATACACTTTACTGCTATAGGTGTTCACTATTGATGTTTTGCTATAAGACTTATCACCTTTTTGATTTTTGTTAGGTTTGATACTCTTTATTCAGTTGGATTGAGCTAAAGTTACTTGTCTAGAAAGAGTATTGAGGAGAGAATTAGGCCTCTATTTATTTTCGCCTTGAACCGACCCATGGCAATGAATGTGGGAGGTTAACATGTGTGAGAGGTATTTCGAGTTTGTAATAAAGATGTGTTCGTTGTATCAAAGGTAAGGGTTACATCAGTCCTAATACCACAGGTACCATACAATTTTGTTCTCGTATTAATTTTTTATATAGCGTCTATAAATTTCTTACAAAAATCTGTCATTACTTCATCTTCTTCTTGTAGTCGGCAAATGAAAGTTTCTTAACGAAGTTAGGTGGAGTTGCGTTTGATGGTGCTTGTTGTGCCTTTTCAGCTTCTTGATTTGTCACAGGTATTGGAGCTTTGGGTTGCTCGGTCTCAATATCCATTTTCTCGTCGACTACTGGAATGGGTAACTTACCAACTGTAGATGTTTTTTCCACTGCTATAGCAATTGGGCCTGACTCCCCAGCGGGCGTTTGGGCGTTGCCGGTAGATGGAATGACTTCAGATAGCGCTTTGGCTCCAACCTCTTCGAGTACAGGTTTGAGCTCATCGTCAATAGACTTTTCAATCTTCACTAATACATCCGACACAATAGGAATTGGAAGGGAAAAGCCTGGTCTGTTCACAATAGCAGGATTGTTCTCAACGATAGATTCTAGCTCTGCTTCCTTATCAGAATCTTCATTGCAATTAGCCATTTTCTTGAATTTTTTAACAAGTTGTTGGTTTCTAATGAATAGATGTTGCTTGCTAGGGATTTTGAACAAATTGGATGCTTTCTTTGATGCAGAGTCTTGTACACCATTTAAGTCATCGTTGACACAAACATTATCTTTTCCCTCGATGATATCATTTGCATTATTCTCAGTATCACCAAACTCCTCTACACTATCCAGACTTGTACCAGGTATGCTGTTGGAAGTAGAAACAGTAAGATTCATTTGAATAATTTTATCTCTCAGCAACAATCTCTCGTCCCATGGAATATATTCCTTCTCTTTTTTCGGAAGCACCAACTCTTCCTTGGACTTGGTCAAATTGACATTGCTGATGGAAGAAGCTTTCCTGGTTGATCTTAACAAATATGATGTAGCTTTCTTAACCTTGAATATTGCACATGAAGTATAGTTCGAAGAAGTTGAGCAGCCACACTCTGTAAAGTGTAATAGATTATCCACGTATGAAATTAACGTGGACTTCTCCAAGTTACTCAAATTCTCAAACTTTTCACTGCTATTGTTTTCATACAACTTCAAAATGGGATGCATGCGATCCCATTCCCACTCTAACCTCAACTCCTCCTCGCTGGTGTCTGATTTCAAGGTTATGTCTTCAGAAGTAACCACCAAGTATTTAAAACTATTCGTTTCAGGAATATAAACCTTCTTGATTTCACAGTTACTCGTAGTGGGGCATGATTTCCTAATAAATCTTGATTCGTTTCCCACAAATCTAGAATCAAGTACTACTTCGATTTTTTGATCATCGCTGATTTGAACATTACTCATTAAAACTTTGGGCTTTGTTGTACCCCAGCCAGCATACTGACTTATTGAATCCTTCACATAATTTTCGAATAAATCAAATTCTCCAAGATATTCTATAATTGGGGTATTTTTCGGTATTTCTAGCGAATCACTCGATGAGGTTGAAATGAACAAAGCGAGCTTGGATATTCCATTGAATTTTTGCTTTTGGCTTTCCGAATAAGGTTTGACCTGAATTTTGAACTTGTTGGACTTATTCTTCTTGATTATATTGATTTTGGATTCCTGGTGATACTTTTGAAGATTGGGCAAAATTTTCCGACAGAATTTGATAGTCTTGAACCTTGACAATGGCATGATCTCAATTCCCAAATACTCTTTTTTGGCTTGGTCTGGCTTAGGTAAAGCAAGAAAGTTGTTATAAAATACTTTACCAAACCTTTCAAACTGTTGCTTAATGGAAGGACGTTTATAATCATTGTCTTGAAGATTGAAATAAACGGACTGATAGGTTTCTGATGTCACACCATCTTCTAACAATACGTTGTTCTTGTTCGGTAGTATATCCTCAGGAACTTGTTGCTTGGGTGACGTGAGAGTTGAATTCGAAGATGGTAATGACGGGTTATCGGCAGACAGAGGAACAGCAGGGGAAGCCTTATCTACAGCTGTGCCAACATGGCCATATTTTTCAAACCGTCTTTTTTTCTCCAGCTTTTCCGATCCCAGCAGTTTTCTTTTGTTGGAGGACTCGACTTTTCCACTGTTGTCTTGCAACTGAGAATGTTCGATCCCTTGTTGTTTTCGCTGTTCGTGATGTATCTGTTGCTTTTGGTCGTATTCTTCATTCCACTGGTCTTGATCTCCATACCTATCATCAATGCTTGATTTGTCGATAACTAATCTGGCTAAAGTCTCCTCTCGACATACCTCTGCATCGAATTTACCCCATTTGTTCTCATCACAATAGTAGCACCGATATTCATCCTCTGGGACCTCCTCATTAGTCTTGTATCCCATACATACACAATGCTGCCACCTGTAGCAAACATCACATTGAATAGTAAAGCCATCGTCGTCTTCGATCCCACAAATACATCCAATCAATCCGGAGTCGGGATCTACCTTGTAACTTTCTACTGGAGGAACTTTGAAAGTGGGTGTGACTGGGGTTGGCGTCCTTGCTGCCGTTTCTGGGGCAACTACCAGTTGTTCCACAGCTTCGGGGGCTGTAACAGGTTCTAAATGAGTGACCGGTAAAGATGTGGTAACGGTTGGTTGCGGTGGCGCCGGTAAGGTTGTTGTAACTGGTCGGGTGACTGAGACTGAAACTGGAACTGGAACTGGAGCATGTGGAGCCACATTAGTCTCAGAGGCTATTACCGGAGCTGCTGGAGTATTTGAGTCATTGCTCATTATATGGGACAAGTTGTGCAATTGCGTCTGTCGATTATTAGCAGGTGGGGATACTAATCTGGAAGCTTTAGGACTAACGGTGCTATCTGTCAGACATATCTTTTGATTCTCGTCGTCAGTTTTCTCATCGTCCGTCTTGTCGTCGTTTTCTGGTTCAGTCTCCTCCTCTTTTCTTAGCAGTGAAGATTGGGTCGGGTTGGAAACCGTTCTTTCTATCTTTATAGCGGTGGCAGATGTGACGGTCTTCAAGGGCAACGGTATATCTGCTGCTGCTGCCAATGCTGCTGCTGCAATCCTAGCATTATTACCGTTTCTTTCTCCAGTTTTTAGGTTGATTCCTCTCGCAAGAGCTACGTTAGCGGGGCCTGGTGATCTGGCAACCTGTGAAAAAGTCGACTTTCTGTTCTTATCTCCAATATCAGGCGTTGAATTAGCTCGCTTATGACCTTGTGTAAAGCTTCCTTGAACCGGCAAGATGTTGGATGGAGGAGATACGGATTTCTGTGTCTTGTAGGCTGATCCAGAGAAGGGTTTCGGGCTAGGAATGGTTGTTCTTGGTGCAGGTATGGTTGACGCTTCTGGAATTTCCTGTTTGATGCTAGCTCTTTGAGTCTCTTGTGGAAATTCTGGAGGTTCGGGGCTGTTCATAAGAATACTGATGGAGCTTCTGGATGAGCGGGATGGAACTGCACTTGGAGCTGGTGGAGTGCTCACATTTGGTGCTGTAGGCTGTAGAGGCGCTGCTGGTGCATGTGCTGAGTTTACCGGCTCACAAGTGTTTAATACGTTCTTAAACGTGTGGTGCTGAGGATTTACCGGCACGGCTGGTTGAGCTTGGTGGGCTTGGTGGGCTTGGTGAGGATGAGGTCCCAACTGCGGCAAGGAGTATTGAGATATGGCAGACAGTACAGGAGCTTGTGAGTGTATTATCAAAGGTGATTGGACATCGGAAGGGTTCCTGACTTGTGTGGATATGGCGGGAAGGGTTGAATGAGCTGGGGGGTAATCCAGCGAGCTGGCCGGGTTAAGCATCACAGAAACATTGGAAGTGCCCATAGGGTTACGTGGCAGATGTTGAAGAGTTCGTGTGTGGTTGACTGGCGCTTGTTTAGGTACATGGTCCACCGGTAAATGGCGTGGTTGTACAAGAGTGGCTGGGGCACTAACCACTGGGGGCGACTGCTGCTGGTGCTGCTGAAGTTGTTGTGGTTGTGAATGCAGCTGTGACTGAGTCTGTGCCTGGTGAGGAGCCGGAGCCAGCTGTACGGGTGAAAACAGCACTGACTTGTGGGTTTCGTCAGGCAGCTTATGGAGGTGGTGCTGGTGTTTGGCAGCCACATTGGCAAACATCAAAAGAGTTGAAGCATCCTGAAGAAGCTGCTCTTCTTCTCTGACTTTGTTGGACATACTGGACTCTGTATTATTGAGCCACGCTATATGTCTGCTAGAAGGGCTCCTTTGGTCACCAATACACTTGAGGGGGTTGAAATTTGTTTTTAGGTCAAATTTGTTTTTTTGTAAACGATCGTTTAGTTTGAGACACATGATGAAATTAAACGAAAATCATCCAAAGCGTTGACTCACGTAGCCAGAGGTACAATGTTCTACATCACTTACATTTGTTACAAATTTATTACGTATGCTATTTACATTGAGCCACACAATGATGCTATGGATGCCATATCTATAGCTGGAATATGATGATTGAATTATCCAAAGAAGCAAATCGATTATGTTGTCGTTTTCATGTTATGATCATTTCGAGATTATTTTATGTTGAATGTCGTTTGCCTTATCCAGAGGTTTACTCCTTCTGCGCTTCTGCCTGCTTTCGCTTTTGTAGATACTCTATCTCCTTCTTAAGCGTATCCATGGCATAATACACCTTACTCTGTAAATAGAAGGAATTACCCTTTTCCTTCGAATTGACATCAAAAAGGTACGAGTACTTTTGCTCCACCTTCTCCAAATTCAAGTCTTTTCTGTCCAAATCTAAAATCTTCAATGCTTCCTCCACTGGGATTCCTCCAACAGAGCTTGCCTTAGTGGCGCCACCGGCAGCAGCTGCACCCCCAGCAGCAGAAGCTTTGGCTGCTTGCTTGTAAGCTTCAGTAAATGCACGTCCGAAGACGGATGCACCGGTAAATATCACATTAACAAGGAGTCTGTGTGCCATCTTAGTTGTGGAGTTGGAGTAGTTGGTTGTGTCGAAGAATTTTAGAATTGATGATGCAGTCACGTGATAATATGGCTCGTAGAATTTGCGAGACAAACACTAAAAGAGAGTTCGATGAAGATTAGTTTCAAAGAGCAGTTGTAGGATTTGGTTTCAAGAGAGTTCTACGATTACAATGTAGCACCATGCTTTTATCTGAATAATCATAACACTGCCAAAGACAGCACATTTATCAGAACTTTAAAAAACACATGTAATGCCGTCAACAAACGTAATAATCTAAAAGACCGAAACGAAACTCTAGTTGTGGCCTAATTGTTAGTTAGGTCAACTAGGGCTTAGCTATGGGTGATTGGATAGAACCGGCCACGCACATCTATGATACACAGCCAGTCATCCAAAAGATCTTTATAAAATAATAGTTATATATATTAGATATAGTATAACCACTACTGATGATGGAGAACAGAAAAGGGAGCGCAGGGGAATAGCCAGTATTTATAGTGATTTTGGTGTCCTGCAGATAGCCGCGATGCCGTGTAGGTGAAGTTACCCGGATTGTGCACGTGACTCGATATGGCGATGCCGTCTAGTTAGGGTTCAAGGAACCCAAACAAAACTGCTGAAATAGGAAGGCATGTCAAGCACATTTGAGAGTCGAGTAGATGATCTCAGGGTCTGGCTTGATCGCAATGCATATTGGCGTGAAGACTTGGTAGTTTCACCATCAAAGTACGGAGGAATTGGAGTATTTCTTCCCTCAAACACTCCAGATAAAGCACCAGAATTTGAAGATGATCCACTTTTGCTAAGAATACCAAAGTCAAATTTGTTGTCAGCCAAGAACTCATTCATATACAACTTGCAAGTTGACTATGACTTTGAGAATGTCGATTTGGCTAGTGGGATGTTCAGTTTAATTCTCACAGTAATCTATGAATTATCAATTAAGTCCAAGTCTCCATGGTTTGATTACTTAAATCTGATTGAACTCGATAGTTGTAGCGTCCCAATATGTCTTTGGAGCGATATGGACAAGAAGAATCTCAAGAATACGGAAGTTGATTTGTTAAATTTATTGAATGATGAAGAATTGATGCAGTTTTATAATGAGTGTATAAGATTTGCACAATTTAATAGCAAATTCTGTGACGTGCCTAAACTTCTACAGGAAGGCAGCTCGTCGGATCCTGCCAAAGTTAAGAACTTTGGACAAGTGATCCAATCTGTGATATCAAGAGCATTCACGATCGATAATTACTACGGTTTAGCCATGGTTCCAGGGGCTGATTTGTTCAACCACAAAAGACCACAGTTGAAAGATGGCAAGGTTGTAGGTATGGAGAACATTCACTTTGTGTGCGATAGTAGCGTCTGTGAGGAGTGTGGAGAAAATGAATGTGACCATGACGACAGCGATATACAAAGTGACACCGAAGAGATTGAGGCCGATGGGGAGATGCAAGAAATAGACCAAGATGAAGAAGAACAAGAAATAGAGGAAGATGCAGATAGTGCAGTCGGGGAAGAAAATAATAGTGGCTCTAGTGATTCCAGCGATTCTGAAGAGGAGGAAGAAGAGGAAGAAGAAGAAGACATGATAGAGCAGCAGCAAGAAGCTGAGCCTCTCGTCGAGATTACGATGGACTATATTGAAAATATGGAAGCTGAACTAGCCAATGATGGGGAAAATCCAGATTCAGATGCCGAAACTGAGGAAGATCCAGATGAACAATCTACCGTGTCATTGAGTGATGGGGAAGAAGCAGCTGGAGGGATCGATGGCGGCAAGGAAGACTTGGCTGAGGAATTGTCGAACAGCTCCAAATGTTGCGACGTCATTCTTGTAAAGCCTACTTTGGCTGAAGACGACTATGAGGTGTTCAACTCTTATGGAAATGAACTTTCAAATGCATATCTTCTCCAGAAGTATGGGTTTATCACCGACGACAACGTCAATGACTCGATCATCCTTTCGGTCGAAATCTTTAAGTATGTAAATAATATCAAAGGTAGCTTGACTAAAGAAAAGCAGAAACAAATTGATCTCAAGCTTCAATGGTACGAAAACATGGGGTTCGATATCGTCAATCAGCTAGTCGCTGAACGAGAACTGGCTTACTGCTGTGACGACGAAGGGTGTGAGGACGACGATTGTGGGTCTGGTGGCTGCGACAACGAGGTCGAGGACCCTGAATCGTGGCCGTTGTCAGCCCGTATCAAGTACAACAGTGAATGCACACCTCAGACGTACGCAATATTGAACTTGGTTGATTTGGACTTCAGAAAATTCAAAATGGACATTCTTTCTGTCAAAAAGGAAAGAAAGTTGATCAAGAAGATCACCGAGCATTTGTTGGAGGACGAAAGCAAAAGATCAATTCATAACGGTTTGATCAAAGGCTGGTGTGTACAAAGGTTGAGCCAGTATCCAGAAATCCAGCCTAGTCCCAAATCGAAGCTCATTGAAACTTTGGTTAATCAGGAGAAAGCCATTTTGCAAAGGTATTTGAAAGCAAATGCCTAAATAGATGAAAACTAGTCATATTTCAAAAAGAAAGTAATAAATTTGCTAAAAATGTAAAAACAGAAATAATGATAAGCCAACAAAGAACAGTGATAGTTTAAAGAATAGCAGCTGTGGGTCATGCAACCATACAGTATTTACTTGTAGTAGGTATATTCTGGGGAAGTTACATAAGCACGCATCACGTGAATATATCGAAGGGCAGTAAGATTAGGAATCTACTCTGGCATGAATAGTTCTACGGAGCTCCGGAATCAGCTAAATAGATAAGAGATTGATCTTGCACGAACCCTAAAGCGTATTCAAGCCCAACCAATGTCCGATTCAGAATTCCAATATGAGGACGATGACTACAACAGCTTTGAATACGATAGTGACTATGACAACGAATTGTCAGACAACCGATCGGTAGAAAGCGCCGAATTGCATGCCGGCGATCCCAAGAGCAATGGCGGCACTTCAAAAAAACCCGGGTCTGCAACGTACGTCTCGTGGACGCTTGACAAGTTTGTCCAAGTGCATTTCCTCGAGAAGTTTGACCAGCTCAAGGCAAGTCAGCTTGCCCACTGTACGGACGATGACCTTTTGATTATGCTTCATTGCAAGCGATGGCAACCCGAAGATGTGATAAACGACTACTTTGACGATAGGGCCAAGCTCTTGCACGAATGTGGGCTTCCACCCCAACCACCCCCCAAAAACGAAATGACCACCCAAACCGATTTCTGGTGTATTATATGTTGTGAAACGTACGAGACTACGGTCACGTACTCCTTGACTTGCCAACACCGATTTTGCATCAACTGTTACTATAGATACGTGTACAACGAGCTCACCAACGGACGTCCCATCGACTGCATGATACCCGACTGCAACTTGACTATTCCCCACCGCGACGTGGAAGCCATACTACATGAGATGGAGCACGACCGGTCGGTGATCAAGATAAAAAAGACATTGAGCGAAAACCGCCTCTTGAGAGCCAGCGCGAAAGCCATCATCGACTCCAGCAGTGTCTACAAGTGGTGTCCTGCGCCCGACTGTTTACACATCAGTGAGCTTACGGGAGATGTCGAATCCGACACTACGCGCTCGTATGAAGAGATGGTGGTGTCTATGCGCAAAGCGATGATCGACGACCGTTCCACCGACATCTCGGCGGTGCCGATAGTGCGATGTGCTGGCAGCCACGAGTTCTGTTTCAACTGTAATTACGAAAACCATTTGCCTTGTCCGTGCTGGGTGGTCAAGAGCTGGATCAAGAAGTGTCAGGACGACTCCGAAACAGCGAACTGGATCGAAGCCAATACTTCCAGTTGTCCTAAGTGCTTTCTGTCCATTGAAAAAAACGGTGGGTGCAACCATATGACGTGCAAGAGCTGTCTGCATGAGTTCTGCTGGATATGTCTTGGCAACTGGAGTGAACACAACAACAGTTACTATAAGTGTAACAAGTTCAAGGTGCAAGACGTGGAGGTGGAAAAGAAGAAAAACAAGAGTAAGCTCACCCTCCAGAGGTACCTACATTTCTACCGTCGGTTCACCATTCATGAGAGCTCCATGAAAGGTGATCTCCGGGTATTGAAACAGCTCAACTCCATCGCGGTGATGTACCTTGAAAACATCCGCAAAGACGAAAGCGTCAAGAACGTGGCATGGAGCGATATCCAGTTCTTGCCCGAAGCCATGCGGGCGTTGTCCAACGGACGGAAAACGCTCAAATGGACATACTGCTTTGCCTACTACTTGGCCGATTCCAATTTCCAGGAAATCTTCGAAAACAACCAAGACTACCTCAACAAAACGGTCGAAGACCTTTCGGAGATATTTGAAAAAATCATCACCTCCAGCACCAAGGTCGAATCCGATATCGTCAAATTGATCATGAAAAGCAAGATCAAAATCATCAACCTAAGTAAGACTATAGAGTTGCGTCAGCGCACCTTGATCGAAGGTGCAGACGACAGTCTTCGCCGCGGCTTGATGGCCCTCGAGGTGTGATTTGATCTGGGTGTGCACGTGATCTTATCTATGATGCGAGATAACGTTGGACGATAAAAGAGATTGGATCGGGCCCAAAGACAGTGAACGCCATGACAGAGACGGCGCCCGATGAGCGTGGTCGAGAAGAAGTATATACACGCCACAGTCTGCGGTCGAGCCGTGATGGCAGTCGATCTGAGAAAAGACGGTCCAAAGGCTTGCTCCACACTGCTATCAACCAGAATCGGCATATGAAACTCAACTTACCCCAGCGCTCTGCGTCTTCTCACAGTTTGCTGCAACGAAACATACCTATGATGGACGCATTGCCTCCGACGTCTGGCCCGTCAAAGGCTCCCAAGCTTAAAAGATGGAGCTCCTACACCCTACTGGACTCCGGCAATGCTGCAAACTCAACTGATCCGCCCACCGAGGATTCGAATGGCAGCAGCATATCTCCACTCACAATGCTTCAGGACCAGTACAACATCAAGCGACCTCCTCATCAAGGTATGCCCAACCCCGACAACTCATTTAGTGATCTCAAGAGCCTGAGACGAGCCCGCTCCAGCGACCCCCACTTTGATATCCATTCAGCCGCTCCCTCAGAGAGTACCATCACCAATTCAAAACCGGCGCATAAGTCGGCGTTAGCCCGCATGTCTAATATGGTGTCAATGGCCCACAACAGTATGCACTCGTTGGTCCCAATGTTTTCCCACGAGAAACCCGATATCAGGGGCACGTCCTTCTCGGCCAAGACATCGGGCCACGTTTCTTCCGGCAACATATCAAGGTACCAAAGTGAGTCCGACGACTCCGAAGATGATCTTGACCATGATGCTGATCCCGACGGTGGTCCGGGTAGTCGCCAGAACGGATTCGGCGCCACCGATACCTCCAACATCGACCTAGGAACTGACTCGTCCAATATCCAGCAAATAATAACCGATATCAATGCATTTCAAAGTACATTTGTCGATAAATTTGGGTCTACCCAGGCCCAGCCCACAAAATCCAGTCGAACACAGCAGAAGATCCTCGATTATAAGGAGCTCTATTCGTTCGACTCGGGCGTCACATTAGCAAGTATGGGGCCCAACAATAATTCGGCATCTCAAAAGACCCATGCGAACACGTTTCCAAACTTGAGCTCGTACAGTGTCAGAATCCAATGTGAAACCATCACTTCACAATATACTTCTATCAGGCTCCGGTTTGGTTCAAGTTCGAGTGATAAGAGACAACTGGGAACCGACACGGGGGTGCTAGGATACTTGAATCGAGTGCGGCGCCTCAAGAATCAGGGCAGCCATGGCTGGTGGACTTCGCAAGACCGCTCCGATCCTATAGACATGACCGGGTCTACACTGTTCCCAGTGAACTTGGAAAACACAGACAAGATCCTTCAGAACATATGGCATACAGAGCTCAGTTTGTTGTACCCAGAGCGCAGGCAAGAAGAGGAAGAGCAGAAGGAGTACCAAGGCGACCCTGACTTCTCCATCACAGCGAGAAACGTCCATCTTAATCTGTAATACCTAAATAGATGGGTATATGGTTGATTAACCATATTTATTATTACATTACAAATAGACTTCCATCATATTAACGTCAGAATTATATTCAAATGTAAAGAGAAACTGCTTGCGGGAAATAAGATTGGTGTTGCTCGAGTTCAACAATCGATTTGGGCTCGAATATCATCTTGATTATTTCCCTCGTGATCGTATTGGGCGTGAAGTCTCGACTCAAATATACATATTCCGATGATTAATGAATCTCATTTTTTGCGGCAATTGAGCATTCCTGCCAAAATCGACAAAAATCACGTTCTTCTAATCTTACACCGAGTATTGAGAATCAATGTCCTACAAGATCATTTCAAGTACACCGGCCATATTTGAGTATGACGAGCAAGACAGCCACTTATTCTTTGTTGCCTTTCAAAAGTTCACTATTTTAATGCTATAAATTGCATGCTACTAGTGCACACACTAACCTGGTTCTTTTTGAATTGTTCAAGCTCTTCATCTCAAATTATCTGTATTATCTTTATAATCTATATACAACACCAATCATATAAAATCTGGTCCATCCTCCTGCTTCGCCCACCTTCGCTCGTCACTACCTCGTTAATTCCATTACTCTTTTGGCGGGGCCCTAGATTCGTTTGTGTACTTGGGCTGACGCTCGTAGGCGTTTGGTCTCGATTTCTTCTTAATCTTCTTTACCTTTCCATGTCCATGATCACAACAGTGATCTCCATGATCTCCATGATCTCCATGATCTTGGGCCTTGTCGTTAGATTTCGGTTCATTCTCATCTTCCGACGAATCACTTGAAGAGTCGCTTGAGGAATCTCCTGATTCCTCTCCAAACTCTCGTTGTGGGTGAAATATACAACATATCTTAGACTTCTTTTTATTCATGTGTTCATTGTCTACCACCTCTTCTGTCCACCTCACACCCGGCCGAGTGCGGGTCGGGCGTTCTTGCTGCTGGCCATTACGAAGTCTAAGTATTGGTGCTGCCTCTTGCGTGACAGTCCGACTGCCGCCTTCTGTTCTTCTTTGCTCCATGGTTCTGGGTGTGCTTGCGTACTATCGCTTGTATGACTTATTTGATGTGTGTCGCACGTGACCAAACATATACGCTCTACTAAAATGACAGCGATCCAAGCTAGTTTCAAGTCTGACCACGCCATGAGCAAAAGATCGCAGCTTCCTTACAGTACGCAGGATTTGTTTCCTCAAGTAAATTCGGGTTCTATAGCACCCAGTTTGGTGAGAAATTCGAGTGGTCCCTTCAGTGCCGGGGCGTCGGTTGCTGGATCAATAGTGTCAACAGCATCCTCCATGACGTTCCCATCTTCCAATTCAAGCACATTTACCTATCCCAGCTCGTTTTCCAGCCGATTACGCCGTTTCAAGGTCATGCTCAAAAGACTATTCAAACCTACCACCTTGGACTTTGAAACGGCCACATGGGAGATCTTTCACTTGATCATTAACCCTAAAAAGATGTATAGAGGTCATTATTACTACAAACAGCTGACCAAAAACGGCAGTAAACTGAGCTATACACGGGACGATCCGTCGTTTTTGATTTTGCTAACATGCTTTTTATCCATAAGTGCAATTGCATGGGGGTTAGCTTATTCACCCAATGTGGTAGACATTCTTCGTTTGATCGTCTATATGGTGTTGATCGATTTCTACCTCACAGGATTGTTGATAGCCACTATCACTTGGTTTGTCACCAATAAGGTGTTCAATTCTAGTTTCGTCACCGGCAGACCATTCACTCTTGGCAGCAGACTGAACGTCAATTATATCGAATGGGGGTTCTGCTTCGATATCCATTGCAACTCGTTTCTCGTCATCTGGTGCTTGTTGTACGTGCTTCAGTTTCTCTTGTTGCCAGTTTTGAGGATCAAAAACTCCATCTTTTCATTAATTCTAGGAAACTCATTGTACTTTGGTTCTGTGGGCTACTACTTTGTCATTTCGCTTTATGGTTTCAGTTCTTTGCCATTGAATGTTAATACTGGCTTTGCAAAATCGGGTAAGTCTGATCCCGTTCATATTTTGCAGATGATTGTTCTAGCAGGCATATTGCCGGTATTGGGTATACTTTGGTTCATAACTCTTTGTTTCAGATTCAATGTGGCTGACATAATGGTTGACTCATATTTCAATTAGCTCAATTCCAGCTTAACTACAAACTCAGCATAAAAGTACTTAAGTCTACTGAATAATATCGGCATGTTCTACACGTCGTTTTCTCCCTACATACTATATAAACTGTAATAGATGGGTATACCTCAATTTTTCGATGCAATATCATCTAATCGGTCAACTGCGGCCTTGAGCCTCATTCCGGTTCTGTTGCTCAATTCGTAGTCACCTTCTCCCACTTCATTTGCCTTCTTCAACCAGTTTTTGCACTCCAGAACAATCTGCTTGACGTTAAGCTCTCCATGAGCCGACGTCCTAAGACTCCACACAAACATGGCCTTTTCACCCAATGCCGTTGGATACAAGTATGGACTGTGGGTCAATTTGCTGAATTTGAACTGGGGATAGTCGGAAATCACGTATTTAGAAATCACTTCAGTATCAAGCAAGGACAACCCTTCAGAAACTTGACCTAATGATCTCAACGTGATTGCCTGCAAGAAGTATCTAATCATGGCTTCATCCACGGTCTCTTCAATTTTGGTGTAAGTGACAGTGCTGGTGTTGGCAGAGTAATGACAACCCTTTCTGGCCGAATACCCCAACAACTTCAAGGTCAAATTGAGTTCTCGTGGGCCCATTCTGTTGTATCCATTCCAAAAGTACATTAGCTCATGGATAATAGACGTTCCGATACAATCAATAAAGGGCAAATCAGGATTGTACCTCTGGCACGTTTCAATGTGCTTCAACTTTCTCAACAAAAACTTATCAAATGGCATTTGCTTGCCGCTACCACCAAGTCCCCCTTTTTTGGTCGTGGCATTGATTCCATGACCGGGCACATAAGTTGGGGCCAAATCAAAGTAGGTTTTGGCAAGGTCAGCATACTTTTGCAATTCTTCAGCTCTGGAGGCTTCTGGCACTTCCACAAGTCCCATTTTGATCATTCTATACTGTTCAAGGTAACAAGAGGCAGCCATAAACAAATAGACACCCTTGGACCACGAGTTTATATCAATCAAATATACAAAGTCTCTGGCAGCCTGGACATAGTCATGATAAAATACGTAGAGCATGGCTCTGTCAAACACCAACAAGGCTTCAATCTGTTGCATGCGAATCACGTTAGAGGGGTCATCAGTAAAGCTTTGCATCGTTTGAATGGCTTGGGCCAATTTGCCCTGCCCAGCTAATGTACGACCTTCTTGTAAGATCCATAAAGCATTATGGGGGAAGAATTTTCTAGCCTTAGCCAATAGCTGCGGTGTATACAATATAGGGTTGCTCAAGACTTTGCTAAGTTCCTCGTCAGATATACTGGATTTTTGCTCGATGTTAATCACATCTTTGACGTTTTTGTCGTCTTGGCCTGGTAATTGGTAACCAAAATCGATGAATTGAATTGGTCCATCATAGAATATCAATAAGAAAAGAAACGCCAACTCGCCATGAATGTTTCTACTGGTGATGGCAGTTCTCCAGAGCATCTTTAGTCCGGCTTCCTTGTCGCCTTTAAAACCAACAATCGAAAGAACTTTTCCGATTGCTGGGGGGATCAATGAAAGAACGACCTGGAGAATACCAAAGCAAAGCTGAACACCAGAATGAATAAACTCATCTATAGTGGAAACATGAAGATGATTATCAGGCGGGGTCGAGCGGGTCGAGATACTTGGTGTAGATAAGATGGAGGAAGAGGTGGATGCTAACGAGTTTTCATTCTTACCCAATCCAAGATCGTGCGAAACACTTTCGTTAGAGATAGCAGATTGACTTTGGTCGTAGCCAAACGCGTCACTGGTGGTTGGACTGGATTTTATGGCCGACTTTAAGGTATTCTGAGGAGATGGCTTGAGATCCACGGGACCCAGAAGTTCGTCCATGGCATCTGCAAATTCATCGTCATCCTCAGAATCAATGACATCTCTGGCGAATGGAGAGTTCTGCACTGAAGGTCTTGGACTGGGCTGCCTATGGCCTGCAGATACTGGAGCGGAAAGCTTAGGAGAAGATCTTCCCGATGACTTGTTTGATTTCAAGGATTGTGGGAGTCTGGGGGATGATACGCTGGAATCGGAAGGAGACATGAACTCCGAATCGGAACCAGGTAGGTAGTTCACCTTATCTAAGTATTGGCTGCTCTTTCTAGATGATTTTCCACTGGAAGCGTCATCGTTCTTGAATAAGTCTACTTGGCTCAAATGCTGATTACCCAAATTGGTTCCCTCAATTCTTGATTTTCTCATTTGGTACACCTTTTCCAACGCTTTAATCAACTTCAAGTCTTCAGGCAAAGAAGAAGAGGACTCCTGCAATTTTTCATTTTGAAACCCGGGCAAGTCAACTGCACTCAAGCACTTTGGATCAGTTGCTGCGGCGTTTTTTAACTTTTCCAAATTTTTGTTGAATACTGGTTCCAGCTCTTTAACTGTTTTGTAGATGGAGTCCAACGTTTGGTACGCCTTACGAAGCTTGAACAATGCTTTGGCACTTTCAATCACTCCGTTATTTTCGGTCAATAACATCAAAAGAGCATTTAGCAATGTCAGTTCCGCATTGATGACTTGAAGCTCAGTTCCTGGCGGATAAATGTTAGAAGTAGATAATTGATGCTTGGTGTTATATTTCACATTAGCCAACGATGCTGATTCGGATTCGGTTAATGTTTTATGAGCCTTTTCTATTTTTTCAGGTTCAAAACCGAGAGTGGCTTCAATAAATTCCATGACTCCCAAAGCTAGAACAAACATGGATGAAGGTTGTTCGGGTCTGTTAACCTTTTGGTTCTCCGACGATGCCTTAAGAAGCTTGATGCCTTCCTCTGTTCTATCGTCAAGAAGGTAATCCATGGCTTTAAGCGCTATTTCGAAGTCCAGAACTTGGTTGAGAATCTTCAGATAGTTGGAGGCATCCTGCTTAGAAGGATCAAGGTAGACCGGAGGAGGTGTCAGGGTCAACAGGAGAATTGACGCCTTCTTTCTAAGTCCTTTGAACATTATGAAACTGAATGATAAATATAAATGAACAGTTTTGCCCGTAATATAAGGCTGTAATGTAATTTAAAAAAGAGTTGATTTGAGTTTTGAGTGAATAATATCTGTTCAATGCAACCAGTGTTTGTGGAGAGTGCAGAGCAAAAAACTGATCTGACTGACACGTACAGTTCTGGACCAGTGATGCTAACGATGTTTTCAAACAGATCTATTATTTGTTTTGACCACCACTGTCAAAAAAGCCTCAAGTTGGTCGTATGCAATGAACACGTAATCTTAACGACGTGAGAATATGTGTCCGGCAAAGATATCGGTTTCGTCTCTTTTTTCAGCAACGTTTGGAGAAATTCAACCACTGGTTGAAATGGATCAGAAGCTGGTGAGAAAAAAAAGGACTCAATGAGGTATGGGAAGATATATCACTGCCTGATTGTTGCCCGTGAATGGTTTACAGCAATAGTGACGGGATTTCTGCTATTTGCTATGCCGCGTACCCCTATCTATACGACAACCTTCGTGAACAGCGTAACGTGTAAAATGATCTCCTTTGTTTACAGGTTCATTCCAGGAACGTGATAATCCGTGGAGTGCGGCCAGTTTGCGAGCGTCGCATACTCGAGGCGATGTCGAACATGTCACGCGCGCACTAGCGTGAGGGTGCTGGCGATGACTGGCTCACGCCGCATTTCTCGCGGAGAGGCTACTGTAACTTTATCACGTGTCATGCTGAGTGCCTTCCTGATTGGGAATTGCTGCGCTGGTCTACGACCGTTCTGGAGTACGAGCAACCTTTCCGAGCTGGATGAACTGTCATCTTCCCATATCGGACGAAGGCTGGAAGAAAAGGGACATTATTAGCGATTAAAAGACCATAGTGGCTTGTCAATGGCTGTATGGGGTAATATTTATGGCTGTGCCGATCGAGGATCTGGTGCAATGCAGGTTTTCTTGTTCATCAAGGTGCCATATAATGTAGTCTGCCATTTAGAAATAGTTTAAATAGACCGAGAATCCTGTTAAATTTAGAATAGTTAATCAAGCTATCTTCAACTCAGTCACTCTTTCAGCCTCAGCTAATTCTCCTCCGGTTCTTCAACCTAGTCACTCTTTAACTAACTACTACGTTCACTACTTTTTGCAGCCGATTCCCACACTCTTTACAGATTAAAATGAGAATAGCGTTCATTCCTTTAATATTATCGGCCACACCAGTGTTGGCTGGAGTCATCACCAGATATCACACTGCTCCTGCTGTGACGGACTGGAAAACTTACACTACTAATACCGTCGTCGAAATTCAAACAGTAATCAAAACCGTGGGAGGTCCTCCTCCAGGAGAAACACAAGCAGCACCTGCTCCACAGGAAGCTACTTCCACTCCAGCTGCACAGCCAGAAACAACCACATCCACTTCCTCCACTTCACCAGCAACTACTCAAGAAACTACTTCGTCTACTCCAACACCACCTCAGACCACATCTTCCACCTTAATTCCACAACCTCAAACCTCCTCCACTGCTCCTGTGCCCACCACTTCTTCAACGTATACTCCAACCACTTTGTCGACGGTGCAAATTCAACTGACATCCACCACTGCTCCAGCCCCTGCTCCTGAGCAGGCCACAACCTCTACAGCAGCCCCAACCACCTCCACCACTCCATTCTTCACATGGACATCTCCATCTTCAACCCAAGCTCCAACTTCATCCCCAACCACATCATCGACCTTGACTAGCTCCTCCAGCTCAACTTCCACTTCTGCTTCTGCTTCTGCTACTGCTTCTGGTGCATCCAACATCAACGACGATCAACAATTCAACTCGGACATCTTGAGTGAGCACAATATAAAGAGAGCTCTTCATGGTGTTCAGTCTTTAGCTTGGGACGACACCTTGGCTGAATACTCCTACAACTATGCCAAATCGTCTTTCTCGTGTGACAACGTCCAGTTAATTCACTCAGGTGGACCATATGGTGAAAACTTGGCCGCAGGTTATGCAGGTGGAAAAAGCCCCGTTGATGCATGGTACGACGAAATCAAGGACTACAACTACAACGATCCTGGGTTCTCTGAAGCAACCGGTCATTTCACCCAGCTTGTTTGGAAGTCTACATCGCGCGTTGGTTGTGCCAGAGTTATCTGTAACAACGAATGGCAACAATATACCATTTGTGAATACTCTGACACCCGTGGTAACGTTATTGGCAAGGATCTGGCTGGAGAAAATCTTTTTAGAGTCAACGTTGTCAAACCTCTTTCGTCGTCATGATCTGAGTTTCAATACTTGTACGACATTACTCCTTCTCTATGATAAATTACTTTCTGTCAATATTTCAAATCCTTTGTAAATTTACAATACACATCACGATCACAATTGCTAAAAGAGAGTACTGTTATCTTTTTAGCCTCCTGGCGCTTGAACATGTTAATCCAAGTACTGCAGATGACGATTTTCTAATTCTATTATCGAGCATACTCGATGAAATTGAGTAGAAACCTGATGCGGCTCGCTCTTAAAAAAATCTACTATTTTTTAAATTCAAACTTATATATTAGATTTCAATGGCGCATACTATATAAATCTCAAGGGTGCTTTAGTCTTGAACTAAATTTAGTTCTTCAAGACCTTGGCGAATTGACCAGCAGATGGCTTGCTCTTCTTTTGGTCAACCTTCTTGGAACCTAACTTTTCAGCAGCAAAGGTCTTGGCGTAAGGGTTCAATCTCAATAAGACTTGCTTGTTCTTCAATGGGTTCTTCTTCAAGACGTGAGTTCTCTTTTGAGTGGCTTGGCCAGCTGGTCTAACGACAGCTTGGATTTCAGCAGAGTGGATCAATCTGGTAACATCGGTGTTGGAGATGATGTTGGTTGGCAAAGCGTAACCAGACTTGATGGACTTGGTGGATTCGGAACCGTAGACAGAGTCCAAGGATTCGAAAGCACCTTGAGTCCAGATAACAAATCTACCCAAATGAGCACCTGGGGCCAATTGTAACAAACCTAAGTGCTTGACGTCAGAGGTTTCGACACCTGGGACGTTTCTCAAGGCCTTGACAAGACCGTTGTCTTGAGCGTAGACGACTAATGGACCTCTTCTTTGAGTGAATCTTCTACCTCTCAACTTACCCTTACCGGCTCTCAACTTCTTGGACTTGATGACCTTGATGACATCCTTGTGAGCACCAACAGCCTTCAAGATGGCAACAGCTTCCTTGGTCTTGGTGACGGATTCGAAGTCGTTAGAAACAACCAATGGCAATTCCTTAACTTGTTCGACTCTGTGACCTCTAGCTAAAACCAAAGAGGTGACAGCAGAAGCAGCAATGGCAGAGGCAGTGGCATAACGCTTTTCGTTATGGTTGACCTTGACGTGCCATTTTCTCCAAGTCTTGGTTGGAGCGAACATACGACCACCACGACACATGTTACCGAAAGCGGCTTGACCAGAACGGTGGGTACCACCACCACCAACTCTTGGAATTCTGGCAACAGCTCTACCAGTACCCCAAGATTCAGCAGAAGTTTGGTGACCGGCCTTTTCGGAGACAGCGTAAGCTTGTCTCTTGTTCTTGTTGACTCTAACAAAGACAGAGTGGACGAGGTCTGGTCTGACTGGAGAGGCAAAGACGGCTGGCAATGGTAATTGGGTAGAAGTTTGTTCACCCTTGGCGGAAACAACGGAAACTTGAGGACGAGCAGACATTGTTATGTGTGTATAATGATAAAGAGCAGATGGTGAAAAGTGAAAAATTTTTTTCAAATTTGTAGCGTACTCAAACTGGGTCGTGCGCCGCACTCATTTTTACGAAGGGCATCACCGTGTCTCCTAAGCGAGGTTACCCGGAAAAGAAGGCCCCATAGTTACAAAGCAGTGTATCAAGTAAAGTATATGGGGCAAACGTAAGATGTATAAACGAAATAAATATGAACTTGGGGTCGGGTGTCGTGATCAGTAAGAGAACATACCCAGATTACTGATATATGATTTGTATTACCAGCCAAGCCAAGAGTGATTAAGATATGCTGGGCCAATGCCTACACAAAATCGGTGATATCTTACTCGTGGTTGTAATGTAGAAAATCCATAGACTCAAAACACTATGAACGCCTAATGAAAGTTAACAGCAGCCAGACGATTGGGGCTGCAGTCTGTTGTTTCTTCCCAAATCGACGCCGCCGGGCCTCCTTCCAGCGGCTCTGTTTCTATTGTTGTTTCCGCTAATAGCCTCTTCTACAGGCAATGCTCTGCCGATCTTGTTGAAAATGTCCAAAACACCGTCTCCGTTCTTGGCCGAGCACTCAGAAGTGACGATCTTAGTGCCGTCTTCGGTTATTTGTTGGATGTATTCGTCAACGTCTTTTTCGTCAACTTCTCTTTGGTCTACCAAATCGCTCTTGTTTCCTACTAAAGATATGACAATTCCCTCTGGTGCTTGTTTCTTAAGCTCTTTAATCCAGTCTTGAGCCTTAGCAAACGATGCTTTGCTTGTGATATCATAGACACAAAGTGCAGCGTTGGCATTCCTGTAGTACATTGGTGCTAGCGATTTGTATCTTTCCTGACCAGCAGTATCCCATATTTCGAATTTGATGGTGGTCTGGGATTCGGGTAATGTGATTGATTGGGTTAAAAATGCTGCTCCGATTGTGGACTCTCTCAAATCATCGAAGGTATTTTTAACAAATCTATGGACAATCGAAGACTTGCCAACCGCACTTTCACCCAAAAGAACTAGTTTGAACTGGGCAAAGTTATTTCCTGGTGTTGTTGTTGATGGTGTTGATGACATTGCTGGTTATCTATGTGAGCCCCTCTTTTGTAGTACTAGAACTAGATTGATGTGATGAACAAACAATATTGCCAAATTATGCTTGGGATACTTAGTCTAGCGTCTTACTATACGTATGGATTACCTACGGGACTATTCCTAATGTTCAATCAATTAGGTTTCTTGCCTATTGTCGTGGCGTTTCCCTAACTTTAACCCGCCACGTTAGAGTCTGTGTGCAGTACTTCCTGCTACTTCAACGAGACAGCTACGGGTGATTATCTAATCAGGCATGGAATCGTATATTTACAAGAGACTAGTAGCTATAGGGTTTAGTCTTCGATCTTGGCCAAAATTTCCTTGTCGGTGTACAACAAGTATTCTTCGTCACCGATTTTGACAGGGTTACCTCCGAAAGTTGGTAACAAAACTTTGTCACCAGCTTTGACGGAAGTTGGGATAACATCACCGGTGTTGGTATTAGTCATACCTGGACCAGAAGCAATAACAGTAGCTTGGTTCAACTTCTCTTGGTTCTTTTCTGGGATAAAGATACCGGAAGCAGTTTGAGTAGCTGGCTTCAATCTTTGGACCAAGACACGGTCAAATAAAGGTTTCAACGATTGGGCAGATTTCAAGAAAGACTTGACTGTTAGTAATGCTGAGATGGATTATACTTATGCATATCATGCGTAGACCATAGAGGCGATTATACATACCATTTTACTTTGAGGTGATTAACTCTGACACTGGAAATGCGTTGACTTTAAAGTCCCGTTTTTGAAGTGATCGTAGAAGAGTGAAGAACTTTCCAGTATGGTCGCCGCACGCTCCGGGGATCTCATACTTCGCAATCCGGAATTTGCAGCGTTCACCACTCAATACCACTACCTCCAATCATGGGAAGAAGATGAATTTGGGAAGTAGACCGTGAGAAACTGGTAGGCTTGTGTTCCAGTTATTGGACAAGATCGCCTACATATATTTTATAGAATTAAAATTATCTACAAATTTTCAAAAATGCGGAGAACTAATTGATCAATATAGATGAAAGCATTTGGATTGCGCAAAGAGCACCTATAAGTTGTAACTTTTCTATTATTATATATAATATATTTTGTTTTGGACAGAACTAGTCCAAGTATCTGTCCAATGGTTCACCCAATACGTTTTCGATAACTCTGACAAGTCCACCTCTGACTTCCATCTCAACTTCTTCGTCGTCGTCCTCTAATAATTCTGCAATGTAGGGTATCAAAGTAGGCAAGTATGTCAACCATTGCTCGCCCATCTTCTGGAAGATGGTTCTCAAGGTTCTGATGGTCCAAATCTTGCACTTGGAAGTAATCAGTTCGTTTTCGTTGGAGATGTATTTGATAAGGCCATGGACCAATGTTTCGTTGTACTCTTCAGAAGAAACGTTGGTAACGAAAGAAGCAATGGATTTCACCAAATACTTTCCAATACTTTCTTCGATATTGGCGAGCTGTGACAATAATGGATCGCAAACGCTGTCGAATCTTCCTTGCTGTGACCAGTAATCATCCTGGTCATATTTGAAGGATGACGTCAACGAGTTCAAAATGATTCTTCTCAAGTTGGTATCGACCAACTCTCCACTTGCAAATCTCTTCAAGATAGACGAAACCGGGTCCATCAAGTACGAGTAGTACGAAGTGATGATACTCTTCAACCTCTCTTGTAATTTGTTGAAAAATCTGAAGAACGCAAGCAATCTTGACGTCTCGGTGTTGTAGGATAAGTTGGAACCTTCTCCATCGATAGCCCATCTGACCAAGTTGGCAAACAATGGACGGAAGTTCTTATCGTTTAATTTCATCACATAACTGATACCACAAGAGGAGAATGAACTTTCAAGTCTATGAATAGTGTTGTTATCAAACTTGGAAGCTTGACCTTCCCCAGCACTTTCAGAGTGATGTCTAAATTCAAAGGCTTGGATCAACCATTTCATGAACAAGGTGGATTGGTTTGAAGCCGACTTCTTGTCGATCTTATCGATGGTAAGTTGAAGTGTGTTCAAGTATAAACCAAGATTAGCAGCACTGTCATTTTCGTAGAACTTCTTGTTGATCCAGATATCACACAACGATTTCAATACCGCAGATAAATCCATGTGTTCGACGATCAAGCCCAAAACGTTGGATCTAATTGAAGATTCGATGAGATCGCTAGATATTATGGTGATCAAAATAGAGTCCAAAGAGCTGGTTACAAAGGCAGGAATCTTCTTGATCAAGCACGATAACAAAATCATAATCGAGGCTTGCAAAAGTCTAGCGGCTTCCAACTCCTTCTCGTCGGTGACTTCGGTGGTTGATTTCCAGATCTTGAGAGCAGGAGGAACGATCTTTGGGAAGAACCCAATGGTCTTAACTCCCAAGGTGTTGACCACGGCAGTGATGGAGTTGATAGATGAAATGATGAGTTCAGGGACTTCGCTTAATAACCCATTAGCAGAAGTGATAGGACCCAAAGAGTCGATCAAAATCTTGGAGTTGGTCGTATTCATCAATTCTTTAGATGCAAAAGAGCCAAACTTGTTGACGATAGTGGCAAAGGTATTGAGGTACGACTGTTGCAACTCGATATCGATGTTCTTCTTGATTCCGTCAATCAATACTGGCAACATCTGGTTCAAAATGCTGGTCTGAATCAACTCGTCCACATTGTTAACACTGTTCAATTCGGCCTCGAACTTGAAAGCCGATAAATTGGCAAAGTTACGAGCGATTTTGATTGATAATGGGTCTGCCAACTTTTCAACATCGAGTGAGTCGATGATCGAGTCGACAAAGTAGTTCAATGGCAACAAGTCTAAGAAGTTGGCCAAGATATCGTACAAGTTGGAGGCCACGTCTTTGTTGATGGTCTTGTTGGCGAAAGCTTCCAATGCAGACAAGATGAACGAGGTGGTGTTTCTGAAACCGTTCAACACCTGTTGCTTTTCAGTCTCGGGCACCTTAGCGTCCAACAATACGAGCGCAACCTTGATTTTGATGGAAGAAGCTCCATTGTAGTTCAGAGAAGTATCCTTGCTCAAGACCTTTCCAAAAAACTTCAAGAGTTGCGACTTCATGACCGATAACCCGTCGTCGCTCAATGACAATATAGAAATACCAAAGATGGATCTGGAACTCAACTGGGTGTACTCAGTGGAATTTGGTTCTACCTGAACAATAGGAATCTGGTCCCATAATTCAAAGAATCCTTCGATACCCTGTAACTGTTCGTGAGCCGAGAAGCCCTTAAGGAACGACGAAGTAAACTCCAAAACAGCATCACATTCAGAAACCTTGTTCTTGTTGTGGTTGTTAACATACTGTTGGCCCATCAAGAACAAGAGCGCATGCAAAGACTTGTCGTGGCCCAAGGTTTTGGTCAATGAAGTGAATAACTTGACTCTGCGGTGTCTTGGAATATGCTGGAAAGCAGCGACAAAACTTGTCAACAAGAACTCAATTTCGCTGGTTATAGACGAGCCGCCATTCTTGGCTAATGCTGGAATCACCTTAGCGATGGTTTGTTGCAAGGCAGAGTTTGAGAACTCATCATCTTGTCTAATGGTGTGAGCACCCATGAAGGTGAAGATTGGCATGACAGAATGCAAAATAATCTCGGGAGCCAACGAAGCCAATTCAGCTACCACCAATAACAATCTGTTCTGCACCTGAGGAGATTGGGATGATCTGATGGAATTCACGATCAAGTCGGCCCGAATAGAGTTGGAGTCGAACTTGAAGGTTTTCTCGCTTGATTTCATCAACACGATGCTTAAGAACATACATGATGCCAAGGTCTCTTGGGCGTACAACACTGGCAAGTTACCATCGTTGCCCAAATAGTCCAAGTCGGTTAAAATTCTGAACAAAGCTTGAAGTAAGTTGGGACGAGCAAGATCAGCACCCTGGGCGTTTGTATGTCTCAAGTTCTTGTCCAAAACGTCCAAGATAATGGTCAACTTCTTCAAATGAGTCGAGGCCATGTCGTTAATATCGTCTCTGGCCATTGCCTGTTTGGTGGAATTGGAAGATCTTCTTCTTCTCTTGACAATTCCCTGCTCGGGCATCTGGGAATTCAACTGAACGTTGCCCAATATCAAAATGAAAAGCTCGTTGTCGATAGTTAACAGTTGCAAGGTATCCATGGCATCAATATCAATAGCAACTTCGTTTGTCAATAATTCAATAAGCTTGTTGATGAGTTGCATTCTCAAATCAATTGACTTGAAGGTACTAAACACTTTGATCAATCTTTGGTTGACTGTTATTTGCAAGTTACCGGAGGGGTTCTCCAATCCGCGAACCAACCAGTTCACTTCCTTGGAAGCATTCTTATCGGTGGAGCTATTACCCCCAACCATATCAGCAAGTGATTGTTCGATCCCACTGAAAAAATCGATCTTGGATTCGGATGCTTGCTCAATAAAGGTGTTTCTTTGGTCGAAGTATTCATTCAAATCAGTATCAAAGAAGAATCTATCGTCGGTTCCAACTGCGTTTGCTTTGGCTATGATATTCCAGATTTTCCACTTGAATACTAATGGCCATGTATTCAATGACCACTGGTTCAAGATGAATGTCTTCAATAATAATTGTCCGATTTTTTTCAGTGATGGCTTAGAGCTTTTAAATACAACTTCCCATAATATGTAATTCAAGCGTCCGTTGTCAAGTAAGACATCATCCAACAAATCATCCTTGAATAACAATTCCGCTAAGAACAAGGCATCCTGAGGCGGAATGATTGCTCTCTTTGAAGGCTCGGCATTTGCGTAAATCTGGTCCTCCAAAAATAAACTGGTTTTGACTTTTTTCTTGCCATGATGGAGAGCTACGGTGTGGTCTCTGATGACCTTAAGTATCTCGACAGATGCAGTTCTGACTGATTTGTTGGTATCGTACAAACCGAGGAGGAAAACTGGAATCAACAAGTAGATATCTTGAAGATTTGATGATTGTGATATCTGCTTCAATTGGTTCAACAAATATTTTAAGGCAGTCAATCTGACTGTCAAAGGAACCGATGGTGTGAAGGCAAATCTGAGGTAGAATGAGTATGCAGATTCCGTAGATGGGAATACCGATTCTTCGAAATGGGCAAGCACCTTTTGCGAGGCAACATTATCGCCATTCAAGAGGGCTAACAAGGGTTGGGACAATTTGCTAAAATCAGCTTGCTTTGTGTTATTAAAGAATGTGGTTGTTGAAACCTTCAAGGTGGCAAGATCGATATCGGATTTGATTTCAGCCGAGCCTTCTTCATCCTCAATCTCCTCGTCAGCATCGAACTCGATATCATCTGAGTGAATATTGGAGTCGATCCCCAAGGTAATCATCAACTTCATTTCTAAGTCATCTATCTTCAAATTGTTCAACTTCAATACCTGGTTGAAATGATCAATGTTGAGCTTAAGCAAATCTTCAAATACCTGGATAATAATATTTCTGATGTACTCTTCGGTACTGGTTGTGGTAAACTCAAGGAGTCTGTTGAAAATCAACTTGTAGTAGGTATCAACTTTGGTTGGAATGTCAATCAACTCAAAAAGCTGGTAGGCTTGGGGGTTTGGAAACTTACCAATCCAGAAATGTATTAAGAACTTGTTGAGTTTGTAACCTTCAGAAACTAAGTTTTTGATTAATTCGTTGTTATTGACGATTAATTCCGGAGATAATTCCTTGAAGGATTGTGAGATGGAGTCAATGGCTTCTATCTCGGCATTATAATAATTCCATAATTGTCCCAAGACAATTAGGGTTTGCTTCAAACACGAGTGGTCTAAAGATTTTGGGTCAGACAAAATCGACAGAGTCAAGGATCTGATAAGTTCAGGGGTTAATGGAACTATCGATCCAAGTACTGCGACAATAGAGTACGCCGTCAATTTAATATCATGATGAATAGTGGATGAGAATTTGAATTTATCTTGACCCACTGGCAACAAGAACTTACCAATGACTTGCAATAAAACTGGCATATACTTCTCGTTGAGCAAGTCCAACTTTTTAGATAAGGAGGCCATTAACTGAACTGCGAAAGTTAAATAAAACACCAATTGCTCTTTGTAAATAGTGGAGTTTTTGAGTTGTTCCAATAAATACATGGTGTATAACTTGAACATCTCAAAGTCGTTATGAAAAGCCTTGAGAATCGATGATGAAGGTGGGGATTTCAACAACTCTTTGTACCCAACAAGCCATTCGCAGATCTTTGGGAATACACCCTTGGGAATGACATTCATTATTTTTACGAATATTGGCTGACTATGATATGGTAATGATGTCAACAATAACAATTCAGAACTGTGGATATTGATATGGAATCTTCTCACGAGCCATTCGAGTGCTTTGATGGCTGGAGATAATTGCAAGTATGGGCCAATCAAGGCTAAAAAGGCTTCCACATTGCGGTCAAGTTGCTCGACAGTATCTTTGGGTTGAACGTTTCTGTCAAAATTAACCGAAGATTCTGAAAAGAGAGTCTGCTTGAACTTGGCAAATCTAGAATCTATGTCACTGATTTCATCAATTCCCTCAGTTCCCACTTGGTAGATGTAGTCGTAATCTTGGGTGGCAGCGGTTTTGGCATCGAAAATGAGGGATTTGGAATGAATTTTGGACCTGCTTTTACGATCCAACGCAACCGAAGCTGTCTTCTCATTAATCGCCTTTAATTGTTGAGATAAACTAGACATGTTGGCTGGCTGTATGGTGTTGAGTAGGCTTGATTTTTTTTTAAAATTTAGTTAAGTATCGAGCAGAGCTAAAAGTTACACAAAACCCAAAGGAAAATTTTGTGTTTGTATGCAGGCCCGTAGTTGCAAATCAGATGAGCATCGGCAGTTGGCTGCAAATTGAAGGGGAGCACAGCTACAGAAGTGCATTCAATATAAAGTGGTTCGTTCACAAGGTGATAAATATACATTAGAATTAAATATTGACTTCAAAAAATAACTAGGCAATCCAGTACCATATTCTTTCAATTAAGTTCTTTGGAATAGGATCAAGTTGGGATCTATCTTCTTCTTCAACCAAGTCAAGACCTGTGATCAAGTCTATTTCGTGAAGTGGTCTGACCCATTCAGTCACTCCATTCCAGTAGTATGCATAGAATCTGTGAGCGACGTAAAGAACAACAACAATAGGTAAAGTGATGTAAGCAGCCAAGAAGTCACCGATATGGAAGTCGAAAAATACAGCATAACCATTTGTTATGGTAATTATACTCATGAAAACAATGACATAATAGGCACCAAAAGGTTGGAAAGGAGTTCTGAAAGTGACTCTACCGCTAAGGTTATGATATTCGATAGCTTTTCTCCACCTTAAGTAGGCAATTGCAACCAAGATCCAAGAAATGAATCCACTGATAGTCGAAATGTTCGAGAACCAGCTGAAAACGTTAGCGGCCGAAGAGGACACATTCAAATATGATAAGAACCCGAATAACGAAGAGACACCCACGGCATAGTAAGGAACTCCTAATCTGTTGGTCTTTTTGAATATAGCAGGGGCAAGTCCCTTAGTGGCCATCGAGTACATAGCTCTTGAAGCCGAATACAAGAATGAGTTACCTGCGGAAGCAGCAGATGTCAAAATAACTGCATTAATAATGTGGTTCAAAGCGGGAATACCGGCATTTTGGATACCAATGACAAATGGAGAGGCAGAAGCGTCACTCCCTTGAGTTTGTAACCTTGGATTGTCCGAGCTGACAATAACCCCAATGACCAATACCCCAATAACATAGAAAAAGACCAATCTGTAAATAAAACGGCGGGCTGCTTTTGGAATATTTCTACGAGGCTTTTGACATTCACCCCCAGCAGTTGCAACCAATTCTGGAGAACAAATAAACGAGAACCCCGACTTGATGAGAGCTGTCCACACACTGAGGAAGCGGCCGGTGGAGCCACCAGTCAAGTGTTGATGGAATGCGAGACCATGTTTCCAATATCTGAATCCCAAACGATCATGGGTTGGAGCACCACCAAAGAACAACACTATTCCCAAAATGATCAAGCCGGTCAAAGCGATCAATTTCAATGAGGCAAACCAGAACTCTGATTCTCCGAAGTATTTTACTGAGGACATGTTGAGTCCGATGATGACAACCAATAATATACTGATCCATGCAGCAATATTCACTGTGGTAATCCAATACTCCACCACTATAGCAGCTGCCGTTACTTCAGCTGCCACTAATATACTGAAGGCATACCAATAGTTATAACCAATGGCAAACCCAAAAGATTCTGAAACATAGTCACTTACAAAGGCCTGTGCACCATTTCCTGGTAAAGGTAAGAAGGCGGTCATTTCAGCCAACATTTGCATAACAAAGTAGATAACTGTACTCATAATGATATAAGCAATAAGCAATGCAGCGGGGCCACACTGTGCTAAGATAAATCCCGACCCCACAAACAACCCCGTTCCAATTGCGCCTCCGATAGCAATGAGCTGAACGTGTCTGGACTTCAATCCTCTTTCCAAGGTATTTTCATCAAATGTTTCCAATGTGGAGCTGCCCGAGTGGGTAGGCGACAACATCTTACCTTTCTCGTCGACTTGAACGATCTTGGAATTGGAAATCCCAAGGTCCAAGAACGATGCATTTGACCGATAGATACTGGTATTTGACTTAGTGTCTTTCATGTTGAAATGGTATCGAACTGAAGGTAACTTATACTATTTTCATTATTGCAATACCGGGATGTTGTGTGGTTTATATGTGAAGTTAAATTCAAGCCTTAGAGATATTTTTATGCGTACAATCAATACTCAATATTGTAGAGATAAGATTCACAACGCACGGAAAAATTACGAACAAAACGCATCAAACTTACCGTGAAAACCCTTTTCTGTGGGGAACGTGAAGATGCGCAATAGTGGGAGAAGACCAAAAAAGGTCATAAGAAATGCTCGTTGCTGCCTTCGTCTGCAATCCAACCAGTATCATACTTACAAACCCCAGCTACCCCGAGTATTCCAAGAAAATCAGGAGGAAACAATAGCGAGCACCTGGCGGGGGTATGCGTGCTTAATTTATTTTGCTGACCGGCGATCTGCTAAATAAATTTGGTACGCCGTTCAAAATTTAAAAAATTTCGCGTTAAAATATTTCAATTACCCGAAAACGCCATACATTCTTCTACTTTCCCCAATATAAGAGTGCGATATGATAACCGGTTTTAATGCGCGAGAAAGGTGAGATGAAGCGAGCTTATGGAAATAGTACGGATAGGCGAAGCGAGTCACTTTGTAGAATCTATTTTTCTATGATTTAAAATATCTCTATCTTATCGCAAAAATTAGCACACTGATAACGAGGAATATATTAAGAACATCAGGTGGCTTGAACTCCAATGAAATCCATGCCTTGCAACGCTGGTTCAAGTTGTTTCGCTAGTTCAAGGTGAAAATTTTTCGCTTGAACTCCCGAATCCAAATAGCCGCCCAAATCTTGCAAAACCGAGAAGTTAAACCTGACGCCGTGATAACGAATACCGGAGCCGAAAAAAAAAAAGGACGAGAAATTTTCGGGGGCCCCAGCGCGAGTAACGCCTAAGCATGAGGCAGATAAGGACGCCCGAAATCA
The DNA here is from genome assembly GCA_030568655.1 of Suhomyces prunicola. NCBI lineage: Eukaryota > Fungi > Ascomycota > Pichiomycetes > Serinales > Debaryomycetaceae > Suhomyces > Suhomyces prunicola. The sequence continues at coordinate 53,360 of JAJMGJ010000009.1, forward strand.
TTGGGCCTGACTCTTTCTTAGCAATATATGCTCTGATTTTGCAACCTCGCTTAATTTTTCCTTCGTCTTCTATACATAGGGCGAAGTATAGCAAAATAATATGTACATTGATGAGGGGTTCGTGTAAGGCATTTGGCAGACATTGAGGGGATGCCGTATACTGTATAACAGTTTGGGTGGAAAAAAACACATATGGTCCCTAGCAGGATCGAACTGCTGATCTCGGCGTTATTAGCACCGCGCCTTAACCAACTGGGCCAAGGGACCTTTTGAATTGATTAGGCTAGTTCCTACTTTAATATAATGGCAAAATTATACTTGTGTCTAGACGACACAGTCACACCCCTTTGAAATAGTGGCTTTCATGCCTAAGGTATGGGGGATTAGTTATGGCAGTCCAGTCAGGGCTTGCAATCGAATATTTACATTCGAAAAGTTTTTGCAATAAATTTACAAAAAAGTACTCTAGCTGCGAAAATAATATGCATGTGCTCGCAGCATCAGCACTAACTTACTAGACTCGAAACAGTTTAAGGTCAGGTTGTACTTTATCGTTGAGTAATCGAAAATAGCAAACCATCGTAATGTATGTAATACTGAATAAGTTAATCGAGCTCGATAGTATTCCGTACTCATCAAGAATACAACTCGAAATACATCGCCAAGGCCTTCAACGAATTATTTGTTGTCAAAGGGCAAAAATTTACTTACTATGTAACGATCACCGAAATTTTGTGACATCACTAGTTAGCTTGGAGAAACCGTCAAATTGGCTCACGAAGATTTTGAGTATCGATCAACGTTACGGCCATAATTGGTTTATTGCATTTGAAGGATGAAATAGTGGATTGAAGCTAATACCAAAACAGGACAAGCTTAATTTGTGCTAACACTAGCCGCAAAACTTCGTATCCGCCAATATCTAAGCTACATTGTATCTACAGCTTTTTTTGCCTTTTAAAGCTCATTTGTGCAATCTATATCCAGGTATATCGTTACTCATTAAATTGAATTATTCCTTCTTCTTGAATAAAGGTTCACCGATGTTCTTACCTCTCAATTTGATACCCAAAGCTCTTTCTAACTTGGCTAAAAGTTGTTGGTTTGGAACAGCTCTTCCGGCTTCGTAATCGTTGATGACATTTGGCTTTTCGTTGACTTTGGTGGCTAAGTCCTTTTGAGTCAACTTCTTTTCTTGTCTAGCTTGTTGGATGGCCTTTCCTACACCGACATCGATTTTCTTCACTTTGACAACATCATCTGTGTCATCTAATTTGGTCAATCTTTGTCCTTCGGGGTTAGCTCTGGTGTTGGTAGAACCATATTTTTTTTCAGTTCCAACGACACCACCAGTTCTTCTGGCAGCATTTAACTGAGCACTAGTACGGGCAACTTGTTGTCTTGGACCACCGCCACCGACTCTGGCTTTTTGTCCGATAATTGTAACGTTATCCCAGTCTGACATTTTTGATAATTATCTGTAATTTACTAAAGTTGAAGAAAAGAACTTTATTATAGTAAGTCTCGACTTCATGACTGCTCTCGATCAGTCATGGATCAACAAGTTGCTGAAGCGCACACGACCTGGGAACATTCTAGAAGAGCCATCACACCAATTGACTCAAAGACCATAATAATTACGCGAAAGAGGATTACATCATGACTCTACGATTGTAGTGACTTCATGCTTTGACAAAGACTACAAGATCCTCAGTAAACACCGGTGCTTATAGCTGTCTGTCTCTCCTTGGTTGCGGTGGTGGCTAGAGAGAGACGGTCACGTGATTATCCCTATACTGTCGATATTTTTCCTAAACGTTCCGCAATAAACCCAAGGTCGTAGATATAACCACAAGCAATGGTGTCAATTGAAGTCAAATCGCGGTCCAAATCTATCAGAGACTTGTCTACAGACGATCTCACGACCGAATCAGGCGTGAGTGAGCTAATTGCGCTCATCAGCGCTAGTAACAACAACAAGTCCAAGTATAGGATTAGAGTTACCAGACTTGAGGGAGACAAACAAATTCCTCTTGATGCCGACAAAACATTCGTCCAAAACGGCATTGCTGCATCTGCTCAGTCAATTCGGCTATTTGTAAAGGATTTGGGTCCTCAGATCTCATGGAGAACCGTCTATGTCATTGAATATATCGGGCCATTGATTCTCCAGCCTTTCATTTACTGGTTGTCAACCACCTACGGGTTTGGTTTCGGAGAGCCTTTTGAGGCTACCCAGTCGCAAAAGTTTGCCGTGGTGTTATCTACACTTCACTACTTAAAGAGAGAATATGAAACGGTATTTGTTCACAAGTTTTCCAACGCTACCATGCCAGCGTCGTTTATCTTTAGAAACTCAGCACACTACTGGATTTTGTCAGGAATATTCATCTCAGTGTTTTCTCTTGCGCCACCCAGTATAATTGACTCATTGGGTGGTGGTAGTATTGCCTCATTTTTGTTCCGTGCGAACGATTTGCCACAAGCCTACAATTGGGCATTATCATTAGGATGGTTGTTCTTTGAACTTTCCAACTATAGCGCCCACTCCACCTTGGCTCAATTGAGAGCCAAAGATGCCAAAAAATATGCTATTCCTTACGGATACGGATTCAACCTTGTGTCTTGCCCTAACTACTTGTTTGAGATTTTAACCTGGACTACTTACTCAATTTTGATTGGAAACTGGTCTGCATTCATTTTTACTTATGTGGGAGGATACACCATGACAATATGGGCTATCAAGAGACACAGAAAGTATTTGAAGACTTTCGGAGATGAATACAAGAAGTTGAGAAGAAACGTCATTTTCCCTGGTTTATTCTAATTTTTACTTGCTACATATTACTTGTCCTCCTCTAACTTTATTGATATACTGTTGACACAGTGTCTTTCGTCGGTTGGGTTTTTGTAACCCTCGCCTCTAAATATATGACCCAAATGTCCATCACATCTTGAGCATCTCATTTCCTCACGTACCATGCCGTGTGAGACGTCCTTGTAGATTTTAATTGACCCCGGAAGGGCCTGGTAGAAAGCAGGCCACCCACAATGGGCATTGAATTTGGTCAGGGCCTTGTACAATGGCTGATTGCATCCGGCACAAGAATAGTGACCTGTGTCAGAAGCTGGGGTGGAGGTGTATTCCCCCGTATATGGGGCCTCAGTAGCCTGTTGCCTCAAGACTTTGAACTGCTGTGGTGAAAGCACCGCGCGCCATTCCTCATCAGACTTGGGAAGGTTGGACATTTTGACTCTTTGTATTCTGATAAGGTTAGTTCGAATATTTCGGGTACTGATCCTAAACATAAAGAAACGGCTCCACCAGATTAGTCACACTGTGAATGTAACTCTGCACGACACCGCTGTGATCCTGCGATGGCGAAGTTGTCCCACAACCCGGAAATTTGTCCCGCGCGCGAACGGCTCTCGCGGACTTACCGCTAAAAATCTTGCTAAGCCAAACATTTCTCTCCATATCGTGATAAGGCAATTTCTTTGCTATTCTCTATTTATTTTGTACTGATATAAAGCTATCTACTCATTAACTCGTTTTATCTCATAAAATAGTTGAACTTTCCGGATTTGGTTCTCAACTTATCCTTAACCTTCACATCCCATGCGATTTCAATGTCCAATTCTCTGGGGTTCTTTTCGTTAGGTCTAGAAGCGATACTTCCTTCAATGACATCACCCTTCTTCAAGTCCAAGACTTGGTCCATGTAGAAAACTGTTTGTTTCCAGTGGGTGTACTGATCCATTGGACCGGTCGGTAAAGTCACTTGATCGTCACCAGGGAAAATGGCATCCCACCAAACAATGTAGGCATGACACATATCGTTGTCAATAGCTTCCAATTGGAACTTTCTTTGGAACTCCAATCCTTCTTTGGTGACAGTATTGATGTCAAATTCAAAGAATTTCTGTGCGGTGGTGATCAATGAGTTGTTATTGACGGTGTCAACTAATGGTTCAACCATGGCAACTGGGATGAATGGGGAGTAGTCAAATCCATAAACATCTTCCCAGTAGTGAATTTTTTCGTCTTTGTACTGTCCATCTTCAATACCAGCTATGTACATGTTACATTTGTCTGGCAAAATTAATCCTCCTTCGACCAAGTATTTGTCTCTAGCATACAACACGGTATCCAACATAGACTCGTATAATAAAAAGTAACCCATCCACTCAGAGATGATGATGTCCACATTCTTCACTGGTAATTCGATATCTTCTAATTTACCTTGTAAAAGGGTGATTTTGTCTTCAAATCCGTTGAGCGACACGATTTCTCTGGCCTTATCGATGATGTTAGACATGTCAACGGAGTAAACGTGCTTGGCACCAGCCTTGGCAGCAAACATGGAAAGAATACCGGTTCCACAACCCACGTCTAAGACGATCTTGTCTTTAAACAAACGTTTGTTCTTGTACATGGCAGATCTGTAACTCAAGGTTCTCGAGGTGTCCTTCAACATTTCTTCGTGAATACCGAAATGGTCATACGATGAAAAGTAATGTTGTTCGGTGAAAGGCAAAGCCTCTTTGTCTGTGGCAGAAGTACTCATGTTGATTTGATTATATCAATTGCTTTGGTACAAAAATCAATAGGCTGTCACTAATAAATACCCGAGATGAGTGGAGCTGGCATTTTTTATAACGAAATTTAGTGCGGGTAAAAAAAAGAAATCGCGATGAGCAGCGACAAAGTACAGAAATAACTTTCGAGACGAGCGATAATATGTGAAAGAACAACAAGCGAGAAGAGCCATGCGGTTTGAGATATGCACCTGACCGTCAAATATTGGTCCGCATGAAAACAGACGATTTAAACTGAAAAAAGATTGGACGAGTCCGGAGTCGAACCGGAGACCTTTCGCATGCTAAGCGAACGCGCTACCAACTACGCCACACGCCCGAATTATGGAAAACATTTACCCGAAAAAATTTATAGCCCGAACATGAATATAGTTAAAGCCAACAATATAGTAGACGAGGGTGGGAACGGACAACTGTTCGTAGTAATAGAGGAAAAGTCAAAAGTGTTTCGATTGATGTAAAACGTCTGATGCCTTGAGTTTTGGACTAATATGAAACTCTTAGTGCCGTCTCGTAAAATATCTACCAAATGTTTTTGCAGCCACCTATATTTTCTGAGCTCAAGTAATACGGCTACTTAGCAGTGACTTTGGCAGATGGTTTAGATTACCGAATGCAGCTGAAGTAGTATTCAGAATAGTTTCACTACCGAGTTTTACCACACACGTAAATTCATTTGCCGATTGAAACGAACTACCCAAACAGAAGGAAACGCAATTTCGATTCGAGTTTCAAATCAAATGTAGAAAACAATCTTTCGTTCAGTGGACATCTTGATTTGCTGAACGACAACCTCAAGTAGTTGGAGTAACCAACACAATTAGAAGTCAAGCTCAAAGTGACTGAAGCACCAGCTTCGAACGGGAAGGATTTTTGAGAACTGCACCAGGAGAAGCACTAATTCGACTTGATTGCTTACATTTGCTTACACTGAGCGATGTCTGGTAACTGCTGAATGTGTTGGCCTTGTACATTTGCCGCTACTTCCAGATAAGTAATTCAAACAATAAGATCTTTCCTTAAAATAAAGTATCAAACAACAGGTACGGCACGTGTCATATCAATAACGTTTACGACCTTGTATATTCTAATCGTGGATCCTCGTTACCATTGACGTGATACTACTGATCCCTCGAATTCTAAGTAATAGATTATCTACTATAAATACCACCATATAATTTGCATCAATGACTTTTTGATGGTGTATCAAACTTGATGTAGTGCCTAAACATTCCCACTGGTACTTTTGCCTAAGATCAAACTCCATCTGGAAACAACCTGCTTAATATCTCACAGGTGAGTTCGGCAAACTCAACACTCTGGTCCACACAAAAACTATGACTTATAGGTGTCTCACTAGTGTCTATGTCAAAGTAAATGTTTTTGTTACTCAGCTTCTTGTATCGAGATAAGATATAATCTCGAGAATTGTCATGAACCCAATGGTCCTTTAATGCAAAAAAAGTCCAAACTTTTGTACCTTGAAGAGGAAATTCTTCGAAGAACCAATCGTTGAACGAATCATCTCTCAAAATAGTACTAAGCTCGTCTCTGGCCAACTCTAAAGAATGACGGATGATATTGTCGTCTCGAACAATGCTATAACAGCTATCAACTGCATTCTCCCAAGACTTAATCGATCTTTCGTCCTTCAATTTGGGTTTTGCAACTGCAACTTTGGCAATTACTTTTTTTGTGGTTATTTCATTGAGGAATAATCTAACGATTTTTGCAAAGAAAACTAAGACCGAGATGATAGGCAAATACTTGAATAGCTTGCCAAATAATATTCCTGATTCAGATTGAGCTATATCTATTATTGTTGGGCAAATTAACCCCACGAATTTTACTTCAAATTTACCCTTTAATTCTTCTTCTTCCACCAATCTTTTTATCACCTTTTGCACAATGAATGATCCACACGAATGAGACAAAAAGTATAACCGTACTGGCTCATCTTTATTCTTTGCCAGCTTCTCATATATTAAATCTTGTAAGATTTCGAAATGAAAATTAATCTGATAGTCTAGATCAAAAAATTGAAATGATTTAGATATTGCGTCTTGCTGTCTCTGTGTGTTGTAACCGGCATGACTATTACACAATAGTTCGAATCTTGGAAATTGTTCTTGTATAGCTTCAAGATACCCGGTGTAGAATCCTACTAATCCTGGATTGCCTGGAATTAACACCAACACAGGATCATTGGAGTCTTTTTTGATACTGGGAACATGGAATCTACAACTGTTTGGTCTATTCTTGACAGTTAGTATTCTCTCCATTTTGTGCTATAGAAATGCTCTGATGGTACGTTTGAGTGGTTGCTCTACTTGAAGGCTTGACAGATTAATTATCACATGCAGTAACACGTGATCTACATGGAAAATAGACCTTTCCAAAATTGAAATCGATTAACTAAATATTAAAGCTAGGAGATTGATACTTGAATATCAAATTGATTATAGATATTCCACTTATAGTGACTGGTTGTAATTTTTTCGTTGAGCGCACTTGTATCCGAATTGTGCAAGTCCCGTTCGTAGTAATTGAGATTGCCATTTTTATCTAGTAATATAATAGTTTGAGTTCTGGTGCCATAGTATTTTCCAGCGGTTAAGCCCATTTGATCCTCAGGTAAATTTGATTCCAAAGGAGGTATAAATATCGAATTATTTAATTCTCCTAGTTTTTTATTCCAGGCAAATTCTTTTGCGATCAGCTTATCGAACGTGTCATGACTTAAGATTTTATACCCTTCTTCTATAATTTCCTCTTGTGTCAAACCTTTCTCGAGAGAATTTTGAACCATATCATTAACTAGACTTTCACCCAATTTAACCTTATTCCAGGGTTCATAATATAATGAATTAGATACTCCCATAGTAGTTTGTAAGCTAATATCGCCGTGGAGTTGGGATTCGCTACTATTAGTTTCAAAAATAGTTCCGTGGTCTCCACGGTTACTCAAGATGTTTAAATAGTTGATCTTTTTGGTGTTGGGATCAATAGACAATTGACCATACACAAACGTAAACCCCCCAATTTTTGCAAGATCAACTTTCGACTTGAAGCTTGCATGCCATTCCTCATCCTTGCCTTCAAATCCGAGGTATTCTAATGGTAAAATTCCTCGAGAAATTGTACTTTGTATTTCTGGAAATAGTTAGTAGATGTTAATGTGGGGGTATTCCCATCGAGAAGTTTCGAGTTCAATTGACTTACGTGATATATCTTTCTCCCTATAGTTGACTAAAATTGCAATCTTGCCTCCCTTAGACACTCCTATCCAAGTACCATGTTCAGGTCTTGCAAGATCTAGTGGCGACAAGACTTGAGTAGAGCCATTCAACACTCTGATTGTGGCAGGTTTGGTCGGTCTTACAAAGTACTCATCTCTATTTGATAGTACGATTAGAGGATAATCAGGATGTTCGACGGTCGATAACACAATACACATTTCTTGATTTTTGAAGGAGAGGCGATATTTGTTTAAAAGTGTAGTGTTCTCAAGTGATTTTAGGTTTGTGAGTAAAGTGGGTCATTCAATTTTGAGGCACGAGCGAGCTTCAAATGTCGGTAGGCACAAGAAAAGTAAGGGTCTGGCAATTTTGCGAGCAAAACAGTGAATACGTTGAGGGTAAGGATAAAGTTTCGATTTTAGCTTTACCAAATCAAGCGTGTCTATTAAAATTTTGTTATGCTGCAACACTTACGAGTTAATTTTGGGAACTTTTTTTGGTTCATCAAAAGCTTTGAGACTCCATGAATATTTGAAATTTTGAGGAGTTTTCGAGTTTTCTAAATACTCTCTGAAATGAATATCCATTTTGGAATCATGATAATGCTCGTATTCATTATCAGCTCTTTTACCGTGTTTCTCGATTTCATTTGAGCTATTGCATATACCTTCATCACTATCTTCATCGCTATTGTCGTCGTCATCGTCGTCGTCGTCGTCGTCGTCATCATCTTCGTCATTGTCGTCATCGTCGTCATCAAAAGCCTCTTCTTCAGAGCCACCATCAAAGTATTGAAAATTAGCATTACCAAGCTCAGAAGGCATGGTGTCTAAATTGACCCGTGTGGATATATTTTCTTTTACTGAAACCTCATCAGCTCCTCTATGCTCCTCGTGCATCTCGGCATGATCGACAGAGAAATTGGTAACCTTGATTGGTCTCAAGTTATTTCTATTAGCCTCATATGGTTGTAAATTTGAATTCATATTGAGACCGTTTTTGCTCAAGTCTTTTGGTCTAACCAAATTATTGCTCTTTCTTTCTGGCTCCTTATTTGAAACAGAAAGAATTGTATTTTTGAAGTATGGCATTGAGGCTAGGGACTCAAATGTAGGCCTTGTGTTAGGGTCCCAGCTAAGACACGCAACGACAACCTCACTCAACTCCGCGTGTTCTGGATTTGGTAGAATATCTTGTAAACAGCAGCCAGGCTCAGGAGGGAAAACAAAGCCAAGTTTTCCTGCAAGAGTTTGAGCATCTTTCCAATAACCTCCTAAAGAGTTACCCCTAAATGGTTGGGTGGATGCATTAGGTGATACGGGAGTTCCCATAGTAGTCAATATTCTCCATATTTGATCCAATTCATTATTACCAGGAAATAAAGGTGCGAAATTTGCAACTTCAGCAGCCACGCTGCCAAAAGCCCAGATGTCAATGGGTTTCGAGTACCAGTTTTGTCGCAAAAGAATTTCGGGGGATCTGTACCATCTTGTCGACACATAGGCAGTATATGGCTTCAAATTGTGAATATGGCGAGCCAATCCGTAATCCGCTAACTTGACGACGAAGTTATCGTTTTTACGGTGGGGAGGTATAGCATCTTTAGAACCATAGTATTGACGGGACGGAATTACCAAGATATTTTCAGGCTTCACGTCCCTATGAAAATAATTATGTTTGTGGATGTGCCCAATTGCACACAAGACTTGGCTCAATATACTCCGGAGAGTTACTGGAGAGAAGTGGATTGATCTCCTTGCTTTCATCAATTGATAAAGGTTTTGATTCAATGACTCCATTGAGATGTGCAATTGGAACTTGACATCATCTATGAACATTTCATATACCTGTACAAGACAAGGGTGGGAGGAAATCGAAAGAATAAACTTCACCTCTTTTACTCTGGAATAATCGTGCAAACTAGACAAGCGTTTCTTCATTGTTTTAATTGCCACCAATCCGGTGAGGTTTGCATGAGAGTCAACCAAAGGATCTAGAAGGGTACCCCTTTTATCCATGCTTATGTTCAAAAGTTCTTCCTTTGCATGTTTGTACTTGGCGAGCTCCACGGTACCAAAGCTGCCATTACCAATATTGCTGATAGAGTGGTAATTTGAGTGGTAACTCTGTATTGGAAGCAGCGAAGGAGGACAAACGACATCAGATGGAGCATTAACAGTAGAGACGGACATTGTTTGCGAGGAAAAGAAGTTCGAAAGAGGTTATTTTTACAGCGCTTATAAAATTTGCAACCAAAATTTGCAACCAAAATTCGCGGCACTAAAGCGGGCTGCGAAAATGAAGTGGGAATTTTTCTTGCAAAAATTTCTGCGATAAGAACGCTGAAGGTATAATAGACACAGGCATATTATAGAATAGAATGAGCCACTAGTAGGATATATCTTACCCAATGAATGCACCTTCACTGCACAGAATCTCTAAAAATATTGCTATACACGGTATCTGTAAATTTCAATCAGTAATATACCTACAAACCCAAACGTATTGCAAACTCTACGGTCGCTTACTTGCGCACACAAGTCTATTTAGGGTATCATTGCTATCTACAAATGATATTGATGTATAATTTGTTAATTCTGAAAATGTAACAGATAAAGAGGGAACGATTGCGAATAATTATGCAAGTAACTTTTGAGTTTTCGACCGATCTCTAAAATCTCCGACCTCGCAAACCAACTCTACTCAGCATCTAATCAGAGTTGAGCTGATATTATTCGACCCAGACAGCTGGTATACGCAAAATGGGAACATATACGATCAGCTCTATTAATGGTTATAATTTGTAGAGCGCTTTGGGGGTAATTTTTAAAAGCGAGTTGTTTATCTGGAAATTGGACACGCCATCAACTCCTTACTAAGAGACATGCCCCAGAAGCCTTGAAAGTTTACAATCTACACATTGCATGTATTTTTTTTTCACTTTTTTATTGCTTGCTACGTCTAAAAGTGTATATAGTCGTCATTTTCTTCCAAGCCATCTTCACTTTCATCCGATGTTTCGACAATTAAGAATTCAGAATTCTCTCTGAATGTTGGCGTGGACTCATAGTTAGTCGTATCTTTTGTTTCGTTTTTTCCCTCGTCAATATATATATCGTATCTGTGGTCGTTGGCAGACGAGACAAAAAGAAGCTCGGGATCGACTGTATAACTGTTTACGCATATTCTTTCTGGCTTTTTCTCCTCGTCGCTTTCTACCACTACCTCATCCTTTGCAGGTGCAATATACTTGTTTGAAGGTGTCACCATAAGATCCTGAGTTCTCTTGGTAATCTGGTGGGTCAAAGTACAAGATCCCTCTCGAGGACATATACCATCCTCCTCAAAGTCGGGACACTGGAAGAGATGCATAAAAGGACATTTGTGTCCCCTCTCACACCATCCTCCGATGGCAAAAGGCCGACAAAGCCAAATCTCATAGTTTTCTTGGTCATAATGCGTTGGTTTCCAGTGCTGGAACCGACACTGAGGATTCGAGCATTGTCGTTCGAGGTGGTACTTGCAAATGGGGGTATTGTGTTCGTTGCATTCATGCAGTAACAAACAGTTTTTGTTGTAGCATTTGTTCAATAGAAAAGTCCGACAGATCTGAATCCGGGCCTTGTCGTGATGATAGCTACACTGTGAACCTTTCTGACATAATCCTATACTCTTGAAAGATTCAAAAAGAAATCAATGTTAGTAAATCGGGCGTTTGACTCTTCGAAATATACTTACCTGTTCGAGAAAAGTATCGACACTGCGGAACCGACACTCTGTGCTGTTAGTAATAACTTCCAAATGTGATGTGAATTGTTACTTACCTCTTCTCACGGCCTCCCGTACACTTGAGGTGCCCATTGCTCTTGCGAATGTAGGCTCGGTTATTCCACGTTACCACTTTGGACTTGTCTCCCACGGGCATTGTAAGGCAAACTAGCTTATTTCCCTGCATGGTTACGGCGAACTTGTCGCCTTCTATCTCTATCCGATCACAACTATCGGTCTCTATCCTGTATTTGGTTAATCTTGCTTTGAAGTGTTTTATGCGACGCTGTTCGGCTATTTTGGCATTGACCAATGCCTGTTCCTTCCTAAGAGCCTCGAGCCTTTCTATGTCTTTCTCATAGGTTTCTGAATTCATTAAAGTTACGCCACTCTGCGAGACTCGGGTAACATATTTCTGGTCGTTGGGACCAGTTTCATCCCCTTGGGAAGCGTTGGATATGCTAAAACTCAAGTTCCTGAAACCATTTCCTCGGTTCGGAGGTGCATACAGTTCTCCATAACCTCCATAGCCTCGATATCCTCCACGATAGCCCCGTCCTCTGCCCCGTCCTCGTCCCCTAAACCCACCTCGCCCACGTTGGATGGATGTTGGATACGGCTGGGCAGACTTGGTGCCTTTTTTTTGCTCCTCTATGGCTTTTTTCAAAGCAGCTATCTCTGCATATTTGGCCTTTACTTCTACACTATCCTCCATGATGTTGTGGTTGTGGTTGTGGTTAGTGTTTCTTAGCTTGGGTTAGATGTTCTGTTTGTGATGCGATCACGTGAAAACCTTGAAATGTAACCTAAGTTCTGAGAGATGTGAGGTGTGAAATTGTAGTGAATTTAAGGCGATTGAAATTTGAGGCGATTGAAATATTAATTACTAGTGGAAAGCGGACGAATCACTCCATGGTTCGCCTTAAACAAACTCTAATTCATAGACGATACAAATTGATGCTCTATTACCACTATTAGTGGTATAAGTCTTGTATATTGTATCATGTGACCTAATGCATGTGCCTCACCGTGACTAATAGCTATAGCAGACCTGTGTGAAGAAGCATCTGACCATCATGAGTTATAGCAAGCTTAAAAAGTACGCAGTGCCTGCAGTGAGTGAAATCATTCCGGTAGACAGCGAGTCCTGTAAAGAGCTCGTCGATTACTGTCTCACTTTACCATCAGATCAAGCGATTCAGAATCATCTTATAGAGTTACTAGGACAGACAGAAATATCATTGGAATTTATCAGCAAATTTCTACAATTAAAGCAAGAAGAAGATGCATCCAAGTACATTGATACCAAGGCTAAGTCGCCGTATAGTCATTCTAAAAGTGGACCGGTGAAGTCAGGCAATTCCACGAATGCATGGGCACCTGAACCAGTGGCCAAAGAACCCAAGCCCGTCAGAGGAAGACTTGATACCAAAAAGTCACCTACCAACACTTCTGAGCTTTTGGATCTTAAGCCATCCAGCCAACTTACCAGCCAACAAGCGAAAAAATACAAAAAGAAAAATCTCGATAACCTCAAAGATATTGAAGCAGTATTGAATGAATTGGAGCTCGAACCGAAAGCAGGAACTTTGAGAAAATGTAACTGCATGGCAACGCGACACCCACTATACGAAATAGCTCCCAACTGTTTGAATTGCGGCAAAATAATATGTGCAAAAGAGGGGCTTCAACCGTGTTCGTATTGCGGACATGACTTGTTGAATGTCAAGGAGAAGATGGATATTATGAATATCTTGAAACAAGAGCGAAACGAGCTAGACCACAAACAAGATAACATTCACAACAAGAAGATCCAGTTACAGAGTGGCGCAGCATCCAAGCCCAGCAAGAGCAAGAAAATTGTAGTCACCCTTAATGCCGGAGAAAACTTGTGGAAAGCACAAGATAGAGCCCTCAAAGAAGCAGAGGCAGAAAACAAACGAATTCGGGAAGCAAAGCAAAGGGAGGAGTTAGAGATTAAGCAGTTGGAAGAACAACAGCAAGAACTCAAGCACTACGAAATAACACAGCAAGTAAACCCCGAGCTTCTAAAAGCCCAAGAACGGTTGGAAACGTTGCTCAACTTCCAAAGCACCGGTGCAGAAAGAACCAAGATCATTGATAACGCAGCTGACTACGATCTTCCTAGTTCGTCCAACACCAGCACCATGTGGCTTTCGCCGGTCGAGAGAGCTTTACAGTTGAAGAAACAACAGAAACAGTTGAGAAAACATGAAGGGTCCCAACAGGTCAGGAGCGGGCGTGGTAAAGTAACAGTTGAGATGGTTATCAAAGACGGCAAGGTGAAGATGGTGGAGAGAACAGTACCTGGCACAGAGGTAGACAGCGACGACAACGAGATTCAAGAGTTAGAGAGTGTAGTGAAGGACACTAAAGCACAAGACGAGATGCTGCTAAGCATGAATGTGTGGGACCCAGAAAAGGACAAGCTCAAATGGGAAAAACCCGTTTACACGGGAACTTCGCATGGTGACAATAGACAAGTCGAAGTACCCAAGGGCCGTGTTCAGTTCAATTTTGAGCCCGACCAGAACGAGTTGCTCGTCGCCATGCCATAGTGTATAGTATATATATAGATTAAGAATACTTAGAATTGGCAAGTAATACTAATTATAGCTTAATTGATAGAACACTACAGTTCCATGACTGGACATTACTCGTAAATTGCTGGTACTTACCAAAAAATTAGCTCTAAAATATTAGCATCAATGTTTTTTGATTTTCATGATAAGTTTGAATGATCTATTCCTGTTCTTTGTGGTTTCTGGCAAGTCTACTAATGCGTAATTTATAGTGCCAAGAAGTGAGAAAAACCTATCGTCTCATTCTTCTCTTGAATGCTTTAGCTCGGGCATCATTGATTTTGAGCCTCTGGAAATTGTTGTTTTTGGGTTTGTGCATGCCCTTGGTGTCGGTAGGTTCTTTGGAAACATACTCGGCCTCCAGATCTTCACTTTCTTCTGATTCTTCTTCTGAATGCATATATGCCTGGAGCTTTTCGTGTTGTGCCTGGTCAAGTTTGTCAATTTCTTTATGAATGTTTTTGCTTGTCAAACTGTCTTCTCCAAGATCGTTGGTTCGTGGCTTGATTTTCCACCTTCTGGTAGTTCTTTTTTGAGTAAACTTCTTTCTTCTTGGTGCAGCCTGTTGTGCTTCGGTGACCATCTCTTCTTCATCTTCCTCTTCGTGCTCACTGAATACGACGGTACCTTTATCTTCCTGGATCGTTTTGAAGTCCTGAAAAACATCAGAGAGCTTTTTGGACATGAACCTATGAGTTTTCAATGGCGATGGCGACACCAGAAACAAAGGTGTGGTTTGCTTGACGGGCGTACTTAATTCGTTTGCCGTCAAGGGCAGTACTTTGGGTTTGGTAGGAGTGTCGTCATTACTGGATTTTAAGCTCTTGAATGGCGACTGGTCAGCGGAAAAAGCTCGTTTAACGGGCGTGTTCTGTAACGAAGAAGGAGATGCAGCGATATTTTTAGTGGGAGAAATGGCAAACTCAAACTTGCGGTTATTTTTGGACAAGTACTGGGGTGTCTCAAGAGCTTTCATGGCATCTTTACGTCCTCTGGTGGGAGTTTCAAGATCATCTGCCATCGCAAGTAGTCTTTCTGATATACTAGCACTCTGTTGCACAGCTCCTACGTCTTCGGTTCGTTTTACTTTGGTGGGGGTTTTGAACTCGACGTTTGAAGGTTGTTTTGGAAGTCTCTCTTTTAGTGGAGATGAATCGGGTGGTGTTAAGCGGAAGTCAAATATCGACAAAACTTTTCCGTTTGCCTGTGGAGTGGGACCTAGCTCCCCGTAGATGTTTTTGGCAGCCAATCTTGTGGAATCTGGGTCGATCTCTTCGTTGGCGTCGTCGCTTATCTCGATACTAATCTGGTCCACTCCGGATCCAGTGTGCCCCTCGGCGTCGCTTCTACGTGATTCGGGAGCCGCCACCCCCAGCTTGGCGATTCTATAGCTTTTGTAAAGAGTATAAACTTTGGGGTTTTGTTTTATGT
This sequence comes from Suhomyces prunicola, assembly GCA_030568655.1. Classification (NCBI taxonomy): domain Eukaryota; kingdom Fungi; phylum Ascomycota; class Pichiomycetes; order Serinales; family Debaryomycetaceae; genus Suhomyces; species Suhomyces prunicola. Next base: position 69,000 of record JAJMGJ010000009.1, read on the forward strand.
CTTGTTTCGAAGGTAATCGATTGTTGGCTTTTTGGAATTCATGTTCCCAATCTTTGATTTGAAGCTTGAGGTCCGCCACAGACATGATAAATGTCTTGTGAATCGGTCTAGTTTGAGCGGTTGGAGAAAATAGTGCTGGTTTGGTCTTGCGATGTCTCGGACGCGTTGTGATGGCTGCACCGAAAACGCGTCACGAAGTCCGCTCTAGCGCGGTGGTTAGAATAAGAGACCACAACGAACGGACAGCTAACAGAAAAGTGTAACAGGCGAGGAAAGTTCGGAGATGACACTGGATGTGAGTAGCGAATAGATGTATATGTTTTAAAGATTCATCCAGCTAGTGGATGCTAATTAGAGTAGTCTCAAGGATCGAGGGCCATTGCGGAATTCAAGAGATGAAGAATAATAGTGACTCATTCTCAGGCAGCTTGCATTTGCGAAAATGTAAGTGAGTGAGTGTGTGTGTGAGTGTGTGTGTGAGGGGGAAAGAGGGGGAGGAAGGGGGGGGGAAGGGACGAAAACCACTTCCTCATTGAGCGTGCGTGCTAATTACAAACATCTAAATCTCCAGGGTTTGTTCTCTGGTTTTGCAGCCTGCTCTATAGTGATTGGTCTTGAACTACAAGGGAAGTTCGTATATACATGAATAACTACAAAAATGTTTGCGTAAAATATATTAGGTTTGTAAATTTAAAAAAAGAGTTGGGTCTGGATCATAATCAATACGACAACTTACCTCAAAGCAAAACACTCGGCAGCACTTCTATAGTCTATCTTCGGTTGGGAAGGTTTTGACTGCGCGGACTTCTTACTTTTGTTGTCTGCATCCTTGGGGCTTTTGGTTTCGACAGATGAAGCTATCGATTTGGTCGATGATACGGCCGAGTCCGATTTTTTGAGTGAGTCCAGCATATTTGATATGAGGTCTTGGCTATAAAGAGAAACATGGCCCCAATTTATACCATTGCTTGTAATCTTGGTGACTAATCCTTGCCCTTATGTAGAGTATACGAGTCAGAGGGTTCTCCTTAGTTGCCAAATACGAATACCAAAGTAGTCTTATTTAGGTGGTACTAAATGTATTAGTCATGATACCCCCGGCTGCTCGCAAATAATATTTATTGTGGTACATTTTTGAGGTCTTCCAACCACGCAGGATGCAGCCGCATTTCTCCTCTTTCCATTTAATCTAAAAATACGTATGAGCAATACAGCCCGACGCCATCCAGACCACCTTTGTTCCTGAAGCACTGCGATGTAGATCATCTACGAGTTTCTTCAATTGGTGACTAGACTACTAGCCTGACACTCATACTTCGTCGTTTCCTTGTTTGGATAAACAGCTGTCCGCGAAGTAAACTATTAGGCCGATTTAACTTTTTACTATTCATGCTGCAAAATTATCCTCAGGTTCATTTGTCATCCCTCTTGCAAATAGATCAATTCCAGGGATATATTTTTTTGCAATGAATATGTGTTTTTTTTTTTTTTCTTTTGAATCGGTATTTCGTCTCTCAATAGTTTGCAACTTCCCAGAAGATGTTGTTTTGCGAGCAAGACGAAATGATTGGCTTGATCTATACTCGGTAAGTGCGATTCGTTTCAAGTGAAAAATAACCAAGTTGTGGCCCACTCTCTACAGTGCGAACTGTGGTTAAAGTGTTGTCGTAGACTTGGGACCAACAGTGGCGTCTTGCAGAGAACTTGAACGTAAAGAAAATAACGGTTGACATGAAAGATTTCATCAAGCTCATGAGGTTGCAAATACTATTTGTAAGCGAAGCTTACTAAAGACCGAAGCCGAACGGAATGAGTGATTTTAAATTGTGGACAGATACAACGTTGAGAGATAATTCGAGTATTGAGTCAACATTTTTATTGGGTCGCTTGACCGAAAGAGTCTAGTTTGAACTAGCTTGAGGACTGAGAGAATATCATAATCTAAGTTATTTGTATAACGTTGGAATCAGTGGTGTACTTGGCTTGGGCAATTCCGATAGTGTTGTCGTCAAGATTATAGACAGCGTAAATACTTCTTAAGATAATGTCTCCAAGAAGATGATAATTCAGATCAGCAGATTGTGGTTGAAGAAGAACTCCACAATCACCATTGTTATAAACTTGAGCAATTAATTCGGACCATGCAATATCGATATCCTTACCACCAAAAGTGAACTTAAAGCCCCCAGACGGAGCGTCACAACTTGGAAGTTTGATGTATCCGTCTACGATTGGATATCCAAGAGATTTTTGGAGTGCAGCGAAAGAATCGTTTGGAATGTAAGCAACACTAGTGCCACTGTCCAAGACGGCAGTTGAACTAACAGTATAAACAGTACCATCTGGAAAAGTGATACTATCAAAGGCAACATCCAAGGCACCTTCCGATGGATTTTGAACTGGAAGGGTTGCCAACTCTCCGTCGTATTTGGCAGTATCGATACCGCCAAAGATAATTTCACCCCCTGATGCCGTGGCTGAGTTCAAATAGAGCGAGTAAGCAACTTTGGAAATGTAGCCATCATTCTTCAAAGCTTGAGGGAAATTGGGGTATTCCGATTCAAACGTGCCCAAAGCTTCATTGCTGGTGTAACCAACTCCTAAAATACCACTTCCAATGGAACTTGCTTGCGAGACGTCAGCAAACTGGAAGTTAGAAAGAGAGGGACCGCCTGGAATAGCTACAGTGTCGGTAACCCACTCACCATTAGTTGAACCTGAGACGTATTGGATGGAGAAGGTTTCTCCTAAATCTTGGTAAGTGGAAGACTGCGATGAATCAAAACCCCCGGAAATAGAATTTGAATCTGCTACCCACAAATCAGAACTTCCTGTATCGAGAATAACAGAAATAGGTTGTGCTTGGGATCCAAAAAGAAGCTCAATGAAGTAAGCACCCTCACTTGACCAATCGTTAGCAAGTGGAGATACAGAAGAATCTTTCGCGAGAATGGTATCGTTCGTTGATTTTGCAGATTTAAGTGGAAACTTGATGAACCCAGGACCCTTGTCTTGTCTGGTTGGAAGCGCAGCAGCCTGAACGGTCAAGGCATAGGCGAGAACTGTGAAAGCTTTCGCTGTGAAGAGAGTAATGCTAACCATGTTGGGTATTGTTGTTATTTGAAATAATTTGAAGAGAATTGAACGGATTCTGCCTGTCCTAAATATACTAGCAATTGAGCTAGTTTCACATCGTTCCACACTTCGCAATAATTATTTTGGAAACGGCTTTTGGAAAGTACTATCGCGAGCCCCAGCCAAATTTCATATATCGTTAAACCGTAAAGTTGATAGATAACTCCAGAATCCGTACTTCTCACGGCTCGATGTTCTAGTATTGTATTCGTTGCGCATTTACTTGATTTCAAGATAATCCCCCAACCCGAGAACATCTCTCACAATAAGTTTGTCTCGAGGTTGTGACACCAATCGGTAGATACATGATACAACCGGTGCACTTGTGATTCTCGTAAGCTTTGATGGGGTATGTTTCGAGCCGGTCATCTGACATGAAATAGAACCTATTTTGTCAATAATAAACGGCTTCGTTTTTCGGCTTATCTCAGCGATAGATGCGCGTATCACGATAGTGCATATGCATGTATGTTTGACATTATGCACATTGGTTGAAATATTGCGCAAGGAGGCATTTCTTAGTGCCGTTTGACAGCGAAAGCTCTCCATAGTTACCAGTCATTTGATTTGAGCGGCTGTTATTTTGGAACAACTATTATGACATTAATGTGATGATAAAGTGGCATCATTTAATCTCCTACCACTAACATCAGAGAATCATAGATTGCATCAGGGAATTTGAAGTCCACTGGCAACGTGTACACTTAGTCATCTATGTCGAATCTCGACGGGTCTTGAATCAGCGGCGATAAAGATGAAATCTTTTGTGTAAGGGCGCCTAAGTCTAGTATTGGATCCCCTTGCGACAACTTTGCCCGAAAAAAACTGCGAGAGATGTTTCTCATTTGTAAGATAGAGCCACCACAAGTACCTAATTGATGGGGCAATACCCCACGCACGATCATAAAATAAAATTTATCCTAAATTGACGTAGTGTCAAACACAGCTAGTATACCCAATTGCTACTAATGTATTGATCCAAATGTACTATTTACAAGTCATCAACAAACTGCTGAATGTGCCCAAACCCAGTGGACGTATCACCTTCATTTAAAGAATTGAGCATGCTTTCCACGGCAACTTTAAATGCAACGAGCTCAGAATTGGACCCGAAGTGAGACCCGTTCGCGTGATAATCTCCCAAGAATGAACGGCTGTTGGAGGAGCTCTCCCAGTAGGTTTGGAAAAAATGCATCATGGCTAATTTCTCTTGGCGACATGAAAGATACACCGCTAATCTAACCCAATATCCGAGCAAAGTTTTTGTGTCCTGTTCATCAACGTGAAACGAGCCGAGGGAACGATCCCATTCGGCCCAGAACTGAGTCCAGTTGGAATCATTGCCATAGGTGAACAATACAAGTTCTTTGAATGCAGCAGTGGGAGTTGTGTTTGTCAAAATATTGTGATAGTTGACGATTTCCATAATGTCCCTGGCTCTGTTTGTGGCCTGGCTGATTTTGGTTGTTTCCTTGGGAAAATCCTTGTCGTTGTAGATTATATCGTGGATCAAACTGGAGCCTATACCCGGCTTCGACTCTACGAACGACAACCTCCAAAGTAATGGTACGAATTCTGGCCGCGCAAAGAGATCAATCAGCTCCCCAAATACCATGATTTTAGACATAAACCTTGATAATTTATCGTAGATACCGTCGCAATGCTCGCCTACGCTTTTGTAGTGAACATCCTGGATGATTTCGGGTGAATCCAATAAGAGTTTCATGTACTCAACTATATCGTTGGCTTTCTCAAGCTGGAGGTTTATATCCAGATCCAACGCTATTTCCAACGAAGCGTACTTCTCCAACAATATCTGTTCGAGTTCTTCAAATGAAGTAAACTCGGGCCTCACCAAGTGTGCTGCCCTGTAGAACTTGAATTTGGCGCGGTGATCTTGTATGGAGTTGGCGTTGAAGCTCTCAGAAAACTCAGCATTGAGTTTCTTGAGCTCATTGACTCTGATGTTTGAATCTTCATTGATTAGTTTAGTGTACACCGACTGAGTGGAATAGTTTGCCCTGGCTCTGGCAAATGCGGTTTGAGTATGGTAGCCTCTTCTGATACCAATAAATATATCATCGGAAGTAGTAGTAGATCCGCCTACGCTTTCGTACTTTGGAAGATCTTCTTCGCGGCAGTACAATGACTCCAAGTTGAGCTCGTCTCGTCTAGCCTGTGTCAACATGTGCACGTAGATGCCATCCACTTTTGTGTCGAACATTATCCAACTATTGGGCGCCTTTCCGTAGTCATTATCGGTAGCAGGTGGGCCCTTTCTTGCTCTACGAAGTAATCTACGTCTGACCACAGGTTTGACACTGGCGGAGACCATACCTTCAATGGGCGGGAGAACATCGTGGTGATGCTTGATGTAAAACTTGAGTTCGGTGGCGGCTTTGAAAAGATGCTTTTCCGACTTTCCTGTGCCGATAATGAAGTAGTTGGTGTCTAGGTCTTTGGTGCTATAAGGATGGTCTTCGTCGAGTTCTGACGAATCAAACAATTCGATGTTGTCTAGTCCGTACTCATTGGCCACTAAGTTGAGAAACTTTGCTAAAGTGGGTGGTGCATCGGCAGGAATCTCTGGAAGTTCTACCTTTCTGGTACTGACAAGTGGAGACGAAGCATCATCTCGAAGATACCATGGTATATCGGAATAAGAATCAATTTCGGGCTCTTCTGTGGAGTCTGGATTTGTGATTCTTCTACTGTCTCCTGAAGTTTCTGCTTGGGTTTCCTTTTGGACGTCATTTTGTTCTTTTGCATAAACGGCTTCTTTGATCCTGTCACCGTCGCCACTCGAAACGTCCTTCTTGTAATTTAATGCTTTGGAAAATGCTCGCACACCAATAAGCGTATTTGCCAGACGCCAGAGACAGGACCTGGCTGCACATCGAGCATAATTTGTCCCCGCAACTGCCCTAATCATCGTCTGCTCTTCTTCAACCATACGCTGGAGTCGGTGAAAAAGTAAATGTACCATCACGTGACCGGACAGGACAGGGCCATCTTTAACTTTTCAGCTCATCGGCATCTCTAGCAAACGGTAAGGATGGCCAAACTAGTACACAACGTTCAGAAGAAACAACACAGGGAGCGTTCGCAGACCAGCGAAAGGGCCCGTTACGGGTTGCTTGAAAAAAAGAAGGATTATAGACTCAGAGCTGCCGACTACCACAAGAAACAAAATGCATTAAAGGCCTTGAAGCTGAAGGCCCTGACATACAACCCCGACGAATATTACCATGCGATGACTCGTAAAAGAACCGACGATCATGGTGTGTTGGTAGCTGATCGAGGTAATGAAGAACTCTCGGAAGCTCAAATCAAGCTACTCAAGACTCAAGATGTGAACTATGTAAGGACATTAAGATTGAATGAGATGCACAAGATCGAAAAGGAAAAGAAAAACTTGGATTTCAAGGCAGGGGGCACGCACACGGTGTTTGTGGACTCCGTTTTACAGCAGCAAAGCTTGACCCCCGAAGAATATTTCAAGACCGATGCCAGTTTGGTCAACAGAAGAGATAACAGATTGAGAATAGATCAGCTCCAAACGAATGAAAAGCTCATCAAACAGACTCCTATAGATGATCAGAACTTGATAGATGAACAGAACCGTGAAAAGTTGAGGCAATTTAAGGTATTGGAGCAGCGGTTGAACCGAGTGCAGGAGTTGAAGGGAGTCGAGTCTCGTATGGAGCTTACACGAGAGCTCATGAAGAGTGGTAATAAGAAAAAGACCGTTGACGGAAATGGTAAGGTCCAGTTCAAGTGGAAGAATGTGAGAAAAAGATAACTAGCCAAAATATAATGAATACTACTGTAAACTACATATTTATCCCAATAGACTACCAAGAAGAATTATAAAACTTAGGACTACTGTAAACCACATAAATCTATCTTATATAATACTTATTCCTGGAGACATGAAGAGACTGGTACAGCCATAATTTACACTGTAGTTTAGTCTTCGTTGTTCAAACTGCGGTTCATGTAGTCCACGAACAACGGAGTAATTCGGTCGATTTCCACGGTTCTCATACGATTCAAGCTTATGTAACTACGGCGGATCCTCTGCAATTGCGCCGTGCTGACAGATACAGCTGGCATCTCTATCAACAATTCCTTTTCTCTATCAATCAACACCTCTCCTCCTACGCTCATGAGTTGCTGGTGCTGGATAATTTTGGCTAGCACCAGCAGGGTTTGCTTGTCGAGTTCCTGCAAGAAGTTGTTGCCCCCGGTAGCTTTAATAAGAGTGGCCGCGTTTGGAGGCGGAGGTCTTTTCAACACCAAAGCATCCCATATTTCATCGATGGGCAACTTTTCATGCTCGTAGTCTGAAGCCACTGTGAATAACGGCGAGTCCCAGCGGCCATCGCTGTTTGGTTCCTCGTAACGCATGTGGAGCTGTCTTATGAGCTCTTCGTCCCACGGATTGGAGTGAGTCTTGTTCCATTCTATGCATTTTTCAAGCTGGTTAAGCACCTGCACAACACAGTGGGGAGTCACTACACCTTTGGCTTCGCAGAAAAGCTGGTACCGGAACCCTTTGATGTATGCCAAAGTATCCAATATCACAATATTGGTCCGCGAGAGATCACGCTTGACAGCTGTCATTTGAGATCCCCGAGCGTTCTTCTCCAAGTTGGAGTCCCGGTATGTTTCGTGATCTATGCCTAGAGTTTCGTCGCTGTGGTATATGATGGAGTAATTGTGGCCGGGCTCGTTGTTGGCTCTCGCATTTTCGATTTTCTCCTGTAATGCTTGTTGAAGCTTCTTGGCCCATGTAGTCTTGCCCGAAGACGGATACCCCGTGAAAGTGATAAGTGGCATGGTTGGCTCTCCAAATCCACCCCTTCTCATCTAGACATCTTTTCAGCTCTTATGGGCATCGCGGCACGTGACACCGCCTATATCGGTGATCCCAGCGGTGGCAGCAAACGTTGATCCACCAGCCATGTCGTTTATACCGAGGAGGATCTTCCCCAACTATAACATACCGCTCTCCAACTTCAAGGGCCACCACCAGAAAGCGTTGACTAAGTTTGGGCACTTGGCGCCTCAGATCGATTTGGTTCTCGAGGTCAGAGACAGCAGGGCCCCCATCTCCACCACCAACGTGCTCTTTGACAGAGTACTTGCCCAGAAACAAAAGATTATTCTATACAGCAAGAAGGATCTTTCGGTACTCAAGCCGGAGCTTCTCAACAAATGGCACGAATCACACCTTGAAAATTACATGCTTATCGACAGTCGAAACCGTAAAGATGCCCGTGCCATTATCGATATGGTACGCCAAAAGTATTACGAAATGACACCTCCGCCACCTTTGGGGTTGCGGCTAATGATTATAGGAATGCCCAATGTCGGAAAATCCACTCTAGTAAACACTCTAAGGGAAGTTGGCCTTGGCAGCGAGCTCGCTAACAGTGTTTCTACCAAGCGTAGGAAGGTTGCCCGTACGGGAGGCCAGCCAGGGGTGACCAAAAACACCAGCGAGATCATCCGATTGTGCAAAGAGCCGGATATCTTGGTCCACGACACGCCAGGAGTCTTTTTGCCTACGGTCAAAGACAGTGAGACCATGTTGGCATTGAGCCTCGTTGGGTGTGTGCACACGTCCTTCATTGATCCCGTTATCCAGGCTGATTATCTTTTGTATCTTTTGAACCTCCACGATGCCACTGGGGCCAAATATTCCGAGTATATTGACCATCCCACCAATTCGGTTGACGAATTGCTCTACTATATTGCCTTGAAACGGGGCCAGTTGAAGCCCGACGGTAGTTACGACGAGCTTGGAATGGCACTGCATTGGGTCGGCCTTTGGAAACAAGGCAGGTCTACCAGGTACAAGGGAGTGTTTGACTTAGGATCCATTTTGGATATCAATGGCAAGGAATTGAGGCAGTTGTTTCTTGAAGAGCGTGAACGTGTCAAGAGCATGGGTGTAAGTGATAAGATCGTCAATAGTTTGGGTGCTGATGGAACCGGCCGATCTAAGAACAGAAAGCGGACGGCAAAGGATAGAGAATATGACTTGAAAAACCAGCTTTTCAAGATCTAGCATGTATATAGAGTAATGAGATTAATGTCAAAAAGTTTACCGTACTAATACTTAAAAGGAAGTAGTCATGGACGTGTATGGACAGAGTTCATTATTATTTAATTGTAACGCTTGTGTTGATGCTGTTTGTACTACCCAATTATATCCTGAATATCAAAGTACTCGTCGAACTTCTCCTTGTCTTCTCTTCTTTCCTTTTTGAAGAACTCGGAATACGTCGAGTCCAGCATTCTACGTTTACCTTCTTGTGAGGGCCTCTTTACGTACTCTATGCCCAACTTTTCAATAAGCCTTTGGGCCTGGCTTGGATCGCCCAATTCCCGGAGCCACTGCGGCAGTCTAGAGGTGTTTCCTGTGAGAATGTTGGTCTTGTTAAACAAGTTGGTTGATTCCTGATCAACCAAGTACTTTTCTACGAAATTTTCCTCTTTGAGGAACAGAGACAAGGACTCTTTTGAAAGTGAGTTGATGATGATTCGATGTAGGTGGTACCTGTTTTTGAGAATAGCAGGGGACGATGCCAAGAGACTGGTATCGGTGTCTTGTGACACTGGTTTAGGAAACTGTAACGCTTCTGACTCCAATAGGTTTACTTTCTGGTTGGCTGTGATGTAGCTCGAGGGCAATTCGGAGTTGTCTAAATCATGAGCATTGATAAATGACTCCATAAGACTGTTCATTTCGTTAGACGGATACTCCATGGGCTTGGGCGCAGCAGTTTCATTCTCTGGATTTTCGTCATTCTCATCATCATCTTCCTCCTCTTCCTCCTCCTTCACCTCACCGTCTTTCTTAGTTAGATACGGAAACCGGCCGATCTTCTCGTCCTCCTTAAATGCAAGGCGGCCAAGAGCAAACCCATGCACATACTTTCCAGCAGACTGCTCGAATAGTTGCGGTATCATGGCACATACATGGATATCTGCGTCGGTTGAAGGCACGTAGCGCACGAGCGCCACGCTGTCCATGTCAATCATGGCCCGCACCAACGAACTGAATGATACCAGGTTGACCGCACTAGACTCAGCAGGAGGAATGACATAGTGGGTTTCGTCGGTGAGGTATGCGTAGGCCAAATGGTGGCGTTTGATGAGCCCAAGATAGTCTATTCCAGCACTGGACAGCAATCGAGCCATTTGGGCAAGGTCTGGGCTAACAGCTATAATATCTCGCTTGGAATACTTGAATCCGGGGACTGACTCAGACGAGGAAATAACCATCTTTTCAAATTCCTGTGAATCGTCATCGTCGATTTCGTTTTCGGCTTCGTTGTCGTCTTCATTCATCTTTTCCTTTTGGGGGTATTTTTTGATATAATGCACCGTATGGCGTTTCACGGCGTCTACTTTGTCGGACACTACATACTCGTGGCTTCCCAAAGGCTTTTCCACCTTGATTGCCGGAAACACCAGTACCGTTATACTAATGGGGGTCTGCAGTCCAGGATTCTCTACGTCTTGGCCAAACCGAAGGGATCCCGTGAACGACACTCGAGGAGCGACTTTGCGTAGCGGGGCCGAATGGATCGTTTGGTGGAGTTCGTGGGCTGCGAAGATGCTGGCGCCGTTCCACAGAGCCACCACCTGTCGCCAGCGTTCGAACCCTCGCTGTTTCAGAACATGGGCGTAGTCATCCACCCCAAACACCACCTTGATGTTATGCGCGTTGATCAATTCGGTAGCTTCGTCGAGTTTGGACGAAGACGATCCTTCCGTAGGAAGCAGTGCGGTGAGCACCACCATGGTGCGAATGTACTTGAGGTGGATCTTGGGCTGGAAGAGGGCCAACCCCGCCAAAACCAAATCAAGGTAGTCTGCAGTGCGCCCGCTCTCAGTACCCTTGTATTCCTTCGACGCCACCACCTTGGCAGCTTCCTTGTAGTTATCATAGGTAAACTGGCCTTCGTGGTACACCACGGTGTCGCCTGCCACCACCGCGACCCGGTCCAGCTTGCGGTTTTTCAATAACATCGCGGCGCAGTACTGGTGCCAGTACTCGATAGGGCCATTCTCTATCACAAACACGGTAAACTCCTTCTGTGACATGGTGGTATGCTCGCGGCCCTTGTTTTACGCTCGCCTCGTTTTTTGAGCTCGACTCAACTTGCCTGCTCGTAATCAACCTGTCAATTATGTCAGTGTTCGCCTGAAAACATTCCGCCCGCGCACGCGCACGCCTACTTTGCTTCCTTTAAACTCAGGATGGTTGGTGTCACACTTGGTAAGCGGTTACGTGCTCCAATCAATCTGTGAACCATTGATCTACTCTGCTAGTCTAGACCTGATATAGTCTTAAGAGGGACCGTTGTTGTCAATTCTTGTTGTCAATTCTTGTTGTCAATTCTTGCTTTGTTTTCGCCCGAGACTTGCAAACTTTCCACCCTCACCGCCATCACCATGAGTTTACCTTATAACCACACCTACATGTACCCACCACACAAAACCCAGCCTTCAGATCAGCAGCACCCACAGGGCTACCCCCAGATCTCGTCTCTGCAACTTCAATCGTCTCCGGGGCCGCCGTACTCCGTACCCACACAAATGCCCGCGAACACTAATCCGCCCCTGGTGCCGTACGCCTACGACCAGGCACCGCCGTCTGATCTGTATCCGGTAGATGACAACAGCCAGGCCTACTTCTTACACCAGCAGCATCAGTACCAGCAGCACCTCCAGCAGCACCCGTCTCAAGAGATTCTTGCTGTCCATCAACAACAACAACAACAACAACAACAACCTCTTCAAGCTCAACAACACCAGCAACAGCATCAGCAACAGCAACTTCTCCTTCACCATCCCCAGATCCAGCACATGCAGCCCGTCCAGAACCCTCCCCTCGTTTCACAAACCCCGGGCTTTGTGCAATCGCGTGCTGTGCAAGAACCGCCAATATTGTATCCTCCCAATGTTCAAATCCCGATAGAGCAGCCAATTCAGCAGCCCGTCCTCAACTCCTACAATTACTCCAGCTACAACTACAACCACTACGTCCCGCCGTACCCCGCTGGCCAGCCGTACCGCTACAAGTCTTCAGCGCCGTCGGAATTTCGACCCATGACTTCTGCTTCTAGCGTAGGCTCGTTAGGATCCATTGGTAACATGCCCATAGGCTCTGTTGGTGCCAATTCCTTGTTGGGCTTGAGAACTCGCTCGGGGTTTCAGAACCAAAAGGTCAAATCAGAGCCCGTTCTGACTCAATTTAGTGGCCATTACGAATCTCCCGGCTACGGATATCCTAGCCGCGTGGCTACAGGTATGAATGCGTTTGGATACTCGGGATATGGCTCTAGTCTTATTCCCAACAGGCCTACATCCATTAGTCATTTCAAACCCATCGAAACCAAGAAGAATTCGAAACCTCGAATCAACAAAATCATTAAAAACGGGCTCAAATCGCCTTCCTTGCCCTACAACATCGGTCTGTTTACTAAGAAAAAAATTAGCATTCCCAAATTATCTTCGGTAGCCAATAAGAAAAAATTGGTCAACGAAGCTCTTGGGGAACTTCCCATCGATGCTCTTTTCGACCAATTTCTGGAAGTGATGAAAATTGAAAGCCCAAGATTAAAAATCTCGTCAACGAACTTAGTCTCGTATCAAATTAACTTGAAAAACGAATTGGAATGTCAGTTGTTCGATTTGTTTGTCAACAGTTTGTCAAAGTCCATCGACATTTTCTTACCCAAGGAGTCTTTTAAGCAAATCATTCCAGAATTGGCCCTTCACGATGACACAAATATGATCTTAGACTCAATGTTTTGCCTAAGCTCCTTAATCCTTCAACGTATCAATCCTGAGGGGGTCGATCCTTCCATTCCGATCAAGTACTACCAGAAGTCCGTCAAGTCCATCAGATCATATTTAAGTATTCGTGGCATTGAAAACGACGAAAATGGAATCATATCTCGATGCCTTTTAAGTACCATAATATTGTGCGTCTACGAGTTATTCTTTGTGGCTATTGACAGTACTTATGTCAAAGGAGCCTCAAGTATCCTATCATCAGTATTAATAAAATATAACAACAACTCCAAAAAAAGTTTACTCAAGAACTCGCCATTTCATCAAACTTGTTTTTGGGCCATGTACATTTGTGACATGATTCTTAGTCTCAAGTTCAACTTGCCAAGCATGTATGCAATAGAGACGTTCTGGAAGCCTCTAGATCCCGAGTATTTCGACCAGTACAACAATTATGACAACCAGTTGTTGTCCAATAATGTCAAAGATCGAGAGATATTTATTAATAATTCCATGCTCAACAAAGAACACACTCTTTGGTGGCTTCACAAATCATTGATGAACTACAGCGCAATCAATGAATTCTACTACAATTTCGATGTGATCACTCAGGAGGATTACGAATATAACAAACCCTTCAATGATTGGGTAGCCTTACGAAACTTGGTCGACGAATTCGAATCCCATATGCCAATTAACTTGAAACCCACTATCTACAAGCCTAGCTCCGTGAATCGAGTCTTTCCCTTAATTTACTTTAAAGATGAAGTCACGGCCATCACGGGTTTAAACTTTAAACTATCAAAAATCGCACTTTACGAATCGCTTGTGCTGAGAACGTGTGCTACCAATATACATGTGAAACAAGAACTAGCCAAGTATCCAGAGAATTATGTCAAGAAATTGACCAAGGATATCATTGGAATAATGAAGACCTACGACGGGAACTTGTACATTTGGCCCGTGAACGTCCATACCCTAAGAAAAGTGGCCCACTACTTGTTTGACGAGCCCGACGCACTTGAACTTTTAGAGGAGTTGGTCGAACGCGTAGTGAAGGCTTCCAACTTGCATTTGTGTGACAAAATCGTGCCCTTTCAATTAGCTTAATTACTGTAATTTATCCATCAACCAGCTCAATCCTCAATGAGGTGTATGTACATAGATGGTCATAAATAAAATCTAGTCCATGTCAACTGTTGCTTACTACTTTTGTATCTGCGAAGTTGCCAGAAATTGTTCGATTTTTTTTATGGACCGAGACTGCCGGTTAGTGCAGGTTTCATCTGTGAGCCCTGTCGTATTCTGAAGTGGGAAATAACCACGGCAATTGAGTTGTGCAGGTTTCAAGCTGCAAGGAAATTTTAATGCACTGTCAAAAATCACTTCAGGGTTCATTGGATTACTCAGTCTGGGGCCTAGTTGTACGTTTCTAGTATAATGTACGATCGGTCTAACATCAAGCAACTTCGTCAGAACGGGAAAAACTCCGAATTTTGTCTTCTGGTGACACCCGAACAACTTGACCTGATCGTCACTCTACTTCTTGAAGATGTCAATCTAACTCGACACCAAAGGATAGACTTGATAGCAACCATATCGAACATTCTTTTGATCAATCGCGAGCTCCATCAAAACAGCTTTACGGTATATTGGTCCAACAAAGTGTTGGAGCACTTGAACCAGGTTCTTTCCATCTTGATGCATGAGTTGGATAACCATGATGAAACTACATCTAAATTAGAAAAGAATGACTACCAGTACTTTGCATTTGATTTCAACCCACTCATACTGGTGTATCGTCTTGTCTTTCTCATTTTGTACGATGGGTTGGCACAATTGGATCACTGTCTCGATGCCACCAATGATTCGCTAAACGAAGGCCTTGAAATTGCGTTCAAGTTCTTTGGCGAATATGAAAATAATGCTGACTATGAGAAGGCTCTCATTGAAATTTTCAAAGGGTTGTATACTTTGTATCACAAGTATGGCACAGATCTCAGTCCCGATACCAGAATCAGCTCCGACAGATATATCAACATCATTGAAAAGACCAAAACGCTCGACTTTGTCAATCTCACACCCAACCAGCTAACCATGGTCAAGTACTTCATGAATATCATTATGTTGGTCAACACATATCAGGAATCCCTTGAGTTTGATGACTTTGTGCGAGACATCAAGGTTCATAGGGATTCGTTTGAAATAGCAGTGATGTTGATGATGCGGGACTTCAAAAACGTCGAGCGGTCCGACCTTGACTACTCCTACCTCACTAATTTATTCATCGTTGTCAACTTCACTGCTAGTGAACTCAACAAGTTTGGTGGAGACCAAGAAGGGATGGCCAAGGTGAAAGAGCTCAAAACGTTGATCCAGAGTGCCATATTGCCTACCCCTCAAGACAAAAACTTTGCTCTCGACCCCAATATGGCTCCTACGATTGACTTTACTAGAGAATTCCCTGTCCAGCCGCAAAACTACATCTACTGTCGGTGTCTTGAAGTGATTCGGCGCAGTTCTCCGGATTTGGAGGCACCGAAAGGGACACATTCTGATAGTATGCTTGACTCCTCGACCAAAATAGCACTTGACTATCTTGTTCAGGTAATAATACAGTGTTTCTTTGACCTCAGTTACGATCCCGAGAATCCTTCACCCACTACGCATCTCTCCAAGTTTCTTGATCTTGTGGGCTACGTCTACGCCAAAGACTTCATGGATAACAATGGAATCTCCATTCCTGAAGATGTAGATATCAATAAGTACCTCAAGCCCAATCCCATATATTGGGGTGGCGTGCAACATGAGCCACCTAGCTCCAGTGGCTCTGGGTTCGACAGCTTCAGCCAAACTTTAAACTCCATACTCAACAATATCGATTCAAATGACTCGACCCCTCAGCCTTCGGAGATGACGCAGGAAGAGAAGGAGGTCGAGGCTGAACGGTTGTTCTGGGTCTTCGACAAGATGGAAAGGAACAGTGTTTTCGAGGGATTCAAGAATCCAGTTCGAGAATGGCAGCAGTCAGGAAAGTTCGAGGATATCCCTGATGACCTGCAGAGTGACGACTAACTAACTACAAAAGTATCAATTTAATCGAAAATAAAATATTAATAATGAATATAGATGAATTAAACGAATGTTTGAGTAGAGCAGGGCAGCTCAAACCTTCTCCTTGAGCTGCAATACGATGGCTGATCTGGTAGGAATATAAACCATTAACGAGTTTGATCTATCGTTCCATCTTTCGCTGTTGGTGAAATACTCAATGGCTTTTCCGTCGGAATCTACCTCTTGAATTCTACCGTGGCCGCCATACTTCTCGTTGTCGGTGTTCAAAACTATTTGATATACTCCTGGGGTCTCAACTCCGATTTTATAGTCAGGATACGAGTTGGTAGGATGGAAATTGAATACGAACAAAAGTCCATTTCTTTCGAACACCAAGACCTTATCACCTTCATGTTTTAAAGAAACGTAGGCTTGAGGAGTATTCAAAACTCCGTATGTGGTGTCCAACTTTTGCATGGCACCATCGAAATTGTACAACAATTTGTAGCGCAACAAATCGTCCTGGATCAAGTTGAATTGACGTCTTGCGTAGTTGTATGACTCGTTGTTTCCTGTTCTGGGGAAATCTAACCATTCTGGATGGCCAAATTCATTTCCTTCAAAGTTAAGGTATCCTTCACCACCCAACGCAAAGGTCACCAACCTGATAAGTTTATGCAATGATAATCCTCTATCAATGACAGGAGTCAATGGCGATAAAACTGACATGTTGGTGTACATTTCTTTGTCCATTAACCAGAAAGCAATGGTTTTATCACCCACTAAAGCTTGATCATGAGATTCGCAATAACTAATACACTTTTCTCCGTGTCTTCTGTTGGTAAGTGTGTGAACAATAGCACCGAGGTCCCATTGCTCATCTGATAAGTGCTTCAAGATTTTGATCCACATATCAGGAATTGCCATTGAGAATCTATAATCGAAACCAATTCCTCCTTTATCGATAGGCACACACAACGTGGGCATACCACTGACATCTTCAGCAATGGAAATGAAGCTGTAGTTCTTTTCGGGAACCTCAATGTCCCGCAATAATTGATGGGCCAACATGAAATATACAATAGCATCTTGGTCGACCCACTCGAGGTTGAAGTACTCATTATAGTCACCGCTAAATCCAAAGCCCACGCCATGATGCTTATAAAGCATACTAGTTACACCATCAAATCTGTAACCATCGAATCTATAAATATCCAAAAAGAATTTCAAGTTTGATAACAAAAATCGAAGAGTCTCATGGTCTGAATAGTTGAATAGCCTTGAATCCCACTGGTCATGGTTACCCTTTGGACCTCCATGAAATAAATAGTGGTCTGTGCCATTGAACCTGTTCAAGCCATCCTCGACGTTTTTAGAACTGTGTGAATGAACGATATCTAGTAACACTTTGATACCCAATTTGTGGGCTTCATCCACTAATTCTTTTAAGTCTTCAGGTGAGCCAAAACGGGACGAAATTGCAAAAAAGTTGGTGATCTGGTAACCAAACGAAGCATAGTAAGCATGTTCCATCACCGCCATCAATTGTATAGTATTGTACCCCAAATTGTGAATTAGAGGTAATATGTTTTTCGTGAAATTCTTGTAGGATCCAATTGCGGGGTTCGGAGTCGAGATTCCTACGTGGGCCTCGTAAACTTTGATACCCTCTTTGTCATTAAATGTAGGTCTGCGGTGCTTAAATTCGTATGTGGTAGATGGAGGAGGGTTCCAAAACCTTCCCTCATAAAGAGTATTTTCGGTAGATGGAGTAGCTCTGAATACCCATGGATCGAGACGGTAGATGGTTTCACCCAGCGGTAACTTCATGGCGATTTTATACTTTGAATCGTGAGCAATTGCAAACTCTCCGTTGACTGGCTCGATAACGAGGCTCCATAAACCAAAATCATTGGCTTTTTGGAATTTGTGAGAATTAACGTTCCAGTCGTTGAATTCACCGACCAAAGAGACCTCAACTACGTTTGGAACGTATTGATTTGCGAAAATTCGTTTGGTTTCCCATTCACCATGCAAACCATACTTCTTGTAAGAGTCGGAAAACTTGATTAAGGAGCCTTCAGAGTTGGAAATATCGCTGTAAACTTTTCTGAATTGGAGCTGACGGCTTATGAGCGAGGCGGAGTAAGGTTCCAACCAAGGGTCAAGATCCAATGCTCCTTTGATAAGCTGCTTGTTCTCATTGGCATTGTCTGCGACACTGGTGGCAGGAGTGGACATTGGGGTATTGCAAATAATGAAACAACAACAGGGACTTGGTAGTGATTATTTCTACCCTAATCTATACTTCCAGGTGTGTTGATATGTCCAATTGGTTTTTACGCCCTGTCAATGTGGGCATTTGCTCTCCTTTTATACCCCTAGACCGCCTGATGTTGCAGTCACGTGTGGGCCCACAAATTTGCAGCTCTGCGGGGTGAGTGATGTGGAGGTGGGCCCCAAAAAGGCCCGAAAAAGGGCGAGATAAGATAGGGAGTAATAAATCGATAAAGCGTGAACCTTTGGATTGATGACAGAGTATGGTGCTCAGTACTGAGAGTAGTCAGGCACTAGATGTGTTTCCATGATGTACGCGTGTGTCCGTGGTGTTTTTGTTTCTAGAGAAGCTGGGCTTCGCGGGGTCGCGGGGTTCGCAGACAGCATTCTCTGCGGCAGTGCTGGTTCCACTACGGAATCCCAACGTCCATCGCGAACACACATATAAAGTATTATGAACACAATGTGAGTAGGAATTTGCCCTATTTTGGGATACAACAGATTAGCCATAAAAGAGATTTAACTAGCTGACATATGCAATGCAAGTCGTGGTTTCTCGAAACAAAGTCGGCAAGACCCTTTTTTGAAAATGCTAATTAGGCCCAGAAGTGGAAAGATGTTAGAAGCACAAGAGATTTTGGGTGGAGTTCCCTCTCACTAAACTCGATTGCAACGATGAAGATTTTCCTATACTGATCCTCTGTCATTATGCAATATTCATGAGTGCTAGAGTTCTTAACGTGATGTTCAATCAGGACGTTGTGATGGTATTCTAATATGAACGATTCAGTATAATGATCTGGTATCTCGACAAGTCGAACAATCGTAAACTGCGTCTATATTCTCGTTGTCAATATTCGGACTATGCATTTGGGTTCCATGGAAGCGCATCTCTGTACTACAGTTATATCTGACTGATCTTTTGTTTTCTAGTCTCCTACTTAATCTACTGTTACATTATCTGAATCTCTGGTTCAAGATTCTTTCGGCCCCGGCCTCTTCATACTCTTCTTTAGTAACCCACATCTGGTGGAAGGTTCCCAACGAAGCTAACACACTTCCACCAATCCATGCTTGATTGACTCTCTCGGTGGAGTTACCTACGGCATGAAGTCTGATTTTCAATCCAGGATTCGAAGTACACAACTCATTGTATAATCTCTCGGTCAACTGTGGAATCAACGACACCCCTCCCGTTACAATGATGTTGTGGGCAACAGAAGCCCTCAAATCAATATCAATGGTGGAGAGTGTATGGGTGATCAATTGCGATAATCCTCTGGCGGTAGCTTTACCGTTGGTTATATCTGCAGGGGCCGGTGTCGATGTGTTGGAGTCAACTTTTCTCATTCTCTTGATAGGTCTATAGTCATCGTACAAGTTGCTGAATTTCAATTCTCCACTGGCTGGAGGGTATTTCTTGCCGAGTTCTTCATTGTCGAACTTGTAGATATCAGGATCAAATATCGACTCCGACAACTTGAACCGCTCGTATCCTAGACCTACAGATTGTCCTGTAGGAAGCTCGAAGTTCCTTTTGTATGTATCTGCGGAGTAAAACTCCTTCATGGTGCCCACTGACGAAAATGACCGTTCGGGGATTTCCAACATGGTTTCCTTAAATTCGTGCCAGATCTTGGACTTTTCGCGTTCGTCAAACGACTCAGTCACCGGAACAACGTCTTTATATTGGAACTTGGCCTCCTCAGGATACACGGTGGGGATCTTACTTTTCACTTTGTATGTTGCTTCGATCTTCAAGTTTTCCTTTGCAGCCAACAAATCACGAATCTGGTCACTCAAAAATTGACCAGCGTAGTTAGTTTTTTTGGAGTTTTTAAGCAACGAAATTCCATCTATGATGGGAGTGACACTCACAGAATCATGGCCTACGTCCACCACCAAGCAATTGGATCTACCTTGTTGAAACGAGATACAGGTGGGAGCTTTGGCCAAATACAAAGCGGCAAAGTCAAATGACTCGTAGAATGTCTCGACCAACGTTTGTCTGTATTTGGGTTCTGTCCATACGGGCTCAGTGATTAAGATGGGCTGTTCGGCATAATCGATGTTTAATACGTCTTTGAAATAGTGGGAATATTGATCCACAGCTGCATCCCAGTCTACAATCAAGGAGTCCTTGAGAATAGGTTTAATTGTGTGGTTGCTTCTGGGAACATGTATGGATTCGCCAAAGATTCTCTTCAGTCCTTCTTTGTCTTCGACTGAAAATTGTGACGGCGTAACTACCTTAGGAAAATCATCTCCAGCGTACCCAATTCGGGTGTGAAAAGATCCTGGATCCAACACTATAGCATTGATTTCGTCTCCTCCATAGACAGTGGTGTTGTTTGCCCCGCCCGACATGTTTACTGTCCAGCTCGTTGTTGGTGTCGTTGAAATGTTTTGTAGTGTTCGACACGTGACCTGTAGTGTGATAAATATAAGGTCACCTTGCAACTGGCACCTACTTTTTGTTGTCTGATTTACTTTATTCAAGTTATTTAATTAAATATTTATAATATTCTGGACTCGGCGTCAATCAAATCGACCAAGAACTGGGCTTCCAATCTCTTTCTTCCTTCAACAACCCAGTCGTCAGCCAATTTTCTTGGCCAGCCTTTTAAGTTGGCAGCTTCTTCTATAGCCAAGTCCAAGTCACCTCTAACCAAGCTGGCTTCAACTCTACCGATCACAGACTCGATGTCTTTGCCATCAGGCTTCGCACCTTTAACCGGGAACAACAATTTGGAGAACAACGAAGAGGTCAAGTGTCCTAACAAACCGGCATTTGGAGGCAACAACGAGGCAGATCTTAATTCAGGAGCCAAAAGCTCCCATCTACTTAACAATTGGGAGTTGGTCAAGATAGAGTGGGACGATTCTTTAGCCAATAATCTCAGTAATTCTTTCAAAGCCAACTTTATGACTTCGTCCTTGGAGCCTTTGGTTTGGAGATTCAAGTCTTCTACATATGGCAGAACCAATTTTGGAGCCTGCGATGGGTCCGATGAGTTGAATAATACGGTTTTGAGTTTGGTCAACGACTTGTGGATCAGAGCTTTGGTTTGGTTGGCGTTGAGCTGAGCTTCCAAACTTTCTGCAAACTTTTCCAAATCATTGAGCTTTTCGTCGAGCTTCTCCAAGTTGGCCAATCTTCCGTTTCTTTCTTGGTCAAGCTTATCTTTGACCAACTTTTCAAAGTTCTTGGTTTGTTCGATTCTTACCATAGAAACTGCATTGACAGCAGCTTGAGATATGACTTCTTTGGTGGCTTGGATCTCTTGCTCCAAACGCTTGTTCAATTTGGCCTCCAACTTGCCCTTTTCGTTGTTGAATTGGTTTACAAAGTTTTCGGTCAATTCCAATTCTTTGGCGGTATATGACGACAACAATTCAGTTTGTGAAGTCTTGAGTCTGGCTTTCAATTCTGAGTCGAAGTTGTTGCTTAAGGAGTCGACATTGTGGGCCAATTTGTCAACACTTTCCTGGACAAGCTTAACGAGGTTTGAGCTTGAGATAGAGCTGTCAAGCTTGGATGTATCAATGGACCTAATCAAGTTGTTGAAAGACTCGATGGTGGCTTTTACAGAAGCATCGAGAGTCTTTTCGGCGTTTTTGCTGAGCTCAATAAGAGGCAATTTTTCCACATCTTTCTTGACACTTTCGATTTCGACTGGTTTCTGCAACTGTTGTTCTGGAGTGGCGTCAGGTGCATTGAACGGTTCAGACTTTCCAACAGAACCGAACTTGTCCTTGGTATCTTTGATCAAGTCACCGCTGCTCTTTTCAAGCTGGGATTTCAATTCGCCAATCTTTTCAGAAGAAGGTAACAGGAAGTTGGTGGCTTTGTTTTTTAAGGAGTTGAATTTCTTTTGAAGGTCCTCAATTGACCCGTTCTCGATGAAGTCCAACAACTCTTCATAGTATGGAGGGTTTTTGTCGATGATAAAGTCCATAACATCGTCATTCTTGGTGGCAGCATATAAAGTACCACCGTAAACCACTGCAGTCAAGAGAGTGGTTCCGAGTAAGAATCTGAACAAGGAGAACTTCTTCTTTGGTGGAGGTGGTGGTGGTGGGAGAGTGACGTGGGTAGTTTTAACTACTGGTGTAGGTGGGAGAGTGGTTGTAGTCTTGATGACTGGAGGAGTTGGAGGCTTGGTGACAGGAACGCCAGCTTGATTGCGCAAAGTTGGCGAGAGGCGCAATCCACGGGCCGCAACAATTCCTCCGACACGTTGATGTTGTCTGCTAACTCTGGATGCTGCTCTAATCATCGTGGCTGTTGGTGAGAGTGAATACAGTGGATCCAATCAAAAGGTGTTTTTTGGTCGGCGACGTCACGTGAATATACCGAGGACGAGAAGAGAGAGCAAGAGAGAATACAGGCATCAGAGTATACAAAGATCTTAGCATTCAAATAGAATTACTCTACATTGCAGTCGGTTGAGTGTTTCTAGACTATAGCGAATGTGTCCTCGGGTCATGGCTCAAGCTGGAATATGAGTTCCTGGACGCGCTCCTCGTAGTGAGCGTCTCGTGTGAGAGACATGTAGCGTGAGAGTCAATCACAATTGAGGCGCGTGCTACAAGAAATAAGGATGGCCTTAATCCGTTGGACTTGGTGATTAGCGTTTTTAGGGACTGCTTACTGACCAACTATTGACTCAAGCCTCTTGAAAACTCTCACTTCTCGCTGTACCCTGCGCTCACTATTCTATTCTCACTATTATTGTCTCACTGATTTAGTTTGTTCGCTCGCTATTTTTCTCTTTCTCGCTACTCTCAATACCACTCCTATTTCCTCCTATCCATCTACAACATCCAAGCATAATGGCAATTGCTCCGGCTACCATATACCCTCCGCTGCCTAGTACTACTCGTGCGCAATCGCTCCACTTATCATATGATCCAGTCCATAACCGTATTGCGTATCCCAACGGCAAGTCGATAATCGTTAGATCTCTTGACGAAACCTCGTCAATTGCCCCCAAACAGTTCACCAAACATATTCACACTACTACCGTCGCCACATTTTCGCCATCTGGCAACTACATTGCGTCAGGAGACGAATCTGGACAGGTCAAAATCTGGGACGTGGCCATTATTGGCGTCAGTGCTGGAGCCTCAGCGGAAGAGAACAAGTTTGAACAGCCCAAGATCAAAAGCGAGTTCCAAATTCTTTCGGGCCCCATCAAGTCCATAGCTTGGGACGCTGACAACGCTCGAATCATCGCCGTGGGTCTGGGAAAGGACAAGTTTGGCCACTGTTTCTCGTGGGATTCCGGTAATTCTGTGGGAGAAATCCAGGGCCATTCGGCTACTGTCCAGGCAGTAGCTATCAAGCCACAAAGACCATATCGTGCTGCTACTGTGGGTGACGACAAGGCGCTTGTGTTCTACAACGGTCCTCCATTCAAGTTCGACAAAAGTGTTAGAGGCAACCACACCAATACCATCAGAGACGTCAAGTTCAGTCCCGACGGTAAATGGCTAGTTAGTGCAGGTTCAGACAGAACTATTGTGATCTATGATGGAAAGACTGCTGAATTCGTCAACAAGATCGATGATGCCCACAAGGGTGGTATTTTCAGCATAGGGTGGACGGCTGACTCCACCCAATTTGTCACTGCTTCGGCCGATGCAACTATCAAAGCTTGGGATATCGAATCGTTGAAGTGCGTAGATACCTATGTGGTTAGTGAGAATGCCGCAGTAGAGCACCAGCAAGTAGGTGTGGTCGTGACACCCGAATACGTCGTATCTTTATCATACAACGGAAACCTCAACTTGTTCAAACACCACGAAAAGTCACCCTCCAAGGTGATTCCGGGCCACCAGTCTGCTCTCACTGCCTTGGCTTTGGACTCCGAACACTTGTACACCGGAGGAAGTGATGGTTCCATCTTCAAGTGGGCATTGGACGGTTCCCACTTGAGGCCAATTGCTGCAGAATTGGGCGATGTTAGCCTGAAGCATTCTAACTACGTAGTGCAAATCTTACCTGACTCTTCGGGTACCATTACTGCCGGATGGGACGATAAGCTCAATGTTTGGAAGGGAGACGAAGTCGCCAGCTCCATAGACTTGAAGGGTCAACCAAAGCAGGTGGTTCGTGACGAAAAGCACATAGTGGTGTTGTACGAGTCTCGTATCGAGGTCTACTCTCCACAGCTCGATCTTATTGCCAGTGAAGACTTGGCCTTTTCGGCCACTGACGTCGCTCTTGTGGGCACCAAGCTCCTTGTAGCCAATTCAACTGCCAACACCGTCGAAGAGTTCGCCATTGAAGGCTCCAGTATAATAAAGGGCACTGTCAAGTTTCCTCAAATGCGTGCCCCTCCTTGTCTCATTAGAGTGTCGCCAGACTCAACGTATGCTGCTGTAGCCGATACTACAGGCAAGTATACAGTTTACAATACCAGTGATGCGTCGGTGGTCACCACCAGATGGACCTTTCACACCAGTAGAGTGTACAATGCCAAGTGGACTCCTGATTCCAAGTACCTTATCAGTGTCGGATTAGACTGCGGTCTTTTCCTTTACTCAATTGCAAAGCCTGCCAAGGTGTTGAAGTTTCCATTGGCTCATCAAATTGGTGTTTCTGGAGTTGAGTGGATCAACTACGATGAAAAATCGGGTCAGTTTGCTACCATTGGACTTGATGGTGTCGTCAAGACATGGTCTGTAGACTTTGGAGCCTATCAGTAGATTAGAAAGTATATACAAGGTGAATAAAAGGCGTGCGATTCTAATATTATATTCTAGCGTAATAGACATTTTCTATGGTAAGTCTATGGTTGTAATTTATTTACATGGTCTGACTAATTTCTCATTCCCACGTTTTTTGCACCCAAACTTAATTTTGAACAAAAACCCCAAATTTACAGAAAATTGGTATCGTACGATAAATGATTAAGCGATAGACTTCTGTTGAAATCAAGAAAGCTTATTATTCATGTTTACAAGTAAGTTATTACGGTCTTTTATTAGGTATAAATTATTGAACCATGGTTTTTCTCGCAAATAAATGATGGTGAAGTTCCTCAACCAGGGTTCGCGACTATATTAGTGTGGCTTGCGGTCATTGCAATCATAAACCTCTCAACATTTCTACGTTCAATCTCATTTTGTGACCAAGCCATAATGCAGCGTTTGTGTGATCCTCAAAAGCCCCTCTATCGGTGTTGGGATGGATCAATACCGACAACTTTCCATGGTTCATTTGAAAATATGGTACTATCTTAATAAATATCTCGGGACTAGCAAAATCTAATTCCCACATGTTGACTGGGTGAGGCCCTACAGGCTTGTCCCAAAATTGGTAAACTCTAATGAGGCCAGCATCGATTTCCGTGGCAAAATCTTTGAGCACTTTCTCCCTCAATTGCCAAGCTGCTAGTCTCTCGTCTGGATTGGTATTATTCCAATAGGTGTGAACGTCGTATGAATTGATTCCTCCGTAAAATGACATGATTATTCTTATTACTATAATTGAATTATACTTTCTCGAAACACCCTTCCTTTAATAGTTGACTCTAGGACTGTTTGAAAATAAAAATTAGTAAAACAATCACATATTGTTGATGACCACAAAATGTTACTAATCTTATATAAATATTACATACTTGATGGCGAAAGTGTGCGATGTTATGTGCAGGCTATTTATAATCTATCTTATGCTAGTGACCGGCGGTACCTCCGAAAGCCGTACATTGACGTAGTCTTCTTCGTCGGCGTCGGATTCCACTACTGGAGTGTATCTGGTCTGGTTCTGGCGACTCAAACAGGCCTTGATTATGACGCAAGTGAGCAAAGCAAGACCAAACCCTGCAAAGTTATACATAATATCCCGTATGTCAAATACTCTGGAGGGATTGATTATGCCTTGAACTACTTCCAGAAATACGCATGCTAATGTCACCACAGCAATGATGAGTTTCTTGATTATTCTGTCTGTGTTGGAACTGGACTCGAAAATGAACCACATTTGTAGTGTAAGTAAGTAAAATGTGCCGAGATGTATTAACTTGTCATGATGCAATTGGATCAGGCTAAAGCCTAAAACGGCCGCCCCTATCAAAGAGAGTAGAAATACTTCGTATGTTAGCCATTATTTATATTAACATTGATGTACACATCTTTACTTTGTGCACCACACAAGGTTGCATATCGACTCAATTGGGTCTCTTCGCATCAACCTCTCCCTGACAAGCACTTACGTATAAGAATTGAGTAACGAATAACTATCATTCTCTCTTGTGATATATACAACTTTTCTAGGGAGTGATGCCCTAGGGAGTATTGCTTGCTTCAGCTGCCCTTTTTTCCGGTAGTGTATATTACGCAGAGGCTAAATAGATGAGCTGGGGAAGTCATCAACTGCAAATTTATTGAGCGAACTATGCTCATACGACACAGCTTCCCGATATATAAGAGACCATGCTTGATTCAAAGACGACATGTTTCGATCAATTACTTGGTTTCGGCTTTGAACAAGACAGATTCTCCTCCAACTGAGAGTCGCAAATCTGATGTCTTCGATCAAGCGCCAAGCAAAAGCTACAACTACAAAGGCCCCAACTACAATATACCCAAGGATATTACCCGAGCCATAATCACACCTAATAGCCTCAATGACATCTTCCGTCATGCCGAGTATTCTTCACCCACAAAGAAGCAGTTGACCGCTACGCAAAACATTTTCAACGGAGCACAAGTGAACTTGGAGTGGACTTACGCTGACTACAATGAAATCCCCGATGTGAAATACCAGGCGCTTCAAAGGAAAAGGCTCGACTCGTATAACCAGATGGACCCTTACAACAAGACAGAATACGATGAAAATGTAGTCAACTCTCGAAAAAGCTTTGGAATTAAACCCGAGCTTTTGAGACCATTGCCGGAAGTTTTATTATTGGGGCATACCAATGTTGGAAAGTCCTCGCTCATTAACAACTTACTATTGAATAAGTTGGAGTCCAAAACTGCTGGTGCGAAAACTGAATATGCCTATGTATCGAAGAGAGCTGGCTATACAAAGACTCTTAATTGCTTCAATGTCGGCAACAAATTCAGACTAATAGATAGTCCAGGTTATGGAGAATATGCTGAGTCATCTCAGGGTAAGGTTGTTCTTGACTACATAGAAAAGAGAGATCTTTTGAGAAGGGTCTTTTTGTTAATCGATGGGGTTGAGGGGTTCAGAGAAGAAGATTTGCAGCTTGTCAACCATTTGATAAGTGTAGGTGTGCCTTTCGAAGTGGTATTGACAAAGACTGATTTAGTAATTGCCAAGAATATGCCCCGCAAGAGCATATACGATAAGCTACACAAGAGCTCAGCAAAGAATATGGCTGACAGAGTACAGCTTTTCAACTTGATCCAAGAATGCAACAGAAAAGTCATTGACTACTATAGCAATATGATAGACACGGTACAATTGAGAGAACTTGTGACATTACCTAAGATATTGTTCAACAACACCACTACAAACAAGTACGTCACGATGCGCCATGGCTACAAGGAACTTCGGTGTGTGATGCTAGAGAGTTGCGGATTGGTTGGTGAGAACTTAGTCGAATTCAAAGAAGAAGATGGACTGGCTAACAAGCATCGTAAGGCTAACTCAGTAAGAGAATTGTAGGAATAATAAGTGTAAATATAAATTAATCAAAATCCAAATAGGCTCATAAATTGTGCCCAGCCATTTACATATCATATCTGATCCAATACAGAATGCTCAAGTCTCGTTTTAAACGTCTTTTACTATATAAATTATACAAAGATGAAGGTGGAATAAAATAATGTAATGAGCAATGGGTAACGCAACTAGTAACGTCCACCTCTTCCACCTCTGGCACCTCCAAAACCACCTCTGGATCCACCACGGCCTCCGCTAAAACCACCTCTACCTCCTCCGAATCCACCTCTAGATCCACCACGACCACCAAAGCCTCCTCTAGCACCTCCACGTCCACCTGAGAATCCACCTCTGGATCCACCACGACCACCAAAGCCTCCTCTGGCACCTCCACGTCCGCTTGAAGCGCCTCCATTCTTTCTCTTTGGCTTAGGTCCAACAGCTGCTGGTTTAGGTAAGAATCTTTCTAACGGTAATAACTTATCAGGTGCGATATAAAATTTGTCTCCTTCTTTGAATGAGTCGGCTTTGACACCTTCTTGGGTTTTAATGGTGAAAAAGACTTCGTTCAATGGTCCCAAGATTTCATCCACTTTACCAACTTGGGTTTTGTTTTCCAAATAAATTGGGGCATTGAAGTATGGAATCTTGACGTTTATGGAGGTACAGACAATGTCACCTTCACAGGCATGCTTGAAGGTACCCATTTCCAATACAGTATCAGGTGGACCTTGTTGAAATTGGGATGGCCCGGTTCTACCACCGCGGCCTCCTCTGAATCCTCCTCTACCTCTATTCATTGTTGGTTGTGATAGAAGGGAAAATTGGTTTGGGAAATTTTTCATTTGGATGGGACCTCATCGGGGAAAGTCGCACAAAAGACAGGATTGAGGGTTTCGGTAGCATCACGTGTTCCACCGGAAATGGTGATTGCAATCGATCTGACCTTGACACAGATAAGGAATCAAAAGAATGAGTGGTAAAGAGGTGTACTGTAAGTTGGCTTGACACGCTTGTGTAGGAAAATCGGACAATTATAAAGTTCTGGGAGCAATATTTGAGGGGTGCTTGAAGGTGACCTAGTGGTCGGGAGTCATATTTACACGTGCTCAAGTCGGAAGTCACCTCTCTCGTTAACGAGAAGGGGATACTCGAATAGCTGTGCTTCTCCTGTGCTGATCCCCAGTATTAGTGGTCTGGAGCGTAGCTAGCATACATGTCAGCGTTTAGTTGGGCAGATCTGTGGGTACAAGATCACGTGTATAGGAAAGATAGCTACGCCGACTCGTAGATACCAAGACCAAGACCAAGGCCACAGGTACAACGGAGGCAATTAGCAGGGCCCCCTTTTGGAACTTGTAGTATCGGTGCTAGCGCAGCAAGCTTGCCTACTGCAATTGGATCTGTCGATGTACCATCGACTGTGGAGCTTAGGGGTCAGTGAGCACGTGACCTTGCTGTTATGCGCCTTCCCGCTTATGAAATCGTTCCGATACAACCAAACAGTAACACTTCCACGTACTGAGCTAAGATGAGTGTTTCACTGAGTATGTATGAAGGATGAGACAAATCAGCTAGATTGATTGCTCCAATGCAATTTTACTCTCTTTATGGAGTCCCCAGCCCCTTTCTGATCTCCGCTTGCATGATTAGATCGGTCAGCAATGGAGAATCGGAACGTGGTGGATAGCTCAATCGGCGCTTATTCGACCAAACAATTACATTAATACTAACCTCAGATGCACCCACTTTCAAAGTAGGACTAACTGCCGATGAAAAACGGCTTTATTCCCTGCTCTTCAAGGCGCTAGACCCCGAAAACAGCGGTATTATCACTGGTGAAAAGGCCCGTTCAACATTCGAAAAATCGGGCTTGCCGCCCACCATCTTGGGCGAAATATGGCAAATAGCCGACCAAAACAATTTGGGTTTTCTTACTCAGTTCGGCTTTTGTTTTGCCATGAGATTGATCGGGTACACCCAACTGGGTCAGCACCCAACCGCAGCATTGGCAGAACAACCGGGTCCTTTACCCAAATTTGCCAATCTCAATTTTCCTGGAACTGCTCCGCAATCTTTGCAACCACAATCCACAAACTCTTCGTTCATGCAATCTCAACCCAGCTCTATGGTGCCTCAAAACATCTCGGCCCACCAGGCTCAGCCTCAGAACTCCATCAGTTCAATTAGCCCTCAGGACTATCAGAGATTCTCCCAGTTATTTATCAAGACTGTAGGTAATGCCACGGGCGAATTAGATGGCCAGCAAGCCAGAGATATCTTTCTCAAGGCCAAGTTACCCCACACTACTTTGGGCCAAATTTGGAGCTTGGTGGATAGATATAACCGTGGATCTTTGGATATTGGTGCGTTTGTGATTGCCATGTGCTTGATCCAGGGTCTTTTGAGTGGTCACATCAATCAATTGCCTCCTTTTTTACCAGAAAACATTTGGCAATCAGTAGGCTCCCAAGGTGCCGGTAGACAAGTTGGATCCCGTCAGGCTTCCACTAATTCCATCAGTTCCCAGCAAACCACCCTTAGACACCCCTCTACTGGTAGTCAAAGAGACGTTTCATCCAACTTGGAATGGACCATTACCCCGACCTTAAAACAACAATACGACAGTATATTTGCCAATTTGGACAAGTCTAAGTCGGGTCAATTGAGCCCAGACCAAGTTGCTTCCTTTCTCATGACTTCCAAGCTTAATCAGCAAGATTTGGCTACAGTGTGGGACTTGGCTGATATTCAGAATACCGGGGTATTCACAAGATTAGAATTCTCCATCGCCTTGTTCTTGGTGAACAAGAGATTGGCTGGTGGAAAGCTTCCCAATGTAGTTCCTGAAGAATTAGTGGAATCGATCAAGAATCAATCTCATTCTCATCCTCAAGTCCAGCCACAGGCTCCAACTCAGCCTCAGCCTCAGTCTCAGCCTCAGTCTCAACCATCTCCAATAAAACAGCAGAAGACGGCAATGGACGACTTGGTCGACATTTTTGGCTCTTCCCCTGCCCCTGCTGCTGTTACTTCTCCTAAAGATAAACCTGCTCTTCAGCTGCGTACTTCTAGCAGTGACTTGACTCCTGCACCAGGCTTACCTAAAGTTCGTAATAACTTGACTGGCTCATTCAAACCTTCGTCGTCGTTTGGCCAGACTTTATTGTCCAACCAAGCTTCGCCTGAACAAGCTGAAAGTTTGGAAAGAGTGCCAGAACTTCCGGTGAAAACACCTTCTTCGCCAGCACCAGTCGAAAAGAAGTCTATCAACTACGATGCCTTGAGAAGTGTTCCTCCTCCTCCACCAAAGAAGTCTACGTCTTCCGCCCCAGAAACACCTGTTTCGCAGTCTTATTCCGGTTACAACCAACCTAATTTAGCGCCTCATTACGAAGGCCGTGAAACTGAGCTGCCAGCTCCTGTTTCGGCTTCTTCGCGATCTTATCTGCAACAAAACGATGATTTGTTGGCAGATCCAGAAACTTCAGGCCAATTGTCACAGGCCAATTCGGACATTGCCAACGTATCAAATCAAATTAAATCTTTGGCTACCCAAACATCTGGATTACACGAGAAGAAACTTAGGGCTGATCAAGAATTACAGCGTATTTTGACCCTCAAGCAAGAAATTGAATCGAAATTAAAAGTTTTGAGGTCTTCTTACGACAATGAAGTCAAGCAAGTAGACCAGGTTGAAGTCAATTTGGCTGCTGCTAAAGAAGAATCCGAAGCATTGAGGTCTGAATCATCCATTGCCGAAGCCAAGCTCAATACTTTATCGACTGAATTAAACGAAAAACAAGTGGAATTCGAAGAGTTGCAGAAACAAAACGGTTCTTTGAAAGAAAAATTAAGCTTTGTCAATGCCGAAATTGGTGAGCTCGAACAACAAATTGCCACCAAAAATGCCGAGGTCACTCAATTGTCTAATCAAGTATCAGTCAGAAAGTCACAGGTGCAAGTCGCTTTTGTCAAAATTCAAGACTTTAGAAGCAAGATAGCCGAGTTGGAACAGTTGAACCAGCGCCACAGGCAAGAGTTGCAACTGGCTGAAGAGCAAGAACAACAGTACCAGAAGGAACAACAAGAATTGGCTGCAAGATCGGCTGCCTTGCGCAAGGAATCCGAAGAGAATAAAGCAAAGGCTGCTGCTATAACTGAAAGAACGCCCCAGTCTGCACCCCAGTCTGACTCCAGTCACCATGGAGGTGCTATTGCTGCTGCCGGTGCTGCTATCGGTGCAGCCGTTGGTGGTATTGCTGGGGTCGTAGGATCCCACGCAAACAACGCATCGGAAGCCACGTCCAAAGAACTGGACTCTGATGTCTCCAATCCAACTCCTAAGCCGGCTCCAACCTCTCACAAAGATGTATCTGGATTAGTAGATGAGGTTCAGCAAACCCCCAGTGCCGATATGACTGGTGTTGACAATTTAGAAGAAGTCAAGCCACCCACTCCTGCTGTTTCCGACGAACTGAAAACTGCCAAGTCTTCGTTCCCTGGCGCTTTCATTGCAGAAGAACCTACTGAATCAGCCGGTAGTGAAACCGCATACTCTACTCAGGCAAAGGATGAAGAGGAGCAAGAAGAACTTAACAAGAGATTCACCGAATTTCCTAGTGGCGAATCCACCAACGACAATGTCACCAATGCTACAGCCACTTCCTCGATTGCCACCGAATACAAAAACGCAGGCGATGGTGAGACCCCCGTTACATCGCCTACCAATTCAGAGTATCAATTCCCTCAAGGTACCAATGCTGGTATTGTAGGAGGATTGGTTGGCATGCCAGGAGGATTGGTAGGAGTTCAAAGAACCGACTCGTTAACCTCGAGCGTTCAGAACAACGCTGCGTTATCCGTACGTGACGATAACATCGGAGAAATCAGTGACCGTGAAACCTTGGACAATGAAGATGTTGCTCCTTCTAGCGCTGTCAGTAGCAAGAACCCAAAAAGTGTTCAAAGACAGGAAGAAGCTAGAGATAGTGACGGAGACAAGGGTTCTTCCGGAGTAGAATCGTTCGAATTGGTCAACGCCGAAGACGCCAACCACCACGAGGAACCTTCGCAAGAGGGTTCAGGTGATTTGGAATTCCCACCTATCAAAGAATTGGATTACGATGAAGTCGCATCGTCTTCCTCGGAGGAAGAAGAAGGAGAAGAGTCGCAACAATTTGACGATGCTGTCGACAATTTGCCAAAGCGCGATAATTCGCAGCAATCGCACCAATTCCAAGCCCCAGCCCCCCAATTTGATGACTTTGACAATGCCTTTAACGACTTGACACCCGCAACCCCTGAACTTGATCAGCAAAAAGACTTCTTTGCCGACGATTTCGATGGCTTAGAAGCTGCTAAGGAAGACACGGTTCAAGACGACGATTTCGAGCGTGACAACGCCGATCCAGAGTTTGACTTCCCACAAGGATTTACCGAAAGGGCTTCAAACGTGCCTGATTTTTCAAGTGCTGGAAACGCGGAAACGACATCGGGTAACGACGAATGGGAGCAGTTGTTTGCAGGATTCGGAAACGCTGCCGGAAGCGTACCCGTGGCGCCGGAGCCTGCGCCCGTTGCAGTAGCCGCACCAACTGCCAATGCTATCCATCCAAACGATCAAGCAGCCGTAGAAGAATTGGTAGGCATGGGTTTTGAAGAGCACACTGCCTTGGATGCGTTGAAGAAGGAGAATTGGAACTTAGAAGCCGCAACCAACTATTTGTTGGATCATGCTTAAATATTTGTTTAATTTGTCTAATATAAGAAACTTGTCACGATCGTTTGAAAAAGTTGCATAAACGGAGATCAGAGTGCTGATGCCGATTTGTAGATTGCAGAAAGGTTTGTGTGTGCTCGACTCTCAACCTTATTTTTTGAGTTTTTATTTTTTACACAAATCCGCGCAGGGTGCGTAACACGCTTTGTTAACTAGGCTGCAAAATATGCATTGCCCTAATTAGGCAGCGATAAGATCAAGGTCTAAAAACTTTAAAAAAATCACATGCGGTCAACCCAATACCCTACAAATTTTTATTTTTAACGTACATTCATACAAAACAATTAGTCACAAATCAATTGCAACATTTATACTTTCAAAACATTGTTCAAGGCTTCGCCAACATCACCAACATCGTACTCCTCCTTGTTCAAGTCCTTC
Organism: Suhomyces prunicola; assembly: GCA_030568655.1. Lineage (NCBI taxonomy): Eukaryota > Fungi > Ascomycota > Pichiomycetes > Serinales > Debaryomycetaceae > Suhomyces > Suhomyces prunicola. Next base: position 103,091 of record JAJMGJ010000009.1, read on the forward strand.
AAGTCCTCAACTGGTCTTTCAGCTTGAGGAGTAATTCTGACGGCGTGTCTTGAAATTGGGGTGTCCCAGTCCACAATGGCAGAGTGAACGGAACGTCTATTGTCCCAAATAACCACAGACTTTGGTTCCCAGTTAGCTCTCAATTGTAAATCGTGCGAGGATTCAATGTGATTGTACAAGAAATTAAGTAAGTAAGTAGATTCTTCTTCTTTCAATTCGACAATTCTTCTGGAGAATGGTTTGTTCAAGTAGATACTCTTAGCACCGGTAGCTGGGTGAACTCTGATCAATGGGTGGATGTTGGAAACTGGCTTTCTTCTTTCAATTCCACCTTGACGTCTAGAGTTGGAAGCCTGATCAGCCGAAGTGTGTAAAACATGGAGACCAGCCAATCTCTTTTGGAATTCTGGAGATAATCTGTTGTAGGCTTCAGTAGTATCAGCAAAAATAGTGTCACCACCAGAATCTGGACCTTCTAAAACACTGAAGAAGGTTGTACCAGGACCTTGCAATTCGTAAGAAACATCAGAGTGCCATCCGACATTGTTGGTTCTTTGGGAAAAGATTCTTTGGAATTCACCTTCATTGGCTCTTCTGTAGGTGATGTGAAGTTCAGGATAGTCTCTAGGGGCACCTGAAGTTGGGTGAATGTGAAGACGACCAAAATGAGCACCGTAGTCTCTAACGAATTTAGGACCCTTGTCAGTGAAGTCTTGGTTTCTAAAAACAACAACACCTCTTTGAGCAACAAAAAGCGCAAGCTCGTCTTTTCCTTTGTTATCCAAAGAAGACAACTGAATACCTTCGACTTGTGTACCGAATTTAGGAGTGATTCTCTTGACTGTGTAGTTGTCGGTAGTCTTTACACCTTCAGGAAATAAGTTTGCCAACTTTGGGTCAGCCCTAGTACCAGGGTCAATGTGCTTGAAAAACTTCAAAGGTTCATACTTTTGAGTTGGATCCCAAGTAGGTAAGAATTCCGGGTAGTGGGATTGATCTCTGTTGGCCTTGTTAATGACCAAGACACCATCTTCAGCAACCTCGTCAATGCCTTCGGCAAAGTGAATATCGTAGTTCCCAAATTTGTTAGCAGAGTTAATAGACATGTTACTCTTATTATCAAATAACCACTGGTTTTTTTACTTTCCGAGTTCTCCTTTTATATAATTCCCAATAAATTCAAGGGGAGCCACACTTGTCGCAGCCACCGCTATTCCAAAAAGATAAGCGAGAGAAATATGCGAAAAATCACGTGTCTGTTGCAATCAGCAGCAGGTATGACAAACTATGGCGGTGGCGGAGAGATCTAGAGCAAGAGTGCTATACCGATCTCGGAAGACTAATAGAGCAGCAATAAGTCAGATGAAGCCTTTCTTGCATCTCCCACGTCGTAATCTGGATCGTTCAAGTCTTTCAAGTTTTCTACCGGGCGCTCAGCTTGAGGAGTGACTCGGAAGGCGTGGCGCGACACCGGCGTGTCCCAGTCAATTGTCGCGGAATGGTGCACTCTACGATTATCCCAAACCACAACAGTGTTGGGTTGCCACAGCGCACGTAACTGCAAATCATGTGACAATTCAATATGGTCGTACAAAAAGTTAAGCAAGTAATTGGATTCCTCCTCTTTCAACTCCACTATTCTTCTAGAAAATGGCTTGTTGACAAATACACTTTTGGCGCCGGTGACCGGATGCGTTCTTACTAATGGATGGATGTGAGACACAGGAGCTCTTCTTTCGATTCCGCCCTGGCCTCTGGAATCATTTGCCTGGTCCTCGGACGTGTGGAGGCAATGAAGCCCTGCCAATCGCTTCTGGAATTCGGGAGACAAGCGGTTGTAGGCCTCTACTGAATCGGCGAATATCGTGTCTCCGCCGGACTCAGGGCCCTCCAATACGCAAAAAAACGTGATCCCGGGTGGTTGCAACTCGTAAGACACATCCAGGTGATACAGGATGGAGTTTGTGCTCTGGGCGAACACACGCTCAAACTCCCCTTTGTCCGCTCGCCTATAGGTTATGTGCAATTCTGGGAAGTTTTTAGGTGCGCCGGATGTGGGATGGATGTGGAGTCGTCCAAAATAAGCTCCGTAATCAATCACGAACTGTGGCCCCTTCGACGCAAAGTCTTGCTCACGAAAAACGACTACTCCCCTTTTCGCTACAAGTAGTGCAAGCTCATCTTTTGCGCGATTATCCAATGCTGACAATTGCACTCCGAACACTTCCGTTCCCAACTTAGGCGTGATCTGTTTGATCACTTGTTCACCATTTTTGGGGAATAAGTTGGGTAACTCGGGATCGGCTCTAGTTCCCGGATCCTCGTGTTTGAAGAACTTTAAAGGCGGGAACTTCTGGGATGGGTCCCAGCTGGGCAAAAATTGTGGGTATCTCAGCTGTTCCCTATTAGCTTTGTTAATGGTCAACACCCCATCATCTCCTACCTCATCCACACCCTTATTAAAATGAGTATCGAAATTACCGTAAGCTCCTGACATGATTTATCTTTCTTCTCTGATAAGAATTGATTTCCGTAACTCAACTTGAATGGTCTCATCGCTCGTTTATATACTATGGCCACACGTTGCCACATTTACAAGATTGGCTGCAAATGTGGCTGTTTGCCAGCGCGATCTTGCCTCCTCGCACAGTTCTCTTATCAACAGCCACAGCTTAAGTGAGACAACAGTTCACGTTCCTTGTCACGTGCGCGTGCCCGCGCGTACGATGCTTCTCTCACGTATCTTTCGCTCTCACATGCCTTTAGTTACAGATAGCCGCAAATTAAAAAAAAATGTATTCCCTAACCTAACCAATCTAAATAGAAGTGAAATAACGAGTCGGCCCTCGCGATTTTTGCCGTTTACTATTTACACCTGGCACAAGTCTTTGTCACCATTAAATGAAGTAATGATGAACTTAGCCTGATACTTGGACTGCTCAGGCTTCGTTTTGGCTTCCTTGGTGTTCTCTTCAAAGGCCCTCGATGGTGGGAGGGCAAAGTATTGTATATCTTTTATCTCCAGTTTAACTTCGCTGCATGGAGATTGAACTGGACTTGGGTATGGATTTTCGATTGGTGTAGCCAACATAGACTCAATAGTGAATTTACCAGAAGTTGGTTTGTGAACTTCGGTTTTGGTAGACATAGGTGAACCGATGGGGGACGCTTCTGGAGTTATAGGCTTGGTAATTTGAATCTTATCCTCCTGCCAGCAGCATTCTAAGAAATTTCTTGTACATCCCTGGCATTTGCCGTTGACCTTGTCTTCATCACACTTCTTCTTTCTCTTACGACAGGTAAGGCATCCTGTTCTGGTTCTTCTCTTGATGTTGGCGCACTGCACCTTGGGTTTAGTGACCTTTGGCTTGTTGTTCTGTTTGACGCCAATACTAAGCACCTTTTGGTAGGTTTTGTAATCTGTCATACTGTGGTACTTTAAGAAGAAGAAAGATACTTTTGTAAAAGATTTTCATGCCATGATGTATCATGTATAAACATTTCAAAGTGTAAGCTGACTCAGTGATATTTGGTTAAAATATAGTTGAATTGGGTAACTAAGATCGAATTTACCGCGCTCCCCAGATTCAAATGGCAATCGATGCCGGATTACCCTCTCGTTTCGGAAAAGCAAATATGTCAGTAGTACGCGGCTCCAACAAAAACAGAAGGATCGTGCGACTTCATTGCTACAAACCGGCAGTGGAAAAAAAATGGACGAGTCCGGAGTCGAACCGGAGACCTTTCGCATGCTAAGCGAACGCGCTACCAACTACGCCACACGCCCAAATAAGGGATTGGTCCCTAGCAGGATCGAACTGCTGATCTCGGCGTTATTAGCACCGCGCCTTAACCAACTGGGCCAAGGGACCATTTCCTTGAAGGAGCAAAAGCTCGGTGCAACTAAATTATTTTTCTCTTGTATTGAAGCACACACGACCAAATGAATATTTTATCAAATAATTTTTTCAAATTTTCTTCACCGATAGATCTAGAAGTTAAGGATGCCAGTTAAAGCTATAGCAAGAACTTCAATAGCGCGTAATGGTGTCGGTGCCTACGTTGCGCCATGTCACAAAATATCTTTACAATATTGCAACTGGGGAGGATCATCGAGCGGGCTCCGTGAATTATTAAAGACTGGACGTGTAAATGAAATAGCATCAAAGAAGAAGGGAACATTCTTCGAAGTTTTAAAGAAAAACGGACATCCCAGTTTGACATTCCACTACAATAATGACACCGCAAAGACCGTCGAAATTGCCAACTTAAAGTCTCATGAAATTGTCTCAAAAATTGACGAGTACAGTCAACGTACTGGATCTGAATTGTTCAAGTTCAACCATAAAGTATTGTCTATTAATGATTCCGTCAGAGGTATCTGGTCTCCAATGCACACACCAAAGTCACACAGACATAAAATCTAATAGTGAAATACAATCTGTACATAGAATAAACATAGCATATTGAAGTTTGTAGACACTCTAGCATTTTATTAGCACTCCTTGTATCTTAGTATAAAAGTTGTTTGTGGCACTACAAGATTTAAGCTAAACTAGAGAAAAGCTCCAGTTACTGTAGCGCGAAGTGGTAGCTAAGCTGTGTTGTTTCTACAAGTGATGTTGCTCGGAAGTTACTGAGACAAGAGATTTCTCAATTACAATCCGTGATAAAGTAAATTTTAAATTTAGCTATTATGGTAGATTAAGAACAAAGCTTGTAATATCGAGCCTGATTTTATTGTGCAGAAATACCTTCGATTAAGTCGTGATTTATTTCAACCATATTTTCTCAATTTTTTTTACCTAAAATTACATAAAGTACACTACGATCATAAGCCATTCCTACTTTGAAAATCAAACTGAGATACTTTTACCAAAAGTCAGGACTAGCTTCAAATCTTTATATTGCATCCATTTATGACAATCAACTACGTATTTACTAGCAGTGTACAACTCGTAAAATATTTAGTCTGGGATTGGATAAACCCGTGGCTGCAAAGATTTTGTTAGCACGTAACTGCACTTGATTTAAAAAGCGGGGAGATAGATAACAAGTCTGAGCAGTAAATACTACGAAGAAATCTTGCAGAGATACCCATTTGTTCCATATATTAGCTAGTAACACAATTCTTCTATATTTACAACTGATTCCAGAATTAATTTATTAGATAGAGAGAAGTATTAATGAATAAAAGTTACTTAGATCGTTTTATGAGGTTACCAATTTTATTGGATGATGATTTTGCCCATTGCCATGCAACATTTTGTTCTTCGTATTCATGTTCAGTTTCATCCAAAATGTTGGAATTAGAGCGATCATTGGCAATTCTGAAAATTTTATTCCTCCAGAACCCATCAGCACCAAGAACTTCTTTGACCACTAAAGTGTAACCTCCAATTCTTGGAAACAAAATAGCCCAGAATATCCAGTAAATAAAACCAATTCCGAAAACGGCCCAGGTGACTACTGGGTGGATCCAGTATGGCAAGGAGTTGTAAACTTTTTGACCATCGACTGGGGGAATATATGGAGCAACGATCAAATATAATGAAGAAAAGAAGAAGAAAATGATCACTGGGACACTGGCCTTCAATGGAGGGTTCCATTCACGTTTTCCCCTGTACTTTTGCCAATGGATGTATAATAAACCTGCGGCAATGACGGTATTGACCACATTCAATGGATAAGAAATTAAGTTAAGGATAAAGTTGTAAGCATCACCTGGTGGAGGAGCAACAATAGTGACGATACATACTATCCAGTGCTGGAATAAACCAACAAAAGGAGAATTAAATGGTTTGGAAGTAGCGAAGAATCTAGAAAATGGTAAAGAACCTTCTCTACCTAAGGATTGAACAATTCTACCTTGAGAAAAGATGACGGACATAACGTTACCCCAGGCACTCAATGCAACGAAAACAGAAGCGGCCTTTTCGGCAGTGTCACCGAAAGCATATTTGAAGAAACTGGCTGCTAAAATTCTTCCAGAGTCGGCGATATCTTTTTTTGGAACAACTGCGAAATAAGCAATATTAACAAACATGTAGATGATTGCAAGGAAAATGAAGGCAGTTGGGGCAGCAACTCTCAAGACTTTGGAAGGGTTTTTAATCTCACCTAAAGCGTAGTTGGCGTTGGAATAACCAACGTAAGACCAAATGACGTTGTAAAGAGCGTTCACAATTCCAAAACCACTTGGGCTTTTACCTTGGAATGCATCGACGAAGTTGTGAGTATCGTGGAAGTCCTTATTCTTAATACCACCTCCCAAGGCAACCCAACCAGTGACGGTGATCAACAAAACGATGATGACTTTGAAGGTACCAAGAAGATTGGCGACAAACAAACCGGTTTTAACGTGAAGACCATTGATTAAAAAGGCAAAGGTGATAACTGCGATACCAATACCTCTTGAGTTCCATTGGGTGACTTCTTTTCCGGCAGCATTCAAAATGTATTCACCAGTAACAATGGAGTTACCGGAAGCCCAACCCAAAAAGAAGACGTATGATGCATACATGGCGGTGACCAAGAAACGAGGCTTCGTGAACATGTATTCCAAGTAGTTTTTCTCACCACCATTTCTTGGTAATGCTGATCCAAGTTCCATATACACCAACAAACCTGAAAATGCAATGATGGTACCAGCAGCCCACATCATCAATGAAGTACCAACGGAACCTGAAAGATCGTAGATAGTGGAACCGGTGGAGAAAACACCGGCACCCAACATTCTATTCAACATAAGAAAGGTAGCAGAGACATAACCAATGCTCTTCTTATTCTGGTCCAACTGTACAAGTGCTGCTTCTCTATCCGATGAGTCCGTTGATATTCTATCAACGGTATCAATAGGTTGCTTTTCCTCTTCGGAGGTGTTCAGCTTATAGAAGTCCGTGAGTCCCATTGTAACTGACTATTTGAAACTATAATCGTAGTGGAGGGAGACTTGCCTTTATATTGAAATAAATTCTTTCTGACCCGGTTTTATTTTTTTTTATTTCTGTTGCAAAAGACTTCGGGCCTAAAACAATTGAGAGTGACTTTTTAAGCAAGTCAAAAATTTGACAGCGACAAGCAATTGATATGTGGAGAGCAGTTGGAAAATACAGTAGAGGATGCGGATAATGGCTACTTTTATAGGAAGGTTTTGCAAAAGACCTTTTTATCATATTTTTTTAGTCTATTTATTGAGTGAGTTAATAATTTGAAACTTGGTGGTTGTTCTTTGAGACGGACCGTAAAACGCCTTCAACGGTAATTGGCGAGAGTCTTCCAAGGCATTGTAGAGACAGTTTAGAGGGGGAAAGGCGCCGGATAAATTTCTTTTGTCAGATCCACACTTTTTTCGGTACGCATAATTGACGTGAACGCCCTAGAAGTAACAGAGTGGGTGATCGACTATATCAGAGATTGTGTATGTAAAGGCTAAAGGCTGTGTAGCAGCTAGATGCTAGCACTCCAAGGTACAGTAATGCTTTAATATGTATTGTGGCATCGCAACCGGTCCTGTTGCGGCAAACCTCTTGGCCCTTATTTAATTCCAAGCGGCGCTTGGTGCATGAATCCTTAAAAAATCTTTTTTCCGATGTTGTAGGTAATAACACGTGACGGCATCGCCCTCTCGCCCTCCATATATTTTTTAGTTAGGTACCATTACAATAGGGTTTTTCTTAACGGACGCGGCGAACGCACCTTTCAAACTTAAGGCCACTAGCTTTTTCCATGTGTTTCAAACTCGCGCTCCTTAACTTTGGAAACCATCGCCGAGCAAAACCAGAAAAATTCAAGAGCTCTCACTAGTGAATGCCGTGACCACTGTGGCTCGCCGCGAATTCTGGGCTCAACGTTCTCCACTGCAACAGTGATTTTTTATCTCGTTCATCTTTAATCTCATAATTCAGATTGTATCTTTGCCCCAAGCGATAGTCGTGTGCAGACCGCTGAGTGTTGCTGTAGTCTTTCGTTCGTTTGCTAAGTTGCTGGCGAGCATGGATCTCAAGTTGCGCACTTGCTCAACTATTTGATCGTCTATAAGAGTTGGTGGGATTCCCAGTAGATCGCCGTTAGATTATCATTCATATTTTTGTTAGCATCAATTAAAGTTCAGAGGGTTTTTTTAGCTTCTTGTTAATTTAGAATTTAGAGGTTCCACAAAATATCATTCGATTTATTTTTTTCTAATTGAGCTGCAATTTACCATGTCAAATAAGAAATTAAAATTAGACTCCACAGTTTTCTCCAGTCGAAGCTACCCTTACAACGCAAAATTGAAAACGCAGTGGTTTACGAAGTATTTGAAAGAAGAAAACAAACCGTTCTACGTGTTGGAGAAAGCCATTGAGAATAAAAACCCTGCGGTAAAGTTCGAAAAAGAAGACAATTACGGAGACTATGTTGTGCATTTGTTATTACGAGATTTTAGGTTGCAGGACAACCCAGGTCTCGAGAATGCAGCCAAATTTGCGTCCACTCACGAAAAACCACTCATTGTAGTGTATCCATATTGTCCCGACAATTATTCTGCGCATGGTATGAGTTCGTGGCAGTTGAAGTACCAATTCAACGTCACACATCTTCTCAAAACAGCTCTTCAATCAAGTAATGTTCCTCTTGTGATTCTCGATATCAAGTCCAAAGCAGACATTGTCCCGTCTTTGACCCAATTCGTTTCAGACCATAACGTGAGACATGTTTTTGCCAATATTGAGTATGAGGTGGACGAACTTCGTATGTTTCTTGCTTTGAAAAATGAACCCTCTATAAACTTCCACGCGTACCACCACCTGTGCGTAGTTAAGCCGTCAGAATTGACCACAAAAAAAGGTACTCAGTATTCGGTGTTTACGCCTTGGTATAAGTCATGGCTCGCATTGATCAAGTCTGATAAAAATATTTTGCACCCGAATCCACCACCTGCGTTTGATAACCTGGACCACTACAAGAAGGAGTTGGAACCTTTTTGGAATACAAAGTACTCGTTGCCAGACTTCCCGTGGGAGTTCAGTGATGAAAATCAAAAATACTTCGATAAACACTACAAAATCTCCTCTCTTGATGAGCCCTTGAAGATGTTTAAAGACAAGCTCAAAACCAACACTATCACCAAGTATGATGATATGAGGAACAAAATCTCTGAATTCAACACATCGCGAGTTTCACACCACCTAGCACTAGGCGTTTTAACGACAAGGATACTTATCAATGAGTTGATCTCCGCCAAGCTTATCTCGTCGGTGGACTCGGGAAACAAGCACGTAGTTTCGTATGTCCGGGAACTTGCATGGCGTGATTTCTACAAGCACATTTTATGCAATTGGCCCCATGTCAGTATGTATAGACCATTTCAATTGGACTATTGTGACGTCAAATGGGAGTACAGCGAAGAGAACTACCAGAAATGGTGCAATGGAACCACTGGGTTTCCTATAGTAGACGCACTGATGAGGGAGTTGTTACATACTGGATATATGAATAATCGGAGCCGAATGATCGTGGCCAGCTTCTTTGCTAAGAATTTACTCTTGGATTGGAGATTGGGTGAGGATTTCTTCGCTAGACATCTCATAGATGGGGATTTCGCATCCAATAACGGAGGCTGGGGATTCAGTGCTAGCGTGGGTGTTGATCCACAGCCTTACTTCAGAGTGTTCAATCCCTACTTGCAAAGTGAAAGGTTTGATAAGGAAGGCGATTTCATCAGAAAGTGGGTTCCCGAGCTTGCCGATGTTCAAGGCAAGCATATCCATAATCCATATGAAGATCCCGAGTCAAAAAAAATTGCCCGTAAAAACGGATATCCTCCTCCCTGTGTAGACTACAAGACAACACGTCAAAGGGCCATTGACCGGTTTAAAGATGCTAAATAGTAATTAGATACAGACTCTATTTATTTATTCACAATCACTTCAATAACTTTTCGATCTCGGCCTTGGCAAGCTCCAAGTTTTCCTTGGTGCCTACCAAGTAGACAAAATTGGCATTTTTGTCACCGGCTCTTGGAACAGTGATGAAGGTGTTGGACTTTTTTCTGATCTGGTTGACCTTAGATCCCTGAGAACCCACAAGTTTGGAGAAGCTCGAAGGTTCTTGAGAATAAAACCATCCGATATTATCAGCACCACGGGCCATTTGCAAACGTTCTTCAAGGAATTTTGCAGCTTTGGTGGTATTCTTTTCTTCACCTTTCAATCTCCATGGAATATACTTTTCCGAAGAGTCAGTTTGCTCCTTTTCTACTACTGTGAACTGAGTCTTGACACCTTCAGCAGGGTATGCTTCCTCAGAAGGTGATGGAATTGGAGCGTTGGATAACTTGGCTGCTTGTCTGGTCAAGTTACCATGCTGTACTTCTACGCCGAGGTCTCTCTTCAAAGTGTTGAAGATAGCACCTCTTTCACTGACTAATGCATGCAATTCTTGAGGAATATCAATCGAAACATTCCAGTCGTCCTTGGTCAATTCAGTAAGCTTAGCTTTGACGGCTTCGACCTTTTCAGGTAACCCTTGGATTTTTATTATAGTGGATTCGTCCTGAGGTCTTGGAATGTCAATTACAACATCAAACTCGGCTTGCAAGGCTTGACGAGTGGAGCCGCTAGGTCCGACAACCAAACGGTGCTTTTCCTTGGCCAACTCAAATTCTTCGACTACAGAAGCTTCCTTGTGAGCAATGATTTGCTTGATTTGTTCAATCACCTTATCCACGATGTCCTTAGGACCTTCAGAAACAACCTCGTCTGAGCCTGAACCTTCGTTAGGGATGCTCAAGATTCTGAAGTACTTGTTTCTAGGCAAGTCGTCACCTCCGGCCTTGGACACAATCTGTTTCATGAACGAACCTCCCAGTCCAATCAATTCACGGTGGTACTTTGGATCGACACGGATGGTGACACTACTGAAGTTCTCAACCTCATCTACAAGATCCTGAATCTTCTTCTTGGCTTCCTTTAATGCAGATTTGGAACCGGTAATTTCGACTTCGGCGAAGCCTGATTTTTCCTCGGCTTCACGATCTCTCTTGAAGTTGTATTCTATACCACTTCCGTCGGCAATATCGTTGATGGTTTCACCAGCTTTACCGATGACTCTAGCTACGGCTTTGGTTGGGATATTTATGACTTCTTTGAATCCGTTTTCTTTTTCGAATTGATACAACTCCTTCAATTCTTCTTCGGCCTTACGCACCCCCTTGGAAGCACCTCTAATGGTGACTTCATCCTTGGATTGGGGATCGGACGATCCAATATTGGAACCGTCGAAATCGATGTTAGGGAATCTGATCCGCACATTGTACTTGTCTTGCAATCTGTTCACGTAGACTCTATTAGGACCAATCATTCTTCTGTGGTATTGACTTTCGACCTTGACTCTAACCAAGATTTCGTCAGCCCATTTTTCAGTCACACTTACAATCTTTTCTTTACATAAGGTGACGTTAGTTTTAGAACCGGAAATCACAAGCTTGGTCTTTCCTTCTTTTTCTTTTGGTTCTTCTGCCTTGGACTCTTCATCCACGTCGATTTCGACACAGAACTCTTCTCTGATAGAGTTGATGTTGCTACCACTTTTACCAATTAATCTAGACAAAGCAACCGATGGGATACTAATGGTGGTGGTGTATCCAGAGGCGTATTCCTTACCGTCCGATACAACTTCTTGGATTAATTTGACGGCCTTAGTTACTTCTTTGCCCAATCCATGAACATAAACTTTGTCTTCAGCTGTGGCTGCTCCGTCAGAGTGCAATTTGATTTCAACCGAGTTAGGTTCGAGGAATCCCAAAATAGATCTAAGGGTGGATTCATTGGTACCGGTGATGTAGTCCTGGTCTTTAGATTCGATGTCCAAAACTACGGAGCTCAAGGTAGAAGCCAATTCCCTAAGACTTGCCAACTGTTCATTGACTTTGTCAAAACCTTTGAAAGCATCTTGAGGAGCATCGTCAAAATCTTCAAATTCTTCGATTGTGTCTTGTTTTTCACTGAATAAGGTGATCACATTGCCTAAAATGACAAATGAAACACCATTTTCTTTGGCAACTGATCCAATGGCAGATGTGACCTTGCTGATCAAGAACGAATCAATATCCTCGATAACAAATGTTTGGTCTGGGGTGATCTTGTTGACAACGCTGACTATCGATTTCTTGGTGGACTTGACGGCATCAGCCTGGCCCTCACCTTTAGAAACAATCTCAATAGGAATCGAAGTTATGTTGGACTGAGCCAAGGTCTCATTGTCAGGAACGTTGATAACTACATCATTGTTCTTGGCAATGTCGCTCAAAACACCGTTCTTGTTCAATAATGAGGCGACAGCAGTAACGTGTTTCAAGTTACCTCTATGTGCCTTAGACATATCCAAGGTTTCGACTTTGTATTGAGAAGTGATCTGCTTGGCTTTGGCTTGAGCCTTGGAAATTTGGTTCTTTTCACCAATGAATTTGACGGTCGTCTCACCTTCTTCGGGTAATTTGATCAAGACGTTTTCCTCCTTCAAAATGGTCTCGATAGGTAAGAATTGGTGCTTGACCTCTGGAATAGGTACTTCGTCAGTTACGATACTTTGCTTGAAGTTGTCCAATACTTCCTTTATGCTTTTCTTGACCACGAGTCCAACACTTCTGTCACCTTCAATGTAAACGTTTCCTGAAGATTCAGATACGATGATGTCCAAGTTTGGGTATTGTGCAATCAATGGAGCCAACAAGTTGCTAGCAAATGGCAATAAAATAGAATCCACCTTGATTTTAACAGGCAATGCTTTGGTTTCAGCCTTGACAATGGCCAAGATCTGGGCTTCAGCTTGCTTACAACCTTCAGCATAACCAGTTACAGAAACATTGACACAGGTGTTGAAAATGTCAGCATCTTCGTCAGCAGCGTCAGACAATTCGAATTCCTCATTGCCAATATCGATTTTCACACCATTGGCCAGAATAATTGGCTTCAAGACTCTTCCTTGAGGACCAATGATCTTGGAACGGAGAACAGAAGGAACTGCAAAAGTAAGGGTCAAAGGCTTAGTCAATTTCATGATAACCAATTTCTTGGCTTGCTTCACATCGTCAGCCTTACCGGTTATCAAGAAAGTCCTCTTCTTGATATGTTGAGAAGTGGTACATTCGATGTTAGTTTTGGTTTCAGACTTGATGGCAGTCAAAATCTTGATAAGTTCGGGTTTGGCAACAGCAAGTTGATCATTGACATCAAGTGAAAAAGCTTCCTGGATGGTGGAAAGCTTAAACTTAAGACCGGAAGTAGACTTGGAAGAAGACAGCGAGGCAGCAGCAGGTAAAGAAGGCATGGTATGAGCAGGAGCTGGGGCAGACTTGGCACCATTAGAACCATTTGAGGATGAAGAGAAAGCCGAGGGGGAGCCAGAAGATGGAGATTTCATTGAGGGTCCCCAAAATACAGCCGAACCATTGGCATTGTTGGCAGCTTTCTTTCCACCACCCAAAGTAGGGAAGGCGGATTCGTCAGAAATGGAAGGAATGGAGGATGCCAAAGTCGAGTTTTCGTCCTCAAAGGAGTTGGTGTCGGTGTCAGAAACGGAGTTACCATAAGTTTCTTCGTAGGTACCGTTGACACGGGCAGCGATAATTTCAGCGGGAGTAGGCATAGCGAAAAAAGGGGAGACCAATATGGGACAATGCTTCTTCTAAGACAGAAAAAAGCAGCAGGTAAGTACGAGGAGGTTGCAAGATGCCGATCTGTAAGTTGAATAGACAGAAAAGCAGACGTTTGAGCTTGTACAAGAGTTGGAAAGTTGAACGAAAATGTGTTGGTTAATTTGGGCGGATCAATAGGGAGTCGTGCACCGGGAAATAGCCGAGGCGTGTGTATGCAGGCTGCCGATAAATAGATGGAAATATCCAGAAAAGGCGGCGAAGCAGAACCGAAAGACAATCTGAGTGCAAGGACAACGGGTGCAAAGTTCGACGAGTCATACCTACCGTATTCTAGGAAGATGTTTCTGCGAAGTATGTGAACTCAATGTAGGGCAAAGAGGTTCATGTTACTGTTTGGTCCTCAGAGCCCGAGCGGATCTGACTAAGGCTTTAGTGTTGCCCCTGTGCAGGACTGCAGATCGCAATACCTTTACGAGCTTTTCGCAGCCAGGCGATGCATCGACGGCGAAAGGATATAGATGAATATAGGCGTCTACAGACGTCACATGAAGAGCGGGTACAACCGGTGGATCTACGCACGATTTTAAGTTTCGAAGCACACGCCTAAATATGGGACTACATGGGGTCAGATGATAATGTCGTTTGACGAATTCTGTTTGCCTACTTATATGTAATCGGAAAACAAAACAAAATGCTCGAAATTTCAGTCATGCAAATTTATTAGGTATTTTAAATAACTTATCCTCTACATTGTTTGTTCGTTAATCATGCTCGTTAATCGTTATTCATCAAGTGGCACCAACACTGACAAGGCCGCCTGCATGTATCAAGAAGGTACGGCAAATTCCTCCAGATGGTTCATGGGCTTTCTTGCTATGTTTCTCAAACGCCCGTACGTTGCCCAAGAATGCGTCAAATCCGATAAATATATCGTCTTTTTTGGGATCTATTGGTTCGTCTAAGAATTTTCTGAAGTTACTTATAGTAACACTCTTTCCGGTCCATTTATCAAATGAGTTTAAATCTGGAATGCAATTGGAAATGTACTGCTTTTCAATCGTAGTATACAAGTTATCGTACGACAAAAATTGGTACGACCCTATGTTAGCGACCAATTTGCAGGACACAGGGGCTGGATCTGATGCCACGGACTCTGGATAAGTATCTTCTTCAAAAATGAAGTCTTCGGATAAAGATGTCGTGGAGCTACATCCACTATTTACCGATCTAGGTTTCAGATAGTTCGTTACAGGTGACCCGTTCATGCAACACTCGCTCAAACTATCAAGTGAGCCCTCTACGCGAGATGGCGCATCACTATTTCTTCTTCTAGAGGCCAGTGACAGACGTCCCTCGCTTTCTCGGCGGCGGTACGCGGCAGCAGCAGCCGTGGCAGTAAGAAGAGCATTATTTCTGCATGAGAACCGAGAAGGTACGCTCTTTATTTTGGAGACCGACCGCTGTTCGAGTGGATTACTCAAGTCTCTGCCCACTGTCAACATCCTAAACCAATGGGTCATACCATAAAATGACCAAAACTGAAGTAAGATCTGTTTGTATTCCAATCTGATTCTCAACGAGTTCTTATAACGGACCAAGGTTGAAAGATTATTCAATGCGGCAGACGCGTCCAAACTTTCTTCTTTGTACATGGCCGATATAAGCTGGTTCAATGAAGGGGCTTCGCCTACCTGCGAGTTAGACAACGTGTAAGAATGCAAAAGATCTCCCTGATATGTTCTACTGAAAGTCTGGTATTGAGCCGAAGAAGAGACTGGTTCGAACAAGAACTGGTTGTTCCTGAGGATATCATAATGTTTGCTTAATTCGGCCTGAATGATTTTATTGTGACGGTATTTTTTATGTTTCAGCCTCAACCTATCCACCCCAGTGCCGTTGAGTGCTAGAGCGCCCTTAGCGGTTAAACCGCCCAAACTGTCGCCCCCGTAGGCGTCACCACTAAATAAATCAATTGACAGGGAACGCGACCGTGACCGTGAGCGGCATGTGGTTTCTTCGCAAGGACAAGGCAAGGATTCTGGAGGTTTATAATTGCTGTTCACATCGTGGATCAAGTCATCCAACGAGTTGAGCTCATGATAGAGAGACAAGATTAACCTCTCGAGCTTTTTATCCACATTTAACGCGTATATATTTAGTTGGGTCGAGTTTAGCTCGAGAATCACCGGTTTCCATTTACGGTCTCCGTTATTGTAATGAAATGGAGTAACAAACTCGGTTTTTATAAGACACAATCCGTAGTACTCAAGCGATGGCTTGTAATCAGGTAGTTCCTCATTTGGAAGCGTGTATTTTGGAGCATCAGAACAAGCATCATACTCTGGTGGCGTGCTTGGTGAAATGTCCGGGGCCGCCATCTTCTATTTATGATGCCCGTAAAAATTCCTAGCTGTTAGAATGTTCTCTCAGTACATATGAGAGGAGATCATATTTTATAGGGTCCGTTGCTGACTTACACTTCCCCACTCTGAGGTACTTCCCCGACCTTTGGCATCGGCTGCTACAAACCCTCGAGCAATCGGGCCGGGTGGCATATGCAGGAACGGAGTCTTTCATCTCACCGGCGATTATTTCTGTTTACCGCCGCCGTGAGCCAGTGCGAGGAGGTCGAGGTGTTGGGAATAGACAGCCTAGCTTTGGGGTGCCCTCGATCGTTATATACGTACTGTGAAAATGGCGAAGTCGCTGACAAAATTATGCAATACTTCCAAGCCCTCGGCGCACTACTTCTATTTATATGTGTAGGTCATCCATTCAAACGCACCTCAAATGCTTATACCCGCATGACATCTCGGTTGCAGAACGGTAAAGATGTTTGAATATCACGCGCATATTGAACACTAGCCTATCAAGTCGCGCCGATTTCAAAGCTTTCTCTGTAGAGTCTCCTATAAGCCACAGAAACACTAGCAAATGAGACAGGCAAGTGGTACCTATACTTCTGCTGTAGCAGCTTGACTGTAGCCGTAGCCAAGCATTGGCAAAAATTTGACCAGTCGGTAATATCGGCGCTCTTTTGTAGTCTTGGCTTTGACACGTGAGTAAAAAGAACTTGGCGATGCGGGGTTAAAAAAATCTCCCGGGGGTGAGTCGAACACCCGATCTCAAGATTACTTGGTAATACATTACAGTCTCGCGCCTTAGCCAGCTTGGCCACCGAGAGGATCTTGTAAATTTCCTCAAAGTGTAGCA
Source organism: Suhomyces prunicola (assembly GCA_030568655.1). Classification (NCBI taxonomy): domain Eukaryota; kingdom Fungi; phylum Ascomycota; class Pichiomycetes; order Serinales; family Debaryomycetaceae; genus Suhomyces; species Suhomyces prunicola. The sequence continues at coordinate 119,943 of JAJMGJ010000009.1, forward strand.
GTTATGTTGCGATCCATGGAAATATTGAAATATGTTATCGAGTCAATACCTGGCTATTTGAGGTGTAAGACTGTTGGAATTCCACGGTAATATTGTACCAAAAGATGCAAGATATCATCTGCGCGTCTATTTGATTTGCATAACTCTCTGAATGTCTCATTTTTACACATTACCCCAGACGTATGAACTCAAGCGAAAGATTATAGTGTTTTCCATAGTTTTGCTATACTGGTATAGGATGACCACTTTTGACAAGCATGCTACATGCGTCGACCTCGTACACTCAGTTCTGGAAATTCAATTTTTAACATTAGCTAGTATTCTCAAAAAGGAAATATGCAGCCATGCGAAGTCATCTGGCTACGCGATAGCACAGGACAACTATGTTAGTTTTTCATTGATCGTTATTATCATTATTGTAAATATATTAGAGTAGGATATGATATGAGCGTATAACCCTAGCACCTACGGTATCTATGGCGTAGAGCATTTACTTTCATATTGAATGGCTAATTTGATTCCCTGAAAAGGATTTCGATTGCAGTTACCATCCTCTTCTGATGTCCTCGTTAAGTATATTGTGTACCTTACATTTAATCTGGTGTTAACAAAGACCTACGAATCAAGCAACCTGTACTAGGATGTATTATTAAAGAAGTATACGAAGTGATTGGCGCTCCGTAATACACACTTCCAACCATCAAATGCAATCCTGACTTCTCGTTATTGTTGTCTCATAGATCTTTGAGAAGTTAGTTCTGTGGGTTTGACTTTTCATCTAAAAATTTGCTGATGTTATCTATTATGTCTTGCTTTTTGGTGGCCGACTTGATTTTGTCCTTGTGCTTTTGCTGGAACTTTTTGAGCTGAGCGACAGTGAACATTGTCCATTCTTTGTTCTTCCAAGCTGTCAACACTGCGTCCTCGTCCAACTCTGGAACCTCTATTTTGGACCTTTTCATCTTGGCCGCTACTCCATCGGGAATACGGCGCTTGGGAAGAGTCTGTTCCAATTCCAGCAAAATGCGATCGAGCTCTTTGACCAAGCGAGTCCTAGAGGTATCTTGGTCCAAAAAGCTACGAAGCTCAGCCAATTTCCTGGTGGTGACGTCGTTTTTCATGACGTCTTTCTCTGAATCCAGTAGGGTGATTTGGAGCAAGTCGTGTTTGATGGTCTTGTAGAAGTAGTTGAGAGAGGGGTTGCTGTAGTCCTGAGGATCAAAGCTGGTAGTGAAAAACTGACTGAGTAATTCCTTGTAGGTATTAACCAAGTGCGCTGGTAGTGAAGAAGACGCCAGGTCGTACAAATTGGCTTCTTCTGTCAAGTAGTAATTGGGAAGTGACCGTACGTCGTCCAACCATGGCATCCGAATAAGAAGAAATCCCTGGGGAAACTCGGCCCCGACATCCAGATTCCTGCTGGAATTGGCCACTCGAGTCGGATACAATGCATACAACGATGGCTTGGAAGTATATCTAGGACATCCAAATACCACTGCATATTTCTGTAGTTTGACACAGGATTGATAAAGCGACGCAAAAGTGGTGAATGAGTTCTTGAATCCTTGCTGAGCCTTGCCTTTCAACCCGTCGCTGAGGTCCGGCGTGACGAATATGGGCGGCCCTGAGTTGTATACCGGATTGAACCGTGCCAAGTCACGAAAGCCCAAGAGCTTGAGGTACGGAGGCAGCAGGAAGGCCGGAAACTCGCTTTTTTCGTCCTCGTTGAATTCTTCGTCTTGCGATGGGTGTAACGGATTTGGCTCGTGATCAAAGACATAGTTATTGATGAAGTTGACTTGCTCTTCGTTTAAGAATAGTATCTCATCGCCCGCTATCGGATACCCGTTCACTACATTGGCGTCGCTCTTAGACTCAATTGTCTCTTCCGTACCTTCTTTGTACAACGTGGACTCAGTGAAAACTTTCTTGAGCGTCTCGTCTTTGGTGTAAAGTAACAAATCGCGTTTGAACTTTTCAGGCGAACAGAACGTGTATCCTTTTACACTACACCCCAAGATACCATTGGCCACAGCATCACTTAAAAACAAGTCGCAGCTAAATTGGATACGACGCACTTCTCTTATCCGTAGAATACTGTTCCTGATTTGACCAAATAGAGTTGGCTTGAACACGCTGGATTTCTTGCTGAATCCTCGGTGCCCACTGACGGGCTGCTGGCCCGGTTTCATGTAGTTGGTATTAAGAAATATATCGGTGTACTTCAGCATATCGAAGGTGGAATCAGAAAGAAACATCGGCATGATAAAATAACCATAGTTGTAGTAATCATTGATGATTCTCCACAAGTTCTCTTTGGTTGAAGGCTTGGAATATGGACGATCGTTGGCAGTCATCCATACCAATTTGCGACGGTTGAAGTAGCTCTTTGCCATAAACTCATCAAGAACACAGTTGAGCACCTTGGGGAGTTCGTTGCCATCACCTGCCTGTGGCTTCATAATACTACCTATGGGCTTGATGCCTTGTTCGTCGTCAGTCACCAAATCGTTGAGTTGCTTCATATTGGAAAGGTTTATTGGGTTTAGGCGGAACACCCGCTGCATCCCAGACACTTTCGTTGCCTTGAATGGACCTTCACAATTGTACAAGTATATTCCCACCCCGGTGCTCTTGGAGGTAATGATTGCTTCAGACATTAGATCGTTGATGCTGCGAAGAATTCCGCTCAAAACAGGCGCGTCGCCACTTAGCACCTCCTCACTCACCTCAATGAGAAATATAACCCCCTCTCGAATTTCATACTGCTGATACCGTTCACCCTCCATGGTGTCTCCTAGATCAGTTCGTGGCCTGTCTTGTCATGTGACCAGTTCATTCAGCTAGTTCCCAAAACACACGTGATCACCTAGTTATACTGATTTATCCACTAGATAGACTACCTGAAGTGCCATGTCGATCCACTTTATTTTGGTGCTTAACCGCCAGGGAAAGACGCGGCTCATCAAGTGGTTCAACCGCAACTACACGCGCCAAGATCAAGCAAGGTATATTTTGGAAATTCACCGGCTCATTGGTAGCCGGGACTCCAAGCTCCAGTCCAATTTTGTGGAGTACCAGCAGCTTAAACTCGTATATCGAAGGTATGCAGGGCTTTATTTCATCACGGCCATCGATACGGTGGACAGCGAGTTGAGCTATCTTGAATCGCTCCACTTTTTTGTCGAGATCTTGGATACATATTTTAACAATGTATGTGAGTTGGACTTGGTGTTTAACTTCTACAAATTGTACAGCATTTTGGATGAAATATACTTGGGAGGAGAAATACAGGAGATTCTGAAGGATAAGATATTGGACAGACTAGCAGAATTGGACAAATTGGATTAATTCCTCATACCATTGATTGGCAAAGCATGAGACGCTTGTGTATTATTGTAACATAGAATAAAAGAGATCATAGTATACTTTGTAAGATTATCTGTGCAACTTACACAATCAATACACTACTAGAAACTAGATAGAGCTGAGTTGGGCCAGTACCGGAGCCCGATAGCAAGGATCAGGGCGAACATCCACTCTTGAAGGTCGTAACATTAGTCTTTAAAATTTATGGACTGTCTATTTCAAGAGTAATATTGAATCGGTTTGCTTGTCACGTCCACAACTTGCTTTTGTTCAGCTATACTCCAGAGCAATTTCCGTACTTCCTCGATACCTTTGCCCTCTACGTCTACTATCTCAACAGTTGGGTCTTGTTCTGGTTTCAAGATCTTCATGAAGCTCACCTTGACCTTTTTTTGAAACTCTTCCAACTCGTATCTCTCATCCCCCCACCCCTTTCTTTTGCTTAATTCTTCAATGGATATGCTCAAGAACAACGTCAAATCAGGTTTTGGTAGACCTTTATCGGGTGAGTATAGCCAATCTATACTGTCAAGCTGGGGAGACGTATGTGCCTTGGATAACGAGTATGCTATACCAGAATAGATGTATCTATCCATTACGATGAACTCACCTGCATTGAGAGAGTCGACTATTTGCTTCTGTATTTCCCACCTGTTGGCTGAAAACAACAAATGTGCAGAGTGATCATCTAAATCAAAGCTGGAATCGGTAAGATACCGATTGATAAGCTGCCCGATGGGAGTTGTTCTATCGGGAAACTTCAATAGTTTGGTTGGATGGATTGAGTTTAGCGAGGAACAGAGTAAATCCGCCTGTGTCGACTTTCCAGAACGGTCAAGACCCTCAACTAGTATAAGCTGTCCTCTACTCATTACACTTGTAGTGATAAGACTTCAGACGCGTGATTTTTCAATGATTCAAATTGTCTGAAGAAAAGTAGTATTTACGAAAACTACTTGCAATAATACACTATGTAGGCTTAAAACTCTCATGGATAGTGTAGCAATGCAATTACCACCGGTGGCCATGCTGCCGTAGAGGTAATGGCAAGGTACAGCTGGAAGTCCCAAGAGTTGTTGGTAGATGATGATGATGATGATTTATGAAGTCAACACAGCGTGTAATCCATGTGCAAACCTGGTTTCTGAGAGTCTACAGACACTACGTGTTCAATGAATAAATCAAGACTACGATGTTTGAGGGATTATGACCGAAAGAGTCCTCGTTTTACTCATCAACCGGAGATACACCCTCATTTTGATCTCAACTTCAGCATACCCCCAGCAGCTATCCGCCACAATTAAGATAACGGCATCACTACTGGCGACCAAAACATCAAGCTAGTACATATAACGAGCGACGTCGTGGGAAGAAGTTTGGGGTGTGAAGAGAGATGGGCGAAAACGGGAAAATATATACCACTGGCCGCACGTGACAGGCGTGTACAAGGCTAGAGCGTGCAAAGCATCGCGTGCATGCAATCGCGTGATCAAACCCCGACGGGTTTTGCTGTCCCCGGTCGTGCCCTGCAGAGATCTCACTATTCTGGCTACTCTCACCCTCTAGTAGCAATACTGGTAGTGAATCGGATGCGGGGCTTAGCAACTGCATTTGTTTGACAAACATCTGTATCAGGCGCTCGGAATAGCCGGAAATGGTAGTCTTGCAATTTCTCAGCTCTCCATACAAATGTCGTAAAGCCTCCGTAGAACAATAGCCTTGTGGTGTTTGGCCCATACGTTCGAACCACTGTCTCCAATATACAACTCACTTTGCCTGCTTTGCCTACTTCGTCTTTGTCATCCTTGTTCGCAATTGCTGCCAAACATATTGTCGATTTGTCGCACTTTTTGTGGTATCTTAGTTTTAGGTTGGCTCCACGACACATCGCCCTTTTGCCCTTTGGAAAATTTCGCTGCACCGATCCAGGGTCTGATTTATAAAACCATCACTTCTTTTCTTACTCCATATTGTGACAGCTTGTACCTAAAGCACCTGATTTTCGTACCCTTTCATACCCTCGGCAACTAGCTATATATCTAAAACTAGGACAAGGTTGTTCTCGCTGTGCTTGAATATCATTACTAAAAGGGGAATTATAATCTGGAGTTGATGTCAATATGCCCGCACAAGTACTTTCCATAGGATCCAATACAAACCTTGCGCTCTACAACTGGAGACTTTTTGAAACGAAACAAATCGAGCTAACTGTCATAAACCGTTTTCTCACTCCTGACAGTCCCATCAAATGGACTTCTACAACTAATTTGGGCTCGAAGTCATACCTGCCGCACAAATCATACCAATCGTTAAGCAACTTACCCAAGAATGGCCAGAAGTACGATATTGTACTCTTGAGTGCCTCTTCGTTGCAAGATTTTCAAACACTTTGTACAGATATACTACCATTTATCAATCAAGAGACCCTCATAGTGGTGGAAAGCTCGGGCTATATCAACTTGGAGCCCTTTTTGCAGATGAGTTTTCCTCCCAAAATGAAAAAAATGAATATCTGCTCCATCATGAACGAATCTGACGTTCGTCAAGTAGGGCCTACGTCTTTCCACCACACCGTGCGTGCTAACGACTCCCGTATATATATAGGGTCTGCTGTGCGCGAGCGTCTGTCAGATCTTGGTCGCTCCACCAACTTCCAGCGTATGTACAGGCTTTTGCAAGCGGTGCAAGAAGAGTCCGAAGGAGCGATTAGTTTGCTCAAATCCTTGAATGCCAAGGAGTTCACGACCTACCAATGGAAATTAGCATTACCCAGGATAGCATTCTACTCTCTTTCGATTATATTCGAGTCGGAATTTCCCGAACAGCTAGCATCTCAAATTTTGTGCAAACCACTTATTCTGGGCATTATCAACGAAATCTTCAAGATCATCAAGAAAATGGACTGCAAATTGGTGAAGGGATTCGAAAACGAAACCAACTTGCTAAAGAACCAAATCGAAATCTATCCCGTAGTGGAGAATAATAGCAAGTTGATGAACTCCAACCCTTTACTATATAACTTCAGTAGAAGACTTGATTTGGAGGTGGATTTGCTTCTTTTGCAGCCGATCTTATTAGCTGACGACAACGGAATCCGTACTCCGTATTTGGAGAATTTGTACTCAACGTTGTGTCAGTATATCAAAATCAACAAGGGCAACAATCTGATGTTCTTTGACCGCCGGGGACTGCCTAAGCCCGAGGAAAAAGAGGTCAAGCCTGACCCCAGCCAACTCAAGCAAAAAGAGGATTTGACCAAACAATTGGACCAATTGAAGCTCGATATTTCGGCCAAATCCACCGAATTCCAGTCTTTCGAAGCCATTCTCGCCAAGCAACAAGCAGTCAAGTCCCAGGTCGACAACAGTATAGTGCAGAGCGAAAACCGTCTTCGAGAACTTCAGAACCAAATCCAGCAGGCCGAAAGAAGCTTGGAAAATGCCAATATGGCTCACGAAGCAAAAATACGAGAGATGAAGCAGCTTCGAGTACAAACCCAAGAGAACAATACGCCTCGCGCTCCCCTGCCTGGCAAGACTCTGCGTAGTCCAGAGCGCAAGGAGGTGCCAAACAAGCCAAGATCTGCTGTGCTTAACCGAGGCGAGACCCCTGACTCCGATAATTTGGCTGATTTCACCGATATCGTAGTTTACGGAGACTCGTATGTAGGGCTCAATTCTGTGGGTTCGACTCCTCGTGCCGAAGGAAAGCAAGGTATCCAACCTTCTGAAACACCTGAACAGAATGACACTCAGAATACCCAGAATGGTCAAAGAATGCAGAACACTCCACCACAAAATGGTCAAAGTTCACAAAATGGCCAGTTCCAAACACCACCACAAAATGGTCAATATACTCAAATTCCACCACAAAATGGTCAGTTTAGTCTTCCGCAAAATGGACAGATCCCACTTCAAAATGGTCAGCCTAGCCAGCCTTATGCTAACGGGCCAGGTTATAACTACAACCAAAAACTGTACTTTGACGAGCCCGACTTCGCCCGTCGTTCTGGTCCCGGTGTTCCGTCCGGTCCAAATGGACATTTTGGCCACCCCAGCATCTACCTGTCTCCTATAGAGCAGCACCCACCTCACGGATTGCCTGCAAACGGGCTTCCTCCAGGCCAGTTTCCTTCTAACTTGCGTGGTTCTGGCTCCATGGTTTCAAACGTAAACAGATATCAGCAAAACGGATATCCCCAAAACGGATATCCCCAAAACGGGCCACCGGTTGGCCGTCCTCGTGTTAGCTCCATTCCGTCTTCCATAAACCATTACGATGGCTCGAGTCCTGCCGGTCCTTCTGGTTATGGTTACAACTACAACAATAATCCTGCCAGCTTCAATAATGCTGCTCCTATCGATCCTTTGATTGAGCAGAGATTCCGCAACAACCCCAAACGTAACAATCGTCGTTCAGCGTTCCCTCAAATGAACGGGAATTTGGACGGTCTAGACATGGGTGGTCGAGGAGGCATGCCGACATCGACGTTCAACCAGCAAAAACACCGTTCTATGAACCATATACCCACGCAGCCAATGGCCCCTTCGGGTCCTCGCAAGTCCCTTAGCAACTCGGCATCTCTTACCATCCAACAACAACAGCTGCTGCTGCCCGTAATCCCGGGCCCGGCCAACCCTACGGGTAACTACCTCCAGCCTCCGGCCAACCCTAGCGGTAACTACCTCCAGCCTCCGGCCATGAACGACTCCAATGTCTCAAGTAACTCGTCTACCAAAACCAGCGATACTCCTAGTACATCTGATAAGGACCTCGAAGGCTACTCCATCTCAGTGCCCGTTCCGGAGCCGGTGGAGAGTTCCAAGCCTTTGGGTGAAAGCATTGCCACAGCATCTCTTACTCCTGAAAAGAAGAAGCGTGGCTTCTTTGGCAAAAGGAAGTCGTAATGTAGCATATAGGAACCAGGATTTGTTGTTTCATTACGTTGCAGCTCTAGAATCAATTCTAGCAATACATGATTTAAACTGATTTTTGCACCCAAAAAAAAAAGAAGTAGTAACGTCCAAGCTCTGAGAAACCTACACGCCACTATTGACATTGAAAAGAACAGCCAAACAACTTCTCTTAATTCTTCCTTCACGCCGCCTTTTCTATCTGCTTCCTCTTCACACTGCCTCTTCTCACCTGTCTCGTCCAATAATGTGCACTAGTATATTTATTCGTGCGCCTACCGCACTATATCCATAGTTCAACTGGTTGAGCAGTTGCACAACAGTACCATCAACAGCACAATGCCACGTTCATTCTACGAGGATGACGAGCTCGTCATAAACAAACCAGGATACAATACGGAAATAAGTGATGAGTTGAAAGAACAGGAAAGCTCTCACGGGCCCATAGCATACGTGCAGGGAATGGGCGTAAGATCAACACCATACTTGGAACAGTACATAAACAGACTCAGATTATTCGTGTATTCGAAAGCCGAGATCTACGAAGCAGAGCTTGGCACCCAGAAGTCGGCATTTTTGAACGAATTGAACTCCGTTTCAAATGCCATTTCCTCTACAATCAAAGAACCAGTCTTACCCGGCTTGGTGTATATTTTAACATCTACTTTGACCGGTTCCATTCTTGTGAACCGTCGTGCTTTACCCATCAGATTCATCACGCCAATTGCATTTGGTGCTGGAGCCACCTCGTATTTCATGCCAGACACATTCGAAACCTGGACCAAAAAGTATGAAGAATCTGAGAAAGAACACTTTCCTGAGTTCAACCGCCAAAAGCACCAATTTTTGGCCGAAAACTATGCCCAGGCTAAAAACCAGGCTAAGACGACCATAACCGATTCCAAAATCGCCCTTCAGAAACTGATTCATGATGCCAGGGTTTACGTAGCAAAGTTCTTAGAATAGTGATAATAAAAGAGTATTATTTAGGTAAATGTGGACATCACACCCTTACATATGATGTTATCTTAAACGTATTGAGTGAGCTTTCTCATCTTACTCACTATTATGGCCACACTTTTTGATAGTAGATTGTCTTCATTCGTGGAAACAAATAAGAGTGGGATAAAACGTTTCTAAACATTTAGAAACCAGTCGTTCTATTTTCATAATTTATGCATTTAGTAACTCTATTTCGATTTACAAGAAGTAGAATTGAAGTTTAACAATAGAAGTCTTAGACAAAAAGAATGCAATATGTTGTGTAAATCATAGCTGTGAGTCCAATGCCCACCAAAGCTACATCAATGGCTTTCAACCACCAGTCTTTAGTTTGGTCTGTCTCCCCTGATTCCTGCTCACAAATGCTTTTGATATGAAGTATAGGTGGGTACATGTACACCAACGGAATGCACGCAAAGCAACCAACAAAAGAGATGAACTTGTCAAGATTCTGGCCACCTATCAACGCGACGACACAAGTGAGTAACACGCAACTTGCTCTGAAGATGTTCTTGAGCCATTTTATGCCGCTGCTACGTTTTCCCGTTTTAGTAATCAACTTGGCTTCCACCAACCTAATTGCTGGAAACAACTGGAGTGGGGTCGAAAGAAGAATTGCCAACGAGTAAAGTAATTGGATGGCCATAACCAACCACGAATCCTGTGGGAGATTAAGAAGCATCACCGTTTGGATTGTGTTACCATATGTGAGGTAGCCCAAAGCTCCCATGAAAATGAAAACCATCGAAATGGTGAGAATAACTTGACCCAACACTTTGGGGAAATGCGATGGATGGATCATTGATTCTTGGATAGGGATGATAAGTCCGATACCCTCGAATGCAAATATGGCCACCCCTATGAAGAGAGAGAACTCCTCGGGATTGAAAGCATATTCGATTCCAGGCCCGAAGTGGCCCTGGTTGGTGACGAGCCATTCGAACAAAAGGAAGTAAACAACCACCACCAAGCCCACCATGATAAAGAGGTTTGCTAGTACCAGCAGGAGCGAAAGTTTGGTAATGTCTCGAATAAACGACAACGGCACCAAAATCACAAACTGCCCAGCCACCATCCATAGCATCGAGAGGTTTTTCAAGTCAAAAATAGAAGCTAACACGGCCCTCATGTTTTCACCTGTAAACACGATGTATGCTGAAACAAACCCAAGTTGAGATATTATGATGGAAAACAAGATAAGGCGCTGGAACCACGGCCCAAACAACTTGTTACCGATTTCACTAAACGAAGACACTCCCGTTGTAGTTTTGGTTAGAATGAGAAGATAGTAGCACCAGTAGCTCAAAAGGCCAAAGAACACTAGGGTAATAGTGGAGAAGATGAGCCCACCGTTGGAAAACGACTTGGGCAAAAATAACACCCCTGTGCCCACGAATGCTTTGAGAAGCAAAAAGTACGCCTTGCGGTCGTTGGCGGTTCCATGGGGATTCGCCGAAGATCCAAGAAGCTGAGTGCGTTCCGAATCAACCGCAGCTTCATCGTCTTCCAAATATTTAGTGTGGGCCAGATAATGGCATGCAATGTTGTCATCGTCTTCGAGGTCCTCTCCGGCAAAGTGGCCGTAGATGCTCAAAAACTCCACAAAGTTCTTGGTTAAGAAGCTGGGCTGGACATTTCGGGCCGACGACGCCAGCTGCTCGGTACTATTGAGTAGATATTCTCGACGAAACCCTCCAGGCACGTTGAGGGACGAAGCTGTCGAGCCTCGCCGGCCATAGTCCTTCGACGACAAACTTTTTGATCTTCTAGGCCGAGAAATTCGTTCTTGAACTCCTAACTTGTGGAGATCCCACGTCATATCGGCGCCTTCGTGCTGCAACGACCCTGCACCCAAATGTTTGGAAACTGTCTCGAGCATCTTGGGATCATCGAGGCCAGACGAAAAATCGGGCACGGGCTCCGGCAATGCCACCAGGCCCGATTCGCTGGGTTTGTCCCCTCTCGGGTAGTCTTCTTCAATTGATGGAGATCCTGATACCGCCTCGTCGGAAACTCGCTTGGAAAACGGCATGTTGTTGTATGGGTGAACTAGGGCCAACCGCGATGATGGCGATGAGGCCACGTTGGGCGACGAAGACATGGGTGACCTGGTCAACTTGGCAATGCTCTGACGCCTTCCCGGTCTGATTGACTGCGGCAGACTCATGTGTAATGCTCTATATGCTTCTGTAGTGGTGTAACGAAAAGAAAGAGATGGTGTTGTTGGCTTATCTCTGGATCTGGTGTATCACGCGCGCACCATTTTCTGATAAGCCCAAACGGTTGACGCCGGAGATAGCGGTCACAGTATAATGACGGTCGATTGTTAGCCAGCGAACAAATCGAGCCTTGTACTTTTAATGTTGTATTCTATAAAGATGCGTCTACATTCATTGATGACTTAAAATGTAAGCCTTTTCGCATGGGCTTTCAACAAACACTACGTTTGAGGTGCAATTTGACGACTGGCCAATATTCGATAAATCGACCGTGTAAGTGGCGATTATAAGTATCACCTCCTACTCCATAGTACCCGCAACTTGGTGTACTCGCTGATATTAAATTGTGCTCCCATTATTTGTTCTACTGCTTTCATACTTTTTGACATTATTTTTATTAATATTATTATCCTATTAGTTATCATGCAACACCCAACTTGAGCGAAGCACCCAGATGGCCCATCTCGTGTGCCTTGGCATACCAAACCATTGGATCGCCCGGTGAAACACCCATTTCAATCAATTCTCCCATGTAAAATGCGGCATCCGCTGATCCAAACTCTTTGAATGCTCTGTCGCACCACATCAATGCTTTGTCGGGGTTTGGCATTGGAACGTGCTTGGACTGTCCTTGACTTCCACTCACATTCCATCTTGACAATCCCAACATGGCATCAGGGTGTCTCTTGAAAGTCAATGGCGACGACGCAGCTCTTAAATACCACTGGATAGATTTGTTGGCATTTGGAGGACGGTTCAATTCACCATGTTCGTACACTTGGCCTAGCTTAACTTGTGCCAATAAGCAATTGAGTTTAGCTGATTTATTGTAGTATGTCAAACTTTTGGCGTAATTGACGGGTGCCAATTTCAAAGATTCGACGATGAACTCATCCTCTGGACTCAAATCTCCTGGATATAGTCCTTCATAGATTCTACCCAAGTGGTAAGAAGCCAATCCAATTACTTCTTCAAGATCTTCCTTGTCTTCGTCGTCCAATCTGATGTCTCTGGGGTCAATGCTTGAAAGGTCTTCAAGGTACCTGAAGAATTTGGTGGATCTTACTTCTGGGTTATTCAAGTAAAGAAGTGAAATCTGGAAGATTGCCCGATTATATCCCTTGGCTGACTTTTTGTACCAGTCGAGGGCCTTGTTAAATTGATCATCAAACTCGTACTCAAAAATGTCTCCTAATTTATACATTGTTTTGAAATCTGTAGGGTGGATCTCCAAGCATTTTTCAAAGTATTCGATGGCTAAAGGAATGTTTTTGGGGATTCCAAAGTCTTGGTTGAACTGAACTAGATAGTCTCTCTTCAATAGACATGCGTAAATAAAGTATACTTCATGTTTGATATCCAAACGCTTGGTGTTTCCACCTTCATATTCACGGAGTAATTTTAGTAAATGTGTAACAGATGACTTAACAAAAAGGGATTTGTTGAATGCAGCTTGTTCTGGAGGAATTGGTTCTCCCTTGATATTGATATATGCATATAATTTGAAGTTGGTGGCAGTCATCAACATTTTGACCCATTTCAATCTATACTCTATGGATTTGTTACCAGAAGAGATTATTTGACGTAACTTGGTAAACTCCATAATCTTGTCATTGATGGTAGAATCGTGGGTTTTGACTGCCTGTGCCGTTCCACCGCCCATTGGAGATTGGATCATCGAGAATCTTGCTTGGGGAGGTACAGACCCACCGCGTCCGGTTCCGTTGACAGGTGGAGACACATCGGAAATCACACTTTGTCTTCTGTTGTTAGGCAAAGGTGTTCCAGGAAACTCACCTCCAAAGTTCATCATCGAGCCTGTGTACGGTGAGTTATGCATCATTGGGTCCATTGGGCCCATAGTTGGTGTCATTGGAGGTCCTGGGGCGCCGGGACTCCCAGCAGCTGAATATAAGTCGAACTGACTGCCACCCATCATAGACAATCTGGGGTCTTGGAATGAGGCAACTGAGTTTTTACTTTTCAACTCTCTTCTCCCAGAGTCTGATCTCTTTTCAGGAGAGATGGAGCGATTATTTTTGGGTGTTGGCTTCTTGCCAGAAGAAGAAATTTCAGGCGAAGCAGATTTTTTGGGGTCGAGTGAATTTTGGACCTTATTCGAAGCATCTTTCTCGCGCAATGCATTGATTCTCTCTGCTCTTTCGGCTCCGGATCCCACCACAAACTTGGAGGATGCTGCGCTCTGGATAGAATCAACGGAGGCATTGGAATCGGACGAACCTCTTCTTTGACTGAGACTCTCTTCAGTTGAATTTGGAGTTGGAAGTTGGTTTGGCTCCTTTTTGGAATCTTCCACCTTCCGTTCGTCGCTTCTTTCATCCTCATCGAATAAATACTTGTTGTAGTCAGAAATGTACCTTACACCCACTTCGGCATCCAACGACAATTCACGCCACAGACTATCGCCTGTCTTTGCAGATTTCGACTTGTCATCAGCAGATGCTTCATCTTCGTAGTTGAACTTTTTGGGTTTGAAATTAAGGTCTAACGAAGATATTCGGTTATGTAAACTTGATTTTCTCAACTGCGCAGTCTTGCCTTTATTGTTAGAAAGCAGCACCAACAGCGGAACAGAAGGAAACCGGTTAGATTTGAGAGTAGACCTTCTTGTTGCAGACATAAGCTCATTCACGCCTTCTTCTTCCACTGCGCCCCGGACTTTGGCGTACGGTTGCACCAGATAGTCCTGGGTTTGGTCATTATTGTAAAGATCTGGTTGCGATTGTGACAAGGCGATGGCGTCCTGGGTCATATACGGATGAGCTTGGCCCATTCCTGGTCCCATTTGGCCCTGCTGCTGCATCATCATTTGTTGTTGCAAGTAATAAGGATGCATTTGCGGCATCTGCTGCATTTGAGCCATGCCTTGCATTCCCTGCATGTAGTTCATAGGCATTCCGTAGCCAAACGGTTGCATCATAGGATATCCACCATACATTGATTGTCTTGACATAGCAGCCATGTATTGTTGCTGCATTTGTTGCTGTCTTTGGGCAGCAAGAGCACTGTAGTATTGTCTCCATTGATCGAAGTATTCTTTTGTCAGGGGCTTGGTAGAACTCTTAGTTTTGTCATCGTCGTCATCGTCAGACGATGTGGTACCCGAGCTAGTCGAGTCGTAGTCACTGGAGTTGGTAGTATCGGCGGCGATTTGAGGTGAAATTACTGGAGTATTTATGGCTCCTGGGACTGAAGGAGCGCCTACTTTTGGAGTGTTTTCGTACTCATAGGGAGCAAACTGTGGTGCAGGAGCAGGTGCAATAGGCGTCACCGATTGGTAGAATGACGATTGGAAACCAGGAGTATCGGTGGAAATAGCCGACTCCGGCGGAGAAGTGAAATCATTAGCAGTGGTAGTGGTTTCCGATGCAGGAGCAGTATCCACAGGTTTATTCTGTTGATATGGAGACTTTTGGGGATCGAGTGAAGATTTGGGTGGTGCCAAAGTGGGAGTAGCTTCGGTTGTGGAATCGAACTTGATTTCGAGATCATCGTTCACTTCGCTTATACCACCCACCGCTGGACGAGTTTGAGCCGAGATTGGCAACGAATCGTCGGAGCGATATGGATCCGAGCGAAATGGATGTGGCAATTTACGGTCAAACTCTTTTATGGGCGTTTTTACCTCTGAGCCGGGGAAGTCAAAGTCTGAATTTGATGTGGGTTTTTGAAAGTTTTTTGCTATTCTCGAGGAAATTTTGTGGTAGTCTGTGGGAGGATTTGCGGACTTCTGGGGCGAACCAGTTCTGTTGCTAGATTTGACGGAAAAATGGTGGGAGTCGCCTGAAGTGGCCGAGGAATCCAGAGCTGTTGCCAGGAAGTCGCTACTGGATGCAGACAAAGTGGAAATGTGGGTTTTTGCATGAGTTGGCGGAGGTTTGGCGAGGTTTCCCGTTGGCGGCGATCTCGTGGATGAGCGACCGGAGCCCGTGTTGGAGCCGCCAGGTGAGCCAGAACCGGAGGTGCCGGAATTGACACTCGATATGCTTTGACGGTCCGCCCTCAACCTTGTCAAGAGACCCATTGGCGAATGTGGCAACTAAAGACGGTTCAACAAAAAGTTTAAAGTCGCCGCTTTAAGTGGTGTGGGCGTCTCAAATATAATTGGTCGTACAAAAAGGTACTGCTTAAAATAGATGAGGTTGAAAACTGGTCTGTGAGAAGCGAATGTGAACTGCCAGAGTCAATTGTAGGAAGCCAAATGTTATGCTCTGATAAGTATGAACCAGGGGCAGTTTTATACACGATGTCTTTGCCTTAACGGTGTTGTGTAATTCCCTTGTTTTGTTATTCTACCTCGTTAGTTTGGGTCGAAGGCTTTTTTCGGGAGAGCGCCTTGTATTTATATAGTCGCCAATGTTTGTGTAGGATCTATATATAAATGACGGTAGCTAGGAGAATGGACAGGGATGGAAATGTGGCAGGCTAGTATGGATCGACAACAAGAAGTTGGCAGATCGAAGTTGACAGGTTGATACTGACAAGCTAGGATAACTGAAATGGTTGGTGTATCGATTTTCTCTGGGTCACTTTTATAATATTAATTACAGTAACGGAAAGAAAAAAAAAAAACACTCAATAGGCAAACGACGAATCGACACTTACAAATGCTAGAGCTTTTTCAAGAAATGGGAGGAAACGGACTATATATCTTGTAGCAACAACTGGACAAGAGTGGGGGAGGATTAGTTTGGTTCAAAATGTCTGGCAAGTCAGGCAGAGCTACAGATTTCTCGGGCAATGTTGATATTGTTCAGAATCATCGATCTAATGATATAACTACGATAGGAAAGAAAACGTTACCTTTACAATAGCTCATTTGTATTCAATCAAAGCAGACGGCCCAGCACGGAACGAAGCGACAAATATCACGGCGTACAAAATTGCAGCGAGTTACTCGATTCGGTTTCCGCAAGGGGAAATTGCAAACAGAGTCCGCGACAATGTCGCTAGGCAACACCTGTGGTTCCTGGATTAGCGCAGAGGCCAGTCCCCTAATCCATGATGACTTAAACATTGTGTAGCAGCGAATAATAACAAATAATAATAGTAGGGTAGCTGGCATGCACTAGGGGAGCTACTTATACACATTGTGAGCCAAGACCATGCTATTGTGACCACCAACTAATGGCTATTTTTCCTCTAAGAAACCACACTAGGTAGTGTAAATTATCTAGTGACACGACTGAATAAGGTGCATCGAGGCGCTAAAAAAAAGGAATCTTCTAGTTATAATGGCGCAATATTGGGTACACATAAAAATATCTTCGCGATGATCGTCTATTTAAACACACAAAAAAATCGCCCTGGGACTCATCCCTTCGATGCGCACCAATTTGTCGCTTTCAGGTTACGAGTCTGCGTCAATTTTTTGGTCACAAACTTTTTCTTTTTTTAGTACTGCTACGTGGGGTAAATGAAGGGCCGTTCTGGTGTCGTGCCGCCTAAAACGGTAAACGTGTTGGTTGAGCAACTATCCATCTGCGTCAAATTTCAACCACGAATGGTCTCAACGCATGCTTATGTGTCCTGCGGTGCTCATGCACATGAACATGTTGACTCCTGACCAAGAGTTATTATTAAGATGATGTAGCTGCCCAACAGCTTGCCAACCTTCGCCTCGAGTTTTCACCACTCGGGGTAGCGCTGTAGGTTTTTCATCTGTGGTTGAGTGCAAATGTAACCTTCCCTGCTAGCTGGGACCCATATAGCACGAACCCAAAGTGGGCGATGCTAGGGGTGCATGAGGTGGTGCTCTAAACCGATTTTGGGCCTGGTTTTAGCAAGGCTATCATTTTACATCGCGATTGCAAAAGTGAGAGCTGGTTCCGGACAGATTTCAGATCGTGGCTTATAATAGCAACTCTCCGAAACGTGAGACAAAAAGCGGTATATAGCTGTGTAATAACACAACTCGACCAACGCATATATAGCAAGCCCGACTCCAATTATACTCTACGACGCAACGAGCGCTGTACATTAGCAACACTTTCTTTACTTTATTATCCGCATTATGTGTCTCACAAAGTCTTGAAGGGGGCTTAGACTTTGTAGTCTAAATCTTTTCAAGCTCGAACCGTGGTCATGATTTGGTTCAGATCAACGATTTCATACAAGAATGGTCAACCAAGAAGTTGACGGATGAGCCTCTAGTTGTGCATTGGTGCTGTTCGTGTAGCTATCGTGAAGTTATCGACTAAATATGAGAGCAGTTTGACGACATGGGATTTGATCCAACGTGGTATGCGTCGTAGCAAAGTTTAACTAATGCTTCAGCCTCATTTGCAATTGCTTTCTCGAAGGCTTAAACCGACTGGCTCGTCATTTCGCAGCCATTTGACTAGCCAAACTAGAACAGAAAGCTCGCTGATTAAACCTGCCCTACTCCTCAATTATGCGAAATTTCAGTAAACCGTAAACTTGTCTAGCTGAAATGTAATCCTGCTTACTTTTTGTGTCAGATACTAGCGCTTACTTTAACTCCAAGGCTTTGTATGTTTATTCAAAGTTACAAACCACAGGCATTTCTCTACTGTCTAATGCTATTTATCAGCTTGGGCTGTTGCTTCAAACTGCTCTAAACCTTGTTTACGACCCTTCAATGATGAGTTGTTCTAAAACCATAGTATCTCTTCCGCCGTTCTCATTCGCGTTAACTGACCACTACACTTAATTATTGGTGGTAGCAGGACTAAAATCTAACCAATTCCAGCTGGCATCGGCGACGTTCCCATTAGGCTCCGCCATTATCTCATCATTCACACCTTCCATCTCCTGAACTCCAACATCGTCGTAATAGAACTGCACCTCCGAATTCTGGAGTGTTGATTGTGATGTTTGCAGTTCCGGAGCTGCATAATTGCCTATAGTGAAAGACTCAGACTGAAACAAATTGATGTTCAAAAGCTTGTCGATTTCGTCAATATTGTTGATTGTCGAGCCCTGATGAGTGTTGCCCATCGACAACGCTGAAGGAGATGTCGAATCTGTGTTGGTTGTGATGGTGGTATTGGAGTTGCTGGAGCTGGTCTGGTTGCCCGTAAACTCAAGAAACGAATCAATATTCATCATATTCGGATCGGCTGGGTTCTGCTTTGGAAGAAGCTGAGAATAGTTGGAGTTGTTAAGACCGTTGAACAAATTAACGTTATTATTCAGAATCGTCTTGTCTGTCGTTGGCTTGGGGCTGGTCTTGGAGTTATTTAATGGCCTCAATACGCCATGGAGCTTATAAAAGAGACCGCACGCGTTACACAACAAGTCACCAACATTGGATTTCCGCCACAACGGGGTGGTTTTCGTCTGGCAATTGGTGCATTGCAAGTTTTTCTTGGGTCCGGCAGTAGAAGAAGCGGGTGTTTGGGATGATCTTCTAGATGCTTTGGATGGGCCAAATCCCGCAGTGGACTGTGAGCGGGCAGGTTCCTGGTAGTTGCTGCTAAGGGTGGACTCGAGAGAGTTGATGTATGACGATAGAAAATTGTTGACGTTTGGCTTTGAGTTGGCATTTGTTTCCCCAATTTTGGGAACGTTTCTGCCCAATATAGATTCAGATGCTTCAGCAGGCTTAAATTGGCTTGAGAAAGCGTTGGAGGTTGTCTCAGATGTTTGGTTAGCCTGGGTAAATTCCTCTTGGCTAATACGTCTAATATGGGCAACGTAATCAAACTCGTCAAGATTGGGATCGTTCAGTGTATCTCGTTTTATCACAGGCTTTGAAATAGAATGTGAGCGTGGTTTAGTAAGTCTGGAAGCAGGCAGACCAGTATTTGATGTGTTGGACGAGGAAATGGATACGGAGCCGGAGCCCGACCCAGATTTGTAGCCCGATCCTGAGTTTTTGCGATTGATGAGTTTTCTGTTCTGAATTCTCCAAGCTATGTTAGATATTCTTTGGTTGTGTGGGAGGTAATTTTTGTGTCTGTACATCTTGTAGATTTCTATAGAAGAGTCATCGTGGTCAGAAATCAAATCTGCCACGTTCAAATCGGCTGGAACCGCTGGTTTTTTGAGTACACTCGGTTTGTAGGTGATCTTAGAGGAGCCATTAGCGCTCTTTACCGATTCTGCTACGCCAGGATTGGGGCTGACGCCGTGCTGGGAGTGTCGTGATGGCACCTGGGGTTGGGCAGTATGGTTGGATTTGGAGGCAGAAAGTCGTGGATTAAAGCTTGTGGGGTCTAAATCGTCGCCGTCTCTGCTAAACATGCCCAAGTTTCTTGCTTCTGATTGAACACTGGCATATTGGTTCGACGAAGACATGGCTTGCTATATCTTCGAGTGATGATAGTGTGGATAAGAGTGGATATACTGTTCAAATGAACAATAGGGCTGTGTTATGGTAGCTGATACTCTAAGGATCCTGGTCAACTAAGGCGCCCTTTGATTCCAAAGGTTAATTTCGATATACCGATGTGCTTCTGGTTTTAACTCCCCTGGCGCTGATTAAGGGCGATCGCCATTTGGTCACCGTTATTGGCTTACGTAAGGGGGCATGAAAACGAGGAATTGGACTCCCCGCCCTGCTCCAGCAGGAAATTGGCAGTACGTGCACGACTATTCGTATTTGAAGTTGCGATAACACAAGTTGAAAAGAAGCAGCGAATATGGCTGACAAGGTAAAGGAGCAAAACCAGTACCACCAGCAAAAAGCCAAGTATATTGGGCTTGGAGACCCGGACACTGACCGTGAGGAGTTTTTAACAAACGTTCTGAGGGACACCTATGCATCGCTCAGCGTCCATCGCCCCTTGCTCATCTACAATGCCAACGTTCTTGGCCAGCATCCAGAGGTGGTCAGACAGCATATGGTGAAAAAGATGGTACAGCCAGTTAGGAAAAAGAATGTTTGATTAAACAAGAGTCCTATAATAGTACTTAAAGAGTTTATTCTAACAATGGAGCTTGTTCGGAGCCGGTAAGTTCAACGTTTTTTCTAGCTAAAGAACCGGTGAAGGCAGCGACAGCTGACAAGACGAACAAGATAGCCGAGATGACAAAAGCAAAGATCCACTGCAAGGCGAAAGCCTTTGTGAACAACTGGCCCAAACCAAGACCGAAGGTCAAGAAAGAAGCGCCAAATCCACTAGCCCAATCGTTGTAGGCAACCAAGAGGAATCCAGGAACAAGCAAGTAGTCCCAGACCAAAACGTTGGAAACAACACGGCCAACAAACTTGTGGACATGTAATAACACAGCACCGTTCCAGAATACGGCGTGCAACAACCACACCAATGGCAAGGCAACAGTACTGGCGTGAATCAAGACGTAGGAAGACAAAGGCTTGGTGGCGTAGGTCTTGTGGTTGAAGTAAAGACCCAAGATGTTGAAAAGATTGACAATGACAATGACTTCACTCCAGAAAAAGTGTTTTCTGGCAAACAAAAGAGACCAGACAAAACTCAATATGTTAAATAAAGTAAAGTGCCATCCCACATGTTTCGTAGCTTCCAATCTGGTGGAATTGTTAAGATTAGGCAAGAAGATTTGGAAAATAAAGCCGACTTGTAAAAGGTAGAGCAAAGCCCAGAACGCCAAAGTCACAAGAATGTTGGCACTAAATGGGGTGTCGCTAACATTGAATGGACTGTGCTTGTCCAAAGGCGAGCGACCCACTAAGTAACGAAGGTTACCGTAGAACGATAAAATCAATGACACGGTGGTGGCTACCTTGTGGGTAGTGATGTCGTTAGCACTTGAATGAATAGAAGACATGGCAAGTGGTATATAATTGTTAGAGCCAAAAATCAAATTGCGGGCATTTTCTCATCTTTATACGCGCAGCCATAGTTGCTACGAGTATGTGGCGGGGATTGTACTAGAGCCGCGCAGGGGGGGGCCGAGAGAAGGCGCTAGCGAATTACGATGGGGCGCAGGTAAAATACGACGCCCCTGTTAGCGACTAGGATGCGTGTATTGTGAGTACGCTACTATACTATATGTTAAACAAAAAGTCTTGCTGATCCATAGGTCACAAATCAACCCCTTGAATAGCCATTCCAGTCCTTTAGTGGATCTATTTTGATCTATTGTCGTTCTGAAGGCCCCATAGCAAGCATAGAAAAAACGTCTGACTCGCGCCGAAAATTTTCCCCAATGGCTGCGAAATATTCCCATCAAAATGGATATTCTAGACCAGGTAGGTGCGAAATGGCACGGCGGACGATTACGATATATTGAGCGACATAAGTTATGTAGTGGCAAACATGACGTTTAACAAGTACCTCTGTAGGACTTCTTGTGTTTTCCGTGGCCAGTACCTGGAACGTCCAACTTCTTGTGCTGGACTTGCTTAACGTCTTCAACACCACTTGAAGCAATGGACACCAACAATTCGTAGATGGCCGAGCGGTCTTCTTTCTGGGTGGTGTGCTTTTCAGTCACAACATTGCGGACCTTGTGGGTTGCTTCTTTCAACAACTCAATGGTCTTGACGATCTCCTCCATCAATTTCTCCAACACATTCAACGAGAGGCCGTCACGCACCACCACTCTCAAAATCTCGGTATCAGTTTCATCGGGTGGGAGATGGTAGTTTGGAATGATATAGCCCTTGTTACGTAACAACAAACCAAAGATACTCTGGGGAATCTCAGGGAACTCGTCGGTCAAGCGCTTGGCAAACTTGAATGAAACCACAGGCAAACCAGGCTCATAGTTTTGACTTGGACGTTTGTTATCACCCTGCAAATGGTAAATTTTCTTTTGTCTTTCTTTGTCAATTGGCTTGTGGATCACCGACAACACCTCAAAGTGCCCAGTTTTCTCCAAAAAGGTCGACAACAATCTGGCGTTGGACATGCAACTCTCAAAGACCTTGGTGTATCCATCGACACCAAGGTGGATGAAATTGTAGTATTGGATGATTACAGGGAAACCTGGTCTCGAGAAGTTCAATCCGAATGTCTCTTCAACCCCTCCCAAGTAGTCCAACGAGAACTTAAGACTCTTGGGCAATAAGTCCTCGTGCTTCCAAATCACCCAACCAAGCCCGGCACTGGTCAAACCAAACTTGTGGCCAGAGGTGTTGATCGAGTCCACACGGTCAATTTGGAAGTCCCATTTCAAACCAGGGAACACAAATGGTGCAACAAACCCACCAGAAGCCGCGTCCACGTGAATACGCACATCGTGGCCAGTCTCTTTTTCCACCTTGTCCAAAAGCTGCGAAATTTCCTCCACTGGCTCGAAAGCTCCTGTAAAGGTCGATCCGAGAATCACGAAAATACCAATGGTGTTTTCGTCAACCTTGTCAGCAATCTTGTCCACATCAATCAAGTGGCCCGACTTGGCATTGATGTTGACCAATCTGTTTTCCACGTCAAAGTAACGTGCAAATTTCTCCAAGGCTACCTGCACACAGCTGGCCATGATGATGTTGGGGTTTTCGGTCAGCTTACCTTGTGCCTTACGCTTTTCCTGCCATCTCTTCTTCAATGCCAATCCTGCCAACATGATGGCTTCGGACGATCCCGTGGTGGCAGTTCCAATTGCTCTGCTGCGCTTCTTGCCGTTCTCATCGGGATACTTAGGCGCATGCCACAAGTTGGAAATCATGGTGATACATCTGGTTTGAAGCTCCACCAACGAAGGATACTCGTCGTTATCGGCCAAGTTTTTCACAATGTTGTCGGTGATCAACTTAATTTGGTTCTCGTCGAGATTGGTGTTGACGAATGAAGCCAAATTCAATGTAGGGTTACCGTCCAAAGACAATTCTTCAGTCAAGTACTTGTACACCAAATTGGAACTGGCTGACTCTTGTGGCACAACATACTTGGGAACACGAACCTCCGAATCGTACTTGAACAAGTACTCTTCTTTATCGTGGTGGGCCCTCCTGTGTTCCTGTGAAACAAGACTATTTTCCAACTCTTCGACGTCGACGTGCTTACTTAATGTCATTTTGAATACTGTGTAGCTCCATTATAATTCGCCGGGTTCGCAGTGGGTATTTATACTAATCTCGATTCCTTCCAACGTGTGCTCCCAAAGTCTAAAATTATCGGGTTTGCCGGATATGTGCAATTGGGTTTATGCCACTTCACTCTATTGGCCATCGACGAAAGGGGGTTTCTGGGGCCACAGAGCAATCAAATGTGCTGCCAGTTAAGCCTTCTATGCGCCTCGGGAATTTCTCGTAACGCTGTCAACTGCGTCGGCGCAACCACGCATACTGTAACGTGATCTCGGTCGCGGGGTTGGCGGGCAACGGGAATACTTACGAGAGCGGTGCACGTGACAATACTTCTGTTGAGATGATCGTATTAACAAGCAGACATACCTATATAGTGTTACTTGGCTGATAAATAGGGATTTACTCGACTTCGTCGAACTTTTGACCTTCAATCAAGTCTGGGATGTCGTCATCGCCACCGGCAGCGGCACCGGCGTCGAGTTCGGTTGGAGCCTTACCAGCTTGGATTTGTTCAGCCAACTTTCTCAAGATTTCCAAGTTTTCAGCGCCCAATTGAGGCAAGATTTGAGGAATCAATTGAGTGACGTCTTTCTCTTGTGGGTAACCAGTGAAAGCAAAAGTGTTGTTGGCAGCGGCACCTTGAACACCGACTCTGTTGAAGTGCAAGACCTTACCGTCTTCTCTGAAGAAGTTGGCTTCTTCAACACCTTCAACTTTGGTGGCCTTCAATTTGCCCAAAGCTTCGATCAATTTGGTGTCATCTTGTTCGGACTTGACGTTCTTTTTAGCTTTGACTCTGGATCCTCCGACCTTCTTGGCGGTGGCCTTTTGTAACTTGGCTAACTTTTCTGGATCAACTGGCATTGTGATTATGGTGATCTAACTGGAACTGTCAGAATAAATTATTGAAAAATCGTCGACATAAAATTTCGCTTGCACTCGGCACGACCGCTCTCGCAAAATGGTCCACAGTCACGACTCAGGCACGTGAGCAGTCCACCGTCCGTTGCGGGGCGCGCTCGCCAAACAACACGCACGCGATGTGCAGGCGCGGTTGACTTGCCCTTAAATCCCACATCCATTCGACAAACGCCAACAACCACACAACAGAGCAATGGAGTTGGTTAATTGCTTGAAAAGCCGGTCGTTTGTCAGACTAATCCCAGACTGGTGCGTGGCCGTTGTGTTGTTGGTGTACTTTTTCGGTGTGGCCGAGCATGCCCGTCCGTTCATGAGACAATTCAGCATCGACGATCTTACAATTTCTCATCCATTTGCATATCAAGAGAGAGTCACGGGCATTAATTGCATACTAATTGCTTTTTTGGTCCCTACAATCACCATTACCGCTGTGTCTCTAGTGAAACACCGCCGTTCCATCCACCAGCAAGCATTTCATAGCCTCCAGATATCGTTGCTTGGTCTCGCGCTTTCATTGACTATCAATGGTGTGGTGACAGATATCCTCAAAAACTGGATCAGCAGACCGCGCCCCGATTTTCTTGCCAGATGTGGCCCCAAAACCGGCACCCCTCGCGGTATTTTGGTAGACATTTCGGTGTGTACTGCGCCTTTGGGCCAACTGGCGTTGGTGGACGGAATGAGATCCACGCCCTCGGGCCATTCGTCAATCAGTTTCAGTGCTCTTCTTTACTTGTCGCTCTGGCTTGTGGGGCAATTTCGCATCTTTTCCTCTAAACAGTCGCAGCCAGTGTACAAAATATTGTTGTGTGGGTGGCCTGTGCTTTTGGCCACGTACATTGGTTTGAGTAGAACTCAGGATTACAGACATCACTTTTTCGATGTGGCTATGGGCAGCACCCTTGGTTCGGTGTTCGCAGTCATCTTGTACTTGAGGTACTTTCCTTCGTTATGGGCCGAGGATTCTGCAACACCTCTTGACACTGATGAAGCTACACCTGTGTTGCCCATATAGTCAAATACACGTTGCATCGCCTTGATTTGCTGTAGTCAGTATTTTATGTAACACGAGCCAAACTGGTCTCATATTCGTACGCTACAGTTGTGAAACAATTTGGGTGCAAAAAAAAAAAGCTTATTTTTTGCTGCACTTATAAAAACGAATCAATGTACAACTACTCTGCAAACACCTCAAACATGTCTTCGGATATCACCATTCTACTCACATTGACATCTACCTACACTGTCAGCGCCAGTCTGACGACTTCCTCGACGACGCGCCCAGGCATCACGACAACCAGTGTATATACTAAACAAATTGTCACTCGGGCACCGGCCAGTGCGACGCAGATGTCTTACTCCACGGCCAGTACCATGTCTAGCACTATTCTGTCCGCGTCCACTTCTGGCACTATTCTGGCGGTTCCGGCGGCCGTGTCGCACAGTTTGGACACCTACACAACTTTGGGAACGTCCAAGTCGTTGACCCTCGGACTCGCGATCGGCATTCCCGTGGCGATCGTGTGCATCTTCCTCGCTATCATAGGAGGCTACTTCATTTACAAAAGGCAAAAACTTAACAACTTAAGCAAATCCCAACCTTTCGAAAATTCCTACATCACAGACCCCGACACAAAAAGTGAAGATACTTTAAAAGGCACCGCCGAACCCTCAAAAACACAACGCCGTAGTGTCGGTATCTCGCAGGACCCCGTCAACTCCATCAAGCGTCAGTCGGTGCGATACTTTCTTAGAGACCGACTCAGTAAAGTGATCAACCTCAAAGACATCAGCAATCTCGAAGCCGGGCCTCTGCCCATCCCGCTGACAGGACTTATATCTCCCATGTTTCTCAAGCGGTTCAAGCTCTCTAATTCTCGAGCTTCAGACCCGGCAGATCACAACGCATCTCGAAACCACGGCAGTCTGAATGGTACGGTGGTAGAAAGTGACCCGCCCAAAACGCGTAAAGTCATTGTAGTAAGGCCATACCAGAAACGTCTCGACGATGAAATTTCCATAGCGGTGGGCGATCTTCTCCATATAGTGGCGGAGTACTCCGACGGTTGGACCAAAGTCCAGCTGGTTGTGGGCCACGAAGGAATTGTGCCGCACATTTGTCTTAGAAATATATAGTTAGAATTAATAGGTAGATCTTGGAGATATATTGTACATATTTATACCTATACTATATGTTCATTGGTAAGTAATTGTCCAAGTCTAGTAGTACCTTGTGGCACTAGGAGGCTTTTGACTGGCCGGATGCTGTGGGTGTCCCTGTGGAGTAGGCGCACCGTTGAGCTGCGACGAATATTGGTACTGGTACAGCGAGTTATCATATCCTCTCAAATTAGCTGGGTTTTGCGCCTGAGGATGAGGATACTGGCCTGTACTCCTTGGAATTCCCACTCTTTGTTGTTGCTGCTGAGGTGGGGGTCCTTGGCGGAACTGTTGCGGAAGCTGTTGTTTAAGAGGCGCCAGCGGTGGTGCTTGTCCATGATACTGTTGAGAGGGAGGAGGAGGGCCACGTTGGTACTGCTGAGGTGGGGCATTTCCTTGTGGTTGAGGGTATCCACCCGGCTGAGGGTATCCAGCTGCTGGAGGCTTGGCTCCTGATGGCTGAGGGTATCCAGTTCTTGGCTGATTTCCCGGTTGTGGGTATCCAGTTCCGGTACTGTTTCCTGTATTGGTTCCTGGCTGTGGGTATCCCGTTCTTGGCTGATTTCCTGGTGGGTTTCCACTTCTTGGCTGATTACCTGGTTGTGGGTATCCAGATCCTTGTTGTGCTTGTGGGTGGCCAGATCTTGGGGGATTTCCTGGTTGTGAGTAACCCGAAGAATATCCAGATTGAGAAGGATAGTTGGGTTTAGGCTGGGCGTTTGGTGGGTATCCTGGGTTATTCTGTCGAGGAAATCCTTGCTTCTGTGGCAGAGCGGTCTGGTCCGGGCCGTTTCTTTGCTGTGGAGGTAATTCAGGAAGCTGAAGAGGTTTTTGTTCCTGTCTCTTTTTCTCTGGAGAACCAAAACGAGGAGCCTGATTTTGAGTACTGTTCGGAGAAGTGATATATTTTGGCTTATTGGTATTTTGTAATGGAGGCAACTGAGGATAAGGCGCAACCGGGTCTTTTTTATTGGTGGAGTGGCGAGATTCCGGCGAAGAGTTTGCACTGTTCACTACTTTGCCTGATTCCGAGTGGAAAGACGAGTCTGACTGTCTGGTGTTTTTGAATGTATCCGATTTGGGTCCATTGCTGAGTTTCACATCAGATTGAGGGTATACTGGTCCCGAAGTGTGCAATGGAGGAATTGGAGCATCGTCCTCTTCGCTATCAGAAAAGCCACTAAAATTACTGGAATTGATGGGTTTTTTACCAAGACCAGATTCGGTCTTGACCGCCGAAGAAAACTGCTGGTTGAACTCGTTATACTGCGTCATAGGCGAGTGTACTGACGAGTAACTGCTGGATCTATCAGTACCACCAACAGAAGGAAGCGATAAGGTTGTTGTCTGGATATTACCACTAGACGAATTGTTCATTCCAATACGTCTAGAATCGATCTTTTCCGATTCAGACTCGTCGTCGCTTTCACTGAAAAGCTCATCGTCGTTCTTTGGATACGGGTTTCCCAAAGATAACTGACGAATATTAGCTGGCATTTCTGATTCGCTGAATTCCTCGTAAGACCCATTGAGAAGTTGGTTTCTGTTGGTATGGAACTGGTCACTGGGGGTTTTCATCGTGGAGTACTTGTGATATATATCGTCCAACTGCACTGACTTGTGATTGTTTTTGATCTGATCTGGCGTAAGAGTGCTTGGACTGAGCGAAGTCTTTTCGTCATTGGCAATAATTGTAGGAACAGCGGGAATAGTTCCCGTTGCCTTCGGTAAGCTTTCATTACTATTGCTGGGGAACGGAGGTTTATTTTCGCTAGCATGAGGACGATTGTAAGGGTTTGGTTGCTCTTGACGAAGTCTCTGAGGACTAAGCTGTTGTGGCGGTGGAGGACCTCTGGAGTGAAGAGATGACTGGGATTGTGAAAACTGGTCGGATTGAGGTGAGGCAACCTTTTGTGAAGAAGTAGTGGGGCTATTAAGGGAACTTATAGCACCAACCACGCCTCTTTGGCTACCGCAACCCTCATATCCTTGATCAAGCTTTGATTTCATCACTCTACGGATATTAGTAGACCATGCTTTGACGTCCCAACTCAAGAAGTCTGGGGCTGCAGCAATGAGTTGCGTCACATCGGGCACTTCCAAGTAATGCACATGAGGCAAAGTAGGCAAGCCAAACAACAATGACTCAGGATCAACTCTATCTGCCTTTAAACGAGTAGGTCTTCCGTAAAGACCAAACGAGTCCAATAATGGGACCAAAAATCTAATCAAAGTATCGAAGCCAGGGACTGAAGAGTGTTGTTCGGGCATGAGAAATATGGAGGTGTTTTTGAAGTCGTCTGCATCCTTTTTAGACACTTTTGTAGATAACGACGGTGACTTGAAGTTAATAAACCCTTCGAGCTTAAGCATCGTACTGTGGTCAATCAAAGAGTGAGATTGTGGATACACAGCAGCCACGGAGCTGGCATTCGAGACCACTGCCATGAGCTGTTTCTTCTTCTTATTTTCATTCTCATAGAACAAAATTCTTCCCGGAGTAAAGTTCTTCTTCTTATTCGTGCATGGCTCCACAACAGCATAACATCTCTTCCAAGCCATACCAGAACCGTACCTTATACTGACCCAGTCTTCATGGTCAAATCTTTTCTCAGCCAAGATAGTTCTAATGTCTGAAAGTCTCGAGCCTCTGGCCGATAACAAGGCCCCAGTATATGCTTCTTGAAGAGACGAATATTCGTAGTTAGCAAGACGTAAAGCAGCATACCACGTAGTCAAGTCGGCGTAGGACTTAAACTGGAGAATGTATCTGTTTTTAAGAGTGGTGGAAACAATCACAACGTTGTCAAGATTCTGTTTTGCGGCAGGTAAAGATCTCATGGCGTTATATACCGAGTCGGTAAAATTGATATATTTTGGCTTGGACGAAGTTTCAAGCAAAGCTTCAGGATTATGGCGGTACTGGGCAAGGTTTGACGCATCCCAGTAAGCAAGCTGGTTACCAGTAAGGATCCCGTAGACTTCTTTCCAGTCACGATCGGCCGGCTTACCGTCACCATTTAAATCATAATACAACATAAAAATCCCTTCATGGTACCTACGATGTAGCTGTGACAGTAAAAGGGTCACTATTGGAATAAGTTCGGGCGAAAGACCATCGTAAGTTTCTTGGTTGTTGGGGATTTTGGCCGTCTGAGGAGATGGGTCTCTCTTTTTCGGAGATGAGTCGGAGCCAAATCTCATAATATCGATATGAAAGGAACGTATAAAGTTTGTTTCAGAAGTTTGGGAAAATGTTTGTGTACTTAATTTGACTGAGTCTTATTGTTGGATCAATCAGGGGATGATGGTTTCCTGGCGGTAAGTTTGAAGACGATGTATTCCGTAAAGCCAAGGAGTTTATGGACTTGGGTAGTGGTAGAGACAGAAATAGTTGACTCCAGCAAGATATAGCCTAAAAATACAGTATAGATACAAATAACAGCAAGATTCAAACTAGATAACTTGTCGCCGGTGCATCTACAGATCACTAGATCTTTTTACGTCAGTCGTCACGTGCTGGCTTATTATGATTGTTATATTTTTTATTTTTTTGTGGCAGGGCATCACAAAGCTAAAAATCATGTACAGCGGTGGTGGCTGAATCGGGAAAAAGGTGGGATCGCCTAGATTCAGAGGTGGAGGGGTTTTTAGAGTTTGAGAGAGCTAGTAGGATAATCGTAATGTGTGGATACTAGGTATACTTGTTATCTTACATCTGAGTACTAGTTGTTTACGAAGATCGCCACGTGGTGTTTGGCTGTCTGCCCAGATTAACACGTCGCTTTCACTATTCGGAAGCGCGCTCGCCAATGCCAGAGCGATCGACACAAACCCAGATTGTGTAGTTATTTCCTTACTAAGACGTTTTGACAATCGCCGAATCGGGCAAGCCGGATGTAATATCACAAGATAATTGGTGAAGACATTATTATACGATTGGTATCTCTGGATTCCGCATACAAGCCACCAGAGTCAACAGGGTGGCGTCGCGGCTATGTCCACTCAGATAACCCGATCGGCGTGGTGTTGGTTTGAGCGCGGTTTTTCTGACGTGATTTCGCACAATCTCGCCGATGTCTCGGTAGCATGGCGGAGCTGTTACCGCCCGCAACGCACGCGGCAAAGGCTCCTACGTCTGTCAAACTACACATATAGTCAACACATGATCTGCGCTAGTTCATCTAGTGCGACAAGGCATTTATTAGTATATTATCTATGAACTCTCCTTCAACGCACACAACAACTTCAATGCGTCCTTCAACTCTCGTTCTGCTGTGTCTATATCTTCGTAATTGAGCGCAGACACCGCAAACTTAGCGTGTTTCTGTATCTTGGCAATCAGCTCGTTCTTGTCTACAATGCTACTGATATCTTGCTTGGTAAACACCTTCTTTTCTGGGGTGGCCACTTTGGGCTTTGTCTCTGGTTTCTTGGCAGCCGCTTCGGTGTTGCCTGGAGGAATTACACGTATGGACGAGTTCTTGTTTATTTGACTCAAGTCATCATCTGGTAGGTACTTGGGAGCACCTGGCAACTTAAACTCCGCATCCGAGTCTTGGTCCGGCGCAAAGTCTGGTGCTCGAGGTAAGCTGGGTGGTGCGCTCGTTAAGTCATCAGTGGAATCGGGCAAAAATGTGGGCGCGCCTGGCAACTTTATTTCCCCGCCGTCTTCGTCCAGTACATTCTCTGTTTCTTGCCCGCTTTTAAGCACATTCTCTTGTTTTTCTTGAGTATCGTGTTCTTGCTGAGGGGCAATCTCCAACTGTTCCAATTCCTTTTCCAACTCATCATCGTTTTCGTTCTTGTATGCGATCTCGTCCTTGAGAAGCCGCGACAACTGGTACTTCAAGATCTTGATTTTCTCTTTGTTCTGTTGTTCAAATTGTTGGCCATCACTGGCTTTGCCCCCGGTTAACTTTTCCCACGATATGTCTTCGCCATTAGTCGCAAAAGTTCCTACTAAAGTCAAGAAGTTTAGCGTGGCTTGCATCTTGGACACCAACGCGCCCTTGTTTGTACCGGGGCCATATTCACTTATCCCTTGTAGGCATGAATTAAATAACTTGTACGCAAACGATAACACCACACTGAACGACAAGTTTTTGTCGGCCAACACCTTACGCACGTTTTCATCCTCGTGTGAGTTCTTGACGCTTTCAGTGTCGTCCAAAAGGGCAACCGTAAATATTTCCACTTCTTTGGATGTGGTGTGTAGTTTGTTGCTCAAAATATGATCGAGCACATGAAGCTTGCAATAGTAGCCGATTACCGGGTTAACTGTCTCCAACTCAGCTGCACGCGTAATGTACGGCGTCACTAACTTGTCCGACTTGATCTGTTCTGGTATATCCAGAGTTGTGATTGCCATAGTGATGGATTGTATGGCTAGAGTGTACGGGGGGTCATTTCGCTTGTGGGGCGATCAAATTCGTGCGTGCTCACTTTTGCACCCAATCAAATAGTGCTGAGAAAAACGAGATAGTTACACTACAGAGCTATTTTGTATTTTAATGTTGATGTTATTTGTATTTACAGTTAACTACAATTCAGGCATTCTGATAATCTCCCTCTCATGATTTCTAGAATCATCTTGTAATCTCTTCAAAATTTTAGAGTTCTTCCACTTATCAGGAAGAGGAGTGACGTCGTAGTTTTCAGTGGCCCAGTAGTAGATGTCCCAGTCTGGCTCGTCCAAAAGCTGGTCATACTCGTCCAACTCGGCTTCGGTCATGGATTTCAAGTGCTTTTTGGCAAATCTCGACAACAACAAGTCACTTTCCAAAATACCTCTCTTTCTAGATTGGTAAAGAAGTCTGGCCTGCTTCACTTCAAGGGTCTCACCCTCTCTTTTGATCGGCATAATCCGCATGCTTACCAGTGAGTCCAACTGTGGATTCTGGGGCTTACCATAGTTAAGCATCCGTCTACCGGTGGAGCTCAAGTTTCTTCTTCCTAATCTGTACATGTTCACTACCTAATGCTTACTCATAAAGCCTCTCTTTTGACTTGCCTCGCTATTTTTCCCGCGACTGACAGGTCGTGCGAAGGACCACTGCCCCATAACACGACATAGTTTGTAAGATAGCTCAGTTGGCAGCCAAGCATCATGGGCAAAGCGGTATCTAAGCTTTCCAAAGACGACCTTAAGGCTCTCAGACAGGCCACGTATTTTGACAAACGTGAACTACAGCAATGGTACAAAGGTTTCCTTAGAGACTGTCCGTCGGGCCAGCTCTCAGAGGAAGATTTTGTCAAGGTGTTCAAACAGTTCTTTCCTTTTGGGGAGCCCACAGACTATTGCCACTTGTTATTTCGGGTTTTTGACGTAGACGGGTCCAAATACATTGATTTCAAAGAGTTCATCATCGCTCTATCCATCACAAGTCGAGGCACAGACGAACAGAAACTCAACTGGGGATTCCGACTTTATGACCATAAACGAAATGGTAAAGTCACATACAAAGAAATATTGGTGGTAGTGGAGGCTATCTACAAATTGATCGGCGCCATGGTACTGTTGCCAGAAGATGAAGAAACGCCCGAACTTCGGGCCACTAAGTTCTTTACCTTGCTTGACAAGGACCCCGAGACCGACACTATCAACTTGGACGAATTCCGCCGGTTATCAAAACTCGATCCTTCCA
Organism: Suhomyces prunicola; assembly: GCA_030568655.1. Lineage (NCBI taxonomy): Eukaryota > Fungi > Ascomycota > Pichiomycetes > Serinales > Debaryomycetaceae > Suhomyces > Suhomyces prunicola. The sequence goes on from JAJMGJ010000009.1 coordinate 153,112, forward strand.
TCGTAGATGCATTGAACTCTTACGAGGGTTTACTCTAAACGAAATGAGATGCACCACAAAAGAGGGTTGGTTCAACCGGGGAATCTTGAATTAACTCGACGGTGCTACATCATGTATAATAGTTATGGTAGATAATTAGATCGTTTGTGTATCTGCTTCATTAATAAAAGGTAATAGGCTTCGACAAATAAGTAACCGAGAAATAATAAGAGCAAATATTTTTCAACAGTACTTTTAAGAACACAACTAATAATTCTCGAAGCATTAACTAGATTCAAAGACAACTCTACCGTGAAATATGTAGATATCACTTGAGTAACCTTCGAAAATCGCGGCGGATAAGTAAATTTGCAGCTTGGTTGAAATTTTACTTCGCTCCCGATACACCATAGTGGGGTGGTGTCATCGATATATCTGAGTCGTATACTGAAACTTATCGCATTTATCTTGCTTCATAATATTACATTAAATATACAAATCTCTATCGAGACTACGAACTAGAACATATGCCAAATGCCAGTTGGCACTTTGATTACTGCTGTCCTTCAACTGCTTCCAACAAACCATCTAACAATTCATCCACTTCATTCACATCCACCCCCGTACAGATGCTCACGACTTTCTTAAATTTGGACGTCAACTGGCTATAATCCAACAAGCTGTTGATTTGTGCCTCCAACTTCTGGTTCACTTCCTTGTACGCTTTGATGCGAGCATCTAAAATGGGGACCGGTTGAAGCAGCTCCAAAAATGCATTATCCGACTTTAATTCGTCAACGGACTGATTTTTGACGAGTTTTTCATACAATGGCTCTATTATGTATTGCAGTTCTTTTGCTGACGAGTCTGGGGCGGTTTCTTCTGTGTCGCCGCCCAATTTCTCGTTAATGTTTGATATTTGTAGCTTTAAGTTGTCCAAAAGAATCAATTTCTCCGATATCTTTTTGGTGGTGAATCTGTTGTTGGCCGTCACGATTATGGCATCGTTGACTGATTGGTTGAGGTTTTTGACCTGTTGTCGTTTGGAGTTTAATATGGTTTCATATTCAAGGTTGGTGTTCTGCAAGAGGTTCTGTATACTTTGGAAAATCTTACTCGAGCTCTTGTCATCGATATTATCAGCATTGACTTCTTGAGGATTAGTTTCACTCAAGTCAGTGGGCTCCTCGATATCAAAATTGCCCACAACTTCTAATCTCTTGTTCAAAAATTCCTCACTAGTCTTGATGAGCTCAAAGAAATGGGCGTCTTCATCATCAGTTGACTCGATGCCGTTCTTTTGCTCTTCTATCACGTCTTTAACGATTTCGAATTCAACGGACTTTATTTCTCCATTGTTGGCAAGATTAGGGTCTGCTCCGAGCCTAAGCAAAACTTCAATGAACCACCTCAATTCGTATTCGGCTGCCATGTGCAAACAAGTATTGCCATCCTCTTCGTCTTGTGCATTGATGAGCTTGGTTTTGAGGTCATGAAGCAATTTCTCGTCAGATACCACATATTCTACAATCTTTTTGAAGTAAAACTTGGCGCTTTCTAATTTTTTGTTTGCCTGGAATATTAAGTGATGGAAAATGGTCCATTTCTTATTGTCCAATAACCAAACGTTTGGAAACAACCATGACTTCAAAATTTCTCCAAAATTGCCCTTCTCCATGGCATTAGTCACCTGTATGGTAGATATAAGAGGGGATTCGCCATTTATGTTTCCACGAATAGGCGAGCCTATACCGAGATCGATAAAAGATGAGATCAACACCGACGAAGCGAGAGTTGCAGCGAAGTGTAATGCAGTTTGACTTTTCTGGTCCAATGGTATATCGAGGACAGAAGTGGACGAGTATTTTGATAGTAAAGGCTGGAAAATGCCGGTGATTTCCCGGGCACCGAGCTCGGACGATTTCTCGTCGTCGAGCCTAAATGACTCGCCCAATTTAATCTTCAACTCTGTCGCAACATCTTCACTAAATTTGGTAACAGGCGGTAACGTGTAAGGATAGTTGGGATTACGAGAGCTGACCCTGGCGATATTCAGGTAAAGGTTGGTCAGAGAAGGTGAGTCGTCCGATTCTTGGGTAAGGTTTTCATCTTTAATCTTCTGTCGCTTTGTTGGGGATCCCATCAACGACGGATCCTGTGCGTCCATTTCGTCATCTTCTTCTTCGTACAACCTTTTAATACTTTTAGCAGGGAGTTTATCATAGTCATGAACGTCGATCAAGAACAACTTCTTTACAAAGTCGTAAATATCGAACTTGAGTGCCAAACTAACTGCCTTATCATAAGGAATCCATAAACCTTTAAGAATACGGTTCTCGTGCTTTCTAAAGTCATTATATTGGACGTGGCTGGTGTTTGTTCCATGGTACTGGATGTTGTCGAGAATCTCATTCTTGAAGTAGCTATCGACTTGTGCGGGTGTGAAATGACCCAATTTGACCAAGATCGAGAACAACTGGGAAACATTTACGTACGAATCCTTCACTCTTCTCAAAATGGTTATGGCGTGAATATTCGAATGGTCGGGCGTCTGGGCGTTGGCGCCGTTGATCTGAAGGTTCAACGTCAACTGGATCACTTTCTGGCCCGAATACACTGCTGAGTTGATCATCGACGAGCATGTGGACCCCAAATGGGTTTCATTTAATCGATTTTGGATGGAGTTGGTTGTGACATCTCCGATGTTTAAGGGCGACTCCATGTTGTCAGTGCCGAGTGAAGACTTGGTGCGTTCAGTAAAAGGCGTGTTGAACTAACGAGATCTAGAGTTGTAGCAAGAGGGGCTCTGTGTCTTGTTCATAAACCAGCTGGCTGTGGTCGGCGCTAATTTCATGTTTTCTCTGGCTGGGTTTGGGCTAAATGGGAGACGTGTCGCGTCGCACGTGACCGGTCTTCAGCCGCTACCGAAGCCGAATTCAGACGCGGCAGGTGGCTCGGCGGGCCACGACCCCAGAAGACATCTCTGGTGTTTTACCAGATGTGGTTGAAGTGCAATGGACTATCTGGGTAGAGTTAACGCGAAAAAAGGTGGAGGGGGTGTTGCAGGAGCCGAGGAGACCAATGTGCATACTCGTCAGAGAATAAAAGAGCTATTGGCAACGCAGGTACTAGATCTCGACAACGACCCGTATGTATTTCGTAATCACCTAGGGTTGCTAGAGTGTAAGCTATGTCTCACGACCCATGTGAGTGAAGCATCGTACATTTCACACTTGGGGGGACGAAAGCACTTGATGAACCTTGAAAAAAGACGTGTGTTGGATGAAAAATACAACAACGCCCTGGGCACCCCTGTAGTTGGAACCCAAGTATCGATCACCAATACCCCCAAAAGGACATGGATCAAGATCGGTAGGCCCTCGTATAAAGTTGTCAAAATACGAGATCCCGATACCTCACAGGTGGGGCTCCTTGTGAGCATCAGGTATCCCCAGATAAAGGCGGGGACCGAGCCGTTTTTCAGGTTCATGTCGTACTACGAGCTTAGTGCCAAAAACCAGAGTAGTGTTTCGAGCTATATACTGCGCGAAGATTCCAAGGATGCCAGCGAGCATCAATACTTGGTTATATCTGCCGAGCCATACGAAAACATATGTATAGTCGTGCCGGACAGAGAAATCGACCGGCCCAGCGACATGCTCGAGATGTCCAAAACGTATTGGTGGGTTTGGGACGAAGACGTCAAGGATTACTATCTCCAGTTCATGTACAAGAAATAGAATAATATACAAATAGTTAGGCATACCACCTAGTGTGGTTCCTTTTTTCGCTTCTAGCATTTTCTCGCTATTCTCCCTAATTAATTGCCTCGCTCCGGTGCGGAGATCATTCCTCGGCGCGGCCACAACTGGCCCTTATGATAAACCAACTACTACTCTTCCCCAATGACCGAACCAGTGGAACAGCATAGTTTCTTGGCCAAGTGTGAAGTGGCATACCGTATAGTGCAAGACTTCTTGAATGACAATCTTGCGTGGGGGTTCACCCCAGAATCCCATCCGGATTACCAATATGATCCAGCGATCAGATCTCAGGTCAAGATAAAGATCAAGGAAAGCATGGACAACTTGGCCAAATCCATAGATAAACATGGGTATGTATAGTCAGCTGGCCTTTCCTAAAACACTACTAACCTTCTAGATTAGAAGAGATCGCCATATCGTACAACGGAGGCAAGGACTGTCTCGTAATGCTTATCTTACTTCTCGCCACAATTCACCAAAGGGTATTGGACTCAGACAAACAATATATTTTACCGGTAGATTATAAGTTGGACTCCATCTATGTGAACTCAGAAACGTTATTTCCCAAGTTGACCGAATTCATTACTAGCCTGACCCGAAACTATCACTTGAATCCCATCATCATAAAGTCGTCCTTGCGCGAAGGATTCGAACACTATTTGACCAATGTAAATACCAAAATCAAAAGCATAGTGGTGGGTGTGCGTCACACAGATCCATATAGCGAAAACTTACAAGTTGAGCAAACCACCGATCATAACTGGCCCAAGTTCACCAGAATCCATCCTATATTAAAATGGACTTATACTGAAATATGGGATTTCTTGGTGGGATGCGATCTTGAATATTGTCAGATGTACGATGAGGGGTATACTAGTTTGGGGGGAGTGAGCAATACGGTGCCGAACCCTTATTTAAAGGTGGAGGGTGGATACTTGCCAGCATACAGACTTCGAGAGCATGCTGACGAAAGAGAAAGACTCGGGAGAAAAAAGTAATTAGACATTACTGGGTATGGATTATGTATATGTAAGTACAAGCATAAGTAGTTATCTTAAAGATCAACCACTAATAAAATAACGTTGTGAGTTTACCGAAGATTTCTAACTTCAATGTCCATGTAAGCAAGATCAGCACTCAAACAATTGATACTTTATTCGGTGCCCTATCTTAGCGCGGTAGTTTCTAACGCAACGGATTTAGTGTTGGGCAAATAAGGCTATGGACTGATATCAAACTTGGCTCGTTATCGGAGTATCATTTAATGTTTACAGTACTACCCAGTATCGCAGCATTTATCGTATTGCTGAAAGCCTACTGGCATAGTCCTGAGACCACTCAGTGTCCAAGTGTTGAGAAGTGGAGGGTCAATCAGTACTCGGTTTCAAACCAGTACGTAGTGGAAGCCGAAGACTTGGTAATAGAGTATTCTTACCATAAGTAAGCTTTATCCAAGAGATCCACGTCTTTGGCCAGACTTGTTGGTATTGGCACTGCTGACCAACACCATCTTAAAGTAATCGTCCGATAACGGGCCCACGCCGATCTTACCCAAGCCTTTTTCTGCACTAGTGTGGCCCGCCGAAATAGGTACATTGGATGGCTTACCTTGTGCTTCCAATTCCAATGTCTTGAGCTGCATTATCAACTCCACTTCTTTGCGGTTATTCTCGTCAATCAAGTTCTGCAAGTATTGCAAATACTCCACCGATTTGGTGAGAATCTGGCCCTTGTTGGGCTTGCCATCTTTGGTGCCTGAGTTCTTGACGGCAGCGGCAATTTCAGCGTCTTCGGCACTACCGTGCTTGCTTTCTTCCTTTGCCTTGGCGATATCAGCAGCGGAATCTTGGAAGAATTCAGGAGGAATTAAGGTGAGAAGCTCCTGGATCTTGTCGTTGATGTTGTCCCTGCGCTTTCTTTCGTTTCCTTGGCCATCGTCGTCGTCATCTTCGTTGTCGCTGGCGTTATTGGACTTGACGGCAATGATGGAGTTCTTACGGGATTGAGGTTTGGAAACGCCTCCAAAGGAGTTTCCACCGCTATTTTGAAACGACTGCGAGAGCTGTTTCTTGATATCGAGCGATTTACTCAAGAGTCCATCAACGTTTTCGGACTTGACATTGATGCCAGGAATATTCAGGGATTTCTGTTTCAGAAGCTCAATTGAAGGGGGCGACAAAGAATCAGATCCCAGCACCATATCTGAGTTGTTGGATTCTGTCTTGAGATATGACTCTTTGAAGCCTGCAAAGTCTGTCATGGTGGTAATTGTTCGAGGTGAACGTGCAAATGAACAGTATAAATAAGATTGAATGTGAATTTAGACAAAAGGGAGAGTTGGGAGCGCGAGAAAATTAGTGAGAAAGTATAGTGAAAATCAGAGGGTGGAAGCAGAAGAAATCGTGGGCGCCGGAATTGGTGCCAACTGACATGTATTGCGCTCTGTAATACAGCTGTAAGTCTAGTATTGTAGGGCCATTGGCGCGAACGCCAGTCTTCGTGGGCAATAGTTGGTAGCATGTGGGCTAGCAGCTTCGACGGTGCTGGCTATTTCCTGTCTAGCCTTTTTGGTGCGACTCTCGTTGTGAAGGCCCTCCCGCTGTGGAAGTGGGCGTTTGGGAAGCTGACGAACAATGGGTGGATTTCAGCTGTTCGCCTAATATTAAGCAAGAGGGAAGGATAGTACTGGAGATATAACTATTGTGTATCGCTGCTTGGTCGTTCCACATTTCTGCCTTGCCTCGTTTTTTCAATTTTTTTGCACCCAATAGACAATTTACCTGTATGATTCTAAATTATTCATCAATACTTTACTACTCTTGAGTACAAAATTTAGTGATGCTACTGCCTGATGAAGGTCTTGGGTATACCTATGTTCTATATAAGTTGTAGCTGGTTTGTCTATATACATTATGCAAGCGACTCGGCGAGCCTTCTCAACTGCCTCTCCAATCCTCTCACCCTCTTATCATCCTCGTTGCTCCATATGGGCATTTTCGTCTTGCTGTTCAACTCCAACTTGCCCATTTTCAACTTGTGATAGTCTACAATAATTTGCTTCAAGATGTTGAACGTAACAAAGTCTCCATTGAAACCATTGTTCCTCATCTCGGTGAAGGCCATTTCAATGTTGTAGAGGTTGGATTTCCCGTGGTATACCCATAGAATCCGTAACACCTCGTTGTACGTGTCTTGGTTGCATGCTACGGTGTAGATCCCCACGTCTTTTTTGAGCAAATTGAACAAAGAATACGCCAATTGCCCGTCATGGAACTTGAACGCACATGTCTTGATCATCTGGTTCACAAGAATAGGACACGTAAGAACATTGAGAGGCGGGCTGTCAGGATGTGACTCCAGCTGCTGCCGTATTTCTTCTACGAGCTGCTGGTGTGAGTCACTGAACTCCTTGGATCCTTTAAGCAAGGTGTTGAGGTAGACGGTTTCGGCCGCATCGCCTTCTTTTACGCGTTCCGTCCACTGCGAAATCAACGCCTCAAAATGTTCTACTAGCTCACGACGGTCTTCAAATGCCTCTATCTGTGCTGTGGACGCTGCCAAGGCTTCCTTGGTTTTCTTGAAAATCTCGTTACGAAGCCTCACTGAAACTCTGGCAAACTCTACTCTTCTGCTTCTGGTCAACTTGTCTAGCTTGTCTTTGGTCTGACTAAGCGAGTCTTGCAAGTCCCACGCAATGTCTTTCTTGGCGTCTTGATTTTGCTGGAGCGGTTTCATGTACGACTCAAAGATGTTCTGGAACAACTGCTTTTCGTCTTCGATGGTTCTTGATCTGATATCTTTGGCCTTGTTTTGTTCCATGCCTAGAAAATCAAGATCAAACACAGTTTCGTCGTTTTGATCCACATCTACCTTAAAATCATCGCTGGGGGTAGGCTCGGCTGCTTGTTGCTTGTGGACCATGTCGACTATTCCGTTCATACTGGGGTCCTCTTCGTATTCTTTGTTGATAAAGTCATTGAGAAGATCAAACTCGTCGCTATGTTTCTTTTTGGCCGGTTCTTTGGTGTTTTCGCCCGCTGGCTCATTTTTTATCGGTGTCTCTTCGACGAGACCTCCCATCAACTGGTCGATTTCTTGGTCGAACTTGATTTGTCCTTCGTTGGAAAGTTTGTGGTTGTATCTTTGGGTATTTATTACAGCCGGGAACCTCCTGTTTATAGAATGTACAGATCTGGCCACAATTTGGCGCCGAATGTAACAGCTCATGATGAGATGACCTAGTAATAGAAGAGCTCTTTGCAGAGATCTGTAAAATAGCGCGGTGCGGCGTGAAAATTGCAGTACCGAAACTTTTCTCGCTAGTTCCGTTTGAGTACGCTAAACATCTTAGCGGCTTGTTCACTGGCTATACCCCAGAAACATGTAGCTAAGGGGTAAGTACTGAACTGTAGCATACATTAGTGTATATAACCGCTACCTAATGCTGTCATACTGAATAGACAGTCTCAATTTATTGATTGTGGGACAGCCAAATGGGCGCCCCCTAAAATAGCGAGAACTATATAGCAAGAAACTAATATCACATGGAGCCATATCCTCAATGATTGATCCCAATAAATAATCAGTTACATTAGTTGGGCTTGTCTACGTTTGGCCAGGTGAGAACCATAGAGCTATGCGAATGAATGGGATCTAAATCGATGATTCAATTCAGAGTCCTTTATTGTTGGCTACTTCTATGTATTGTTACAAGAGAAATAAAGCTAATGGAGTAGTTCTTGATCTTTAACTCTTACGATTATTATGAAAAGACAAGTATTATATCTCTAAATTGGTCTGTCCAAGCTATTATGTCGCCGTGCTTACATCTTCCTCCGGCTTTATGTCTATCTCCGCTTCCACAACACCCTTCTCTGTTTCCTCCTCTTCCTTCTCTACTTCCTCCTCTTCCTTTTCCCTTGGCCGGCCTATTTCATATTCCCGGTACTCTTCATCTACGAACCGAAGCTCCAAATTGGGTACTTCATCATCACCCACTATAGATTTATAGTCCATGTGAGGAATTTCCCACCCTTCTCCCAACTTACTGGAAACATAGCTTGCTACCTCGTCACAATATCCAAGCAAGCTGACGTCAAAATTGCAATGGTCGATAGGATCTTTGTTGATTAGAATTTGCGGGACATGTTCGGGGATTTTATCCACTATATCTGCTACGGGTGCCACTTTCAAAGATGTGCCTATACTGATTAGCAAATCGCACTCCGATAAGTCCCTACGGATCAGATCGTGGAATATATCTGGTAAAGGCTCGCCAAAGAACGTTATATCCGGCTTTAGGACACCGTAACTATCGGGAATATACGAGTCCTCGTCGTTTTGCATGAGCTTCTCTCGTGTTTTACTACATTTTGGACACATCGGCACCCGCTTTTCCTTGATGTCTTCAAAGATTTCTTCGCCATTGACGTGATACTTGCATGTTACGCATGTAGCAGTGGCAAAAGAACCGTGGCATTGTATGAGTTTTTCAGAAAAAATTCCGGCATAGCTCTCCAAGTTGTCAATGTTCTGTGTATAATTACGCAATAGCTTGCCTTTGGATTGCAATACCTGAATGAACGAGTGGAGGGGACTGTAGATCTTTCCAGGAGGCAAAATCATGTGGGCAATGGAGTAGAAGAGGCTGGGATCCGTAAGAAATATCTGCAAATCAAACACTTCTTGAGGGTCTGAGAGCCCCAAGTGTTGTACTTGGGAGTAAAAACCTTTGGAAGATCTGAAATCGGGTATTCCTAAGCTGGTGGATATCCCGGCGCCCGTAATTACGATAATTTTCGAGGCTCTATGGATCTGCTCCAACACATCCTCAAAGCTCTTGACGGTGTCAAGACGGGTCCGAATTGAACTGACTTTAATCATGGCGTAGTTGAGGAACTTGATTAGCACCATGATGTTGGCGTTGTCCGGTTCGGGGAGGTTTTTGGGTACGAATCCTAGTTTCAAGATCAACTTGACTATGTCTTCGCCGGAAGCGGCGGTGGGCAAGTACTTTTCAAGAAACTTCATGTTTCCGTGCTGTTTGAGGTACTTTCTGGTTTCAATGATAGTTTCAGGGGGAATGTTATCGAGGTCCGCAATAGTGACATGTTCAAGATCACTTGACAGGTATCCATCATCGTCGTCCTCGTTTCTATCGCTATCTATATCGTCATTATCGAAAAGCTCGTCTACCTCTTCACCATTTACATCATTGATGGTATTTGTATAGCCTTCCTCTTCGTCATCACCGTCGTTATTTTCATGAATTTGTGACACCTCCTTGTTTATACTCCGATATACAGGCGCCAGAGAGGAAGGCTGCTCGCTACTGTCAGTATCTGAACCGGATTCGTTCCCGCCGACCTGGTCTTCGTCACTCTGTAGTAGCCCATTTGATGTGCCAAACCCTCTAGTTAACTTCGGGATTGAGCTTGTCTGCTCGACCTTCTGACGCTTGGCAGCTCCTGCCTCGTCATCGGAATCGATCAACACAAAGCTGGCGTTTTTCATCAGACTGCAACGCTTATCTGTTGTGGTCGTTGGATTCAATTGAGATTAGTTGTTCGGAGTGCGTGTTCGGGTCACGTGTGCTGTGGGGTATAGTGGAGGACCCGTTGGCGGACCCGTTGGCAGACCCTGTCAGGACCCAGCTAGTAATACCTCTGCAACGTTGGGATGTTGGAGTGCTAGAGTTAGAAAATGGTTTCGAATTTAGGTACAACTGGTTTTGACCCTTTTTCGGCCAGAGTCTATGATTTGCACCCGCAACGGGGAGCGTCTTGCGGGGAAGTGTATAAACCACGAGACTTGTAACGGCTAAGCCTAACACGCACAAAATAAATTTGAGTTCAGGATAAATTGTACGAACCGGATAAGCTTTCGGATGAACCAAATTTCAGAAAGCGCAAATGCCTCGATCCGACTTCAATCAACTCCAGTACAATTATAGAGGTCACGAGAGGGTGCTAATTTAAGGTTGGCGCGGAAGAAAGTGCGAGGCGCAAACCAGCGACAAAGTTACACTGGATTTTCACACTGAGAGTAGATGTGCGACACTGTTTATTTTCGCTATACATTGCTCTATAGAGCACTGCCCTATGAGCCTCTACGGCTGGCCAGAGCCGAGTGAAACGGTGTATATTTGATATCCACAAATAATCGAAGCGTACACAGTCGTCTTGCGCAGGCACATGCGGCCCGACTTCTCCGCTATGCAGGTACCCCGACCTATCCGCTCACCAAATATAGACTCTGACCATCAGCTCACCAAATAGACTTTGCGGTCGCATACCAATAACTCTTTCCAATTGAAACATTGCCGCGCTCGTACGCCGCTGCCTAATTGTTCGCACTTAAATTCTCCACATTCACTTCGTCGTACCGCCGCCGTGCCGCAACCAATGCACTATTGGGGTCGTACACTCGCAGGTGATTTAGACGACTTCCGTAAACACGGAATGATCTACGTGTTGTAATGCTGGATCATGATCCTTATGGTCTATACGATCTCTACGATATGTATTCTCTGTCTAGCTGTGTGTTACATAAATGGTTCTTATCAAGTTTCGTTGCAGCATTCTGTGCCCACACTAGGCCCCGCTCACGTCTGGTTTCACCAAGCGTGTCTTTTTCTTCGTCTCGCACGCTCTCGACACGCCGACTTCGAGAAAATTGGACAATTTATTTCACTTTCTTCTTTTTGCTCTATAGTTCTACTGCAATTGAGAATGTTGGACAACATTGAGTTTATCAAGACACCTGCAGCCGGTCCTACTCCTCCAGCTTCTGCTGAATCTGGGGTTTTGACCTCCTCATCCCCTGCTATCCACAATGCCCCTCTCCCTGCCGATGGTCCTGGATCCAAGCACTTTTCAAACTTGGCCGTGTTGGGATTCATCGTGATGATTCCTTACTACATCTCGAGAAAGTTGGGCGGTGGCTTCAAGGTCTGGGTTTTCTTCACCTTGTTGTTGTTTCTTCCTATCTTGATGGCCTACTGGACCGTGTTGTCGTCGTACTCTCCTCGTTTGAATGAAAAGGTCAAGTACCCAAACCGCCCTATTTCTTACTACTTGGAGTACCACACCGACGAGTTGAAGGCTAAGTACGAAACCTCCAACAACGGCCAAGGTAAAAAGATCCCAATTGAAACTTTCCAAGAATTGTTCTTCCAAGGTAAGGTCAGTTTCAAAGGTGACTGCTTGGATGTCATGGAATACAAGCATGACTGGGCCAACTTTAGATTCACTCTTGCATTGTTCAGATTCTTTTTGTTGGGTATGATCCCTGAAGTTATCATGCACTCCCAATCTCAAGATGAAGAACAGGTCAGAGACCACTACGACAGAGGTGACGACTTCTACACCTGGTTCTTGGGTCCAAGAATGATCTATACCTCGGGTGTTATTAGTGATATTACTAAAGAAGAATCGTTAGAAGAAATTCAAGACAACAAATTGAAAATCGTCGCTGACAAAATTGATCTTGCTGAAGGTGAACATGTTTTGGATTTGGGTTGCGGTTGGGGTACTTGGGCCACCTATGCTTCATCTCAACACGGTGCTAATGTTACTGGTATCACCTTGGGTAAAAACCAAACCGCATGGGGTAACTCTTTATTGAACAAGTACGATATTTCACCTGAACAATCCAAGATTGTTTGTGTTGACTACCGTGATGCTCCTAAATCTCAAAAGCCAAATGGTTTATACGACAAGATCACCTGTTTGGAAATGGCCGAACACGTCGGTATCAGAAGATTTACTACTTTCTTGGAACAAGTGCACAATTCTTTGGAAGACGACGGTTTGTTCTATTTGCAGTACGCAGGTTTGAGAAAAAACTGGCAATACGAGGATTTGAACTGGGGTTTGTTCATGAACAAGTACATCTTCCCAGGTGCTGATGCTTCTACTCCTCTTAGTTTTGTTGCCTCTTGTTTAGAAACCGTTGGTTTTGAAATTGTCTCTGTTGATAACATTGGTGTTCACTACTCTGGTACCCTCTGGAGATGGTACAGAAACTGGGTCGGAAACAAAGAAAAGGTCGTTAGCAAGTACGGGGTCAGATGGTACAGAATCTGGGAATACTTTTTAGCTTCTTCCACAATTGCTTCCAGAAACGGTACTGCTACTTGTTACCAATTTGTTTTGAGAAAGAACATCAACTCTTATCGTAGAGTTGAATACATTCCAAGACAGAAAGGTTTATTGGGTCCCCTTGAAAGTGGAACCAAATGGGCTAAGGCTTAATTCATCAAGAGGTCATTTAATTTTTCCCAAATAACTCAACCTGATTATATATATACGCATAAAATGTTGGAATAGGAAAAAAGAGTTAAAGTTAAAGTTGAAGTACCGATCGAGAAATTGCGCATTGTAAAAGTGCATTGTTTTATATAGTTTGAAACTGATCTAATTGTATGAAAAATGTTAATTTCTCTTAAAAATGTCTCACTTACGCAATTCCTCACGTGCCTGTCGGATTTATACGCATATAAATGTGGGGTTGGAATCTGAGACGCCAAGAGTTATAACACTAACCGAGCGTCCGTGGAACCGCCGATTGTCTAGATTCCACGCACACCTGAATCATCCGTTCAGCCGTAGATTCGTCCAACTCCGAAGCCTATGATTGTTGCTCCTGATACATAGATAAGTACCATTTTCTCGACGAAAATGGTGTTGAGTACAACACTGGGAGAGCAACAAATGAAATTCCGGCTCATCTAATGGGGATGACGAAAATTCATCCGGTTTCACAAATACCAAGCCCCTCTCGAGGTAAGCCGCTTTTGCCTCTCTTGACTCCTGCTCTTCTTTGCTTGCACCGTACAAACAAATCGGACCGTCACCGGGTATCGTGTGCATACGATAGATAGCCTCGGTCGGAAATTTCCGCATGCCCGACGATTACGCGTATTCATTCCCTCTTCGACATTTTACATTCTCGGCCGCTGGCCCAATCCATGACCTCGCACTTCGACTTTGTACTTCATATAAGGTTCCGATCATTTTGACTCTGTTCGTAGGAAAGGCCCATTGTAAAATCCGGGGTAAATATAAAAAGGCTACGATTTTGCTGCAAACCCCAGTTCCAAATTTTGTTGTATAGTAAAATACATAGTTAAAGCTAAATCTTAAGTATGTCTTCTCCATTCCCACAAACTGCCGACAAATTAAAAGGAGTCCAAATCTTGGCTCCTGTTCCTGACAATGCCAAACACATCTTCAACCCAGAAGCCTTAGCATTGGTTGCTACTTTACACCGTGCTTTCCAGCCTCAAAGAAAAAAGTTGTTGGAAAACAGAAAGAAACAACAACAATTGAGAGACCAAGGTGTGTTGCCAGACTTTTTGCCTGAAACTGCTTATATCAGAGACGATCCTACCTGGACTGGTCCTCCATTGGCCCCAGGTTTGCAAGACAGAAGAGTTGAAATCACCGGTCCTACCGACAGAAAAATGGTGATCAACGCTCTTAACTCTGGTGTTGCCACCTATATGGCTGATTTTGAAGATTCTTTGACCCCAGCTTGGGCCAACTTGGTCGACGGTCAAGTCAACTTGTATGACGCTGTGCGTAGAAACTTGACTTTCGAGACCAACGGCAAGAAGTACAAATTGGACCAAACCCCAGGTAGACACATTCCTACCTTGATTGTCAGACCAAGAGGATGGCACTTGGACGAAAAGCATGTTCTCGTTGATGGAGAACCTGTTTCCGGTGGTATTTTCGATTTCGCTCTTTACTTTTACAACAACGCTAAGGAAGCCATTGCTCAAGGTTTCGGTCCATACTTCTACTTGCCAAAGATGGAACACCACTTGGAAGCCAAGTTATGGAACGACATCTTCAACTACTCTCAAGACACCATCAAGATTCCAAGAGGTACCATTAGAGGATCTGTTTTGATTGAAACTTTGCCTGCTGCTTTCCAAATGGACGAAATTATCTACCAATTGAGACAGCACATTGGTGGTTTGAACTGTGGTAGATGGGACTACATTTTCTCTTACATCAAGTCGTTGAGAAACCACCCAGAATTCGTTTTGCCTGACAGATCCCAAGTCACCATGACTGCCCCATTCATGTCTTCATACGTCAAGTTGTTGGTCCACACTACCCACAAGAGACAGGTGCATGCTTTAGGTGGTATGGCTGCTCAAATTCCTATCAAGGAAGATAAACAAAGAAACGACGCTGCTTTGGCTAACGTTGCTAAAGATAAGTTGCGTGAAGTCGAACTTGGTTGTGACTCCTGTTGGGTTGCCCACCCAGCCTTGGTTCCTGTTGTGTTAAAGGTTTTCAACGAGCACATGAAGGGTCCTAACCAAATCAACGTTCCTCCAAAGAACGAATACAAGGAAATCACACAAAGAGACTTGTTGGCTCCTTTCATTCCTAACGCCAAGATCACCGAGCAAGGTATCAGAGCCAACATCATCATTGGTATTTCCTACATTGAAGCCTGGTTGCGTAACATCGGTTGTGTTCCAATCAACTACTTGATGGAAGACGCTGCCACGGCCGAAGTTTCCAGAACTCAAATCTGGCAATGGGTTACTCACGGTGCCAAGACTGACCAAGGCAAGACCATTACCAAGGAATACGTCAAGCAATTGTTGGACGAAGAGTACGCCAAATTGGTCAAGGCTGCTAAGCCTGATAACAAGTTCAAGCAAGCCTTGGCTTACTTTGGTCCAGAAGCTTCTGCTGAGAAGTATTCCGACTTCGTTACTACCTTGATTTACGACGATGTCACTACTATTGGCAGAGCCCAATCTGCCGAAAGATTATAAGTTCTTCATACTTCTTTCTTTCTGAGTGAATCTTTTGACAAGATTCGTTATTATCCAGTAAATAAATTATTCAAGTACTAACAAATAAAAGATCCTACCTATAACAATTCGATAAAATATTCACGTAATGAAGGAAGGGCGGAGTTGCGATTATCGGTCCGATTTCGTTGAAATCCTGGATGTTTCAAAGGTTTAGAGCAGAAATGAAATTGGTATGCTAGCGTATCGGGTGCAGCCGAAGTTGCTAATTTCAAATTTCTATTTTTATCACGTCCTCCACTAATTCCCAATCTGGCAAAATCGTACGGTATTCTGCGACAATAGGACGTTTAATGTAGTCGAATTTGTCATTCGCGGTCGTGGTGAATGTCATAACTATCTGCAAAGTAGTAGGCACTAACATTTCTATTTGTTTATGCTTAGGGACTGTTACATAGGATGCCCTAGTATACTTTGGGTCCCTACATCAAACTACACTTGATACACTTTAAATTATTTATTATCTATAAATTGCCCGAAAAAATATGTGTGAACGCGATTATATTTATAGCTGTTCTCCCAAAAACTCCTCGTTATTCGACGAGGTAGCTGCAAATGATTCCACTCGACTTAGTTCTTGATCAATCCAAACCCGAAGAGTTCACCAAGGAATGATCCTTGAAACTTTGGTTCGAATTCAACTGAGCTGGCTCTGATTTCTTTCATGATTTCAGCTTCTTTTTCAGCAGCGGTTCTCTTGATAGTTGGTTGGTTAGCGTACATGTTAATTGTTTGTTATATTCAGCGTTTTGGTGTTTCTGAAGTAGAAAATCCTCCAAGTCTGGATTATGACACATTTATATAGATTCTCGATAAGCTAGCATTACTTGCCGGCCCAAGGGAAATATGACTGTGGACGTTTCTCCGAAATTCCGGTACTGCATACAACCACCCTTCCCTCATGACCGATGTATCTCGATTTCAACCTGGTGATATATTGTGTATCTGGGTGAGATATTCCGTCAGCCCGAAAAAGCACACGAGCCAATTTATCCGACATCGCCCATATGTAGTTCCGCTCAAGCGTTGGTACACAATTTTTACATGAGTCAGTGTGATCTCGAGGAACTACTTGTGCGTATTGACTTGAATCGCCGCACCAAGGATGACTTGATGAGAGGTCCTGGGCGAGAAGAATCCTAGCAATCATTTAGGCAGCAATATTATGTTGTCTTAGGTGCTTGGATGTTGCGTTGACATATTGTTACAAATGAGAACGTAATAAGTAGTGACTAGTTGAAAAATAGGTCATAGTAAGGGTGAAAGTGAGACAATCAATGTCTATTAAACCCACTCAATCATCTTGTAGCAATCTACTGAATGGATCTATAACACACTACATGAACTATATTAGGCATCGATCAAATAGCTATTGATGACTCAGTATACAAAATGCAAATGGCGTTGATATCCTGTATATGCGCTCTTCGCATGTTTAGCAACGAATCGAAGCCAATATCTTTTCTGTCGGTTGACGTGCTGCATTGCTGCTCAATTATGCCTGAGATTTATTTGTGACTTCAATAAAGAAGAATGCAAAATATCAGTATCTGAGAGTGTTTTACTAACGAGTGTATAAATAATCATTTGTATGCTAAAAGAGTGTCCGCCATTCGGACTAACCGTAATGCTAATTAAAATTGCTGTAGATCAAAAATATCGGGTCATACATCCTAGCTTCCATCAATTGGGTCCTGAAACGATACCAGTACGCAGATATAGCGTATCCGCTGCAGCGCAAAGCGTGTCACCGTATGCGATATCAAACGCAGTGCTTTAAGGGTGCCACCATATACGCAAGCTGAAGTCAAGGGATGCATACTCAGGTGCGGCTTACTCAGGCACGGCTTACTCAGGCACGGCTTACTCATTATCGAAACGCGCAGAACTTGATAGAAACCGTAGACGTGGTTCGCCACCAGAGATCGTAACCAGAAACGGGTTTTAGCGGCCCTAATAGTTACATTACTAACGAAAAAGCTGGCTTTTATGAGCCAGCACGACCTCTGCTCACAAATAGTTTGGGTAGTGCATACAACCTGTTCCAGAACGTTAACTCCGTATTAATGCATCTGTACTGCCTGGCATAGTTTAGCCGTGAGCTACATGGTGGCGATGCTAATGTATACTTGCGCAGGCTATATGGACCCAGACCGTTTACGAATGGGTATTGTGATGAGTCAGACGTGAGTGAAAGCCTTGGAGGCAAAATAAATCAATTGCAGCTGGTTATTTGCTAGCTTTTTTGATTTGTCATAATCTTTTCTTCAGCCGCACATTTAAGGTTTCCTCTACCTTTGTTTACTATTTATCTCCGTATTTTAGTGAGCATCGGCCGTCTTTCGACCGTTATTTGTAATCAGCCCTCTCTTGAGATTGCATGTACTTATTTCCGTTTGTGCTATCCCTCGTCTCTCAAACGCATTCTTGGCTCATCTCAAGTTAGTAATCATTGTAGGATCACGAAGCATCGCAAGCGTCAAGCTCGATCAAGAGTATATATATTTAAGCCGTATGCCGTTGTTACATTTCTTAATACTTCCTCATCGACTCAAATGTTTTATAGATTTGTAAGAGACAGTTTTGTCGGAAGACTCACCTACAAGTTATCAGGAAGAAAAGTATTTACTTATCCTGAAGAACAACCCGACTATGTTATACCAGAGCAATATCTTCCGGGATTCAAATCACCAAAGGAGAGTGAAGAGATTGAAAAGGCCGGAGAATTGAGCTCAAACGCTTCCGGTAATACAATTGTGAAAGATGATTATGTGTACGTTGGCTGGGAAGGTGAAGACGATCCCGAAAATCCCCAGAACTGGCCCTTGAGCCAGAAAATCTTCATGATATTTGAAATTGCGTTCTTGACGACCTCCGTCTATATGGGTGCCGCTATTTACACCCCTGGTATTGAAGAAATCAAGGCGGAATTCCATATTGGTGAGACTGTTGCAGCATTGCCTTTGGCTTTGTTCGTTATCGGATACGGTATAGGGCCAATGGTCTTCTCCCCAATGTCAGAGCATCCTGCGCTTGGTAGAACTTACATTTATATTGTCACGTTGTTCCTTTTCTTCATTTTGCAGATTCCTACTGCATTGTCTCACAATATTGCTGGATTATGTATTTTGAGATTCTTGAGTGGATTCTTTGCTTCGCCTGCTTTAGCCACTGGTGGCGCTTCCGTTAGCGAAATTCTTTCTATGCCATATGCCCCTGTGGGAATCGCAGCATGGTCTTGTGCCGCCGTCTGTGGACCTTCTTTGGGTCCACTTTTTGGCTCAATTGTCACTGTCAAAGGTAGCTGGAGATGGTCTTTCTGGTTCATGGCGTGTCTTAGTGGTGCTTGTTTACTTACCTTGAGTTTCTTGTTGCCAGAGACTTATCCAAAGACCATTCTTTTGAGGAAGGCTAGAAGATTGAGAGCTCTCACTGGTAATGACAAAATCACCACCGAAGACGAAGTCGCTGGCAAATCTGTGAAGATGAAGGATGTTGTGATAGAAACTTTGTGGAGACCCGTTGTCATTTCGGCCACCGAACCAGTTGTCTTTTTGATCAATATATACATCGCATTGGTGTATTCTATTTTTTATCTTTGGTTTGAAGCATTCCCATTGGTATTCCTTGGTGTCTACAGATTCACTTTGATCGAAATGGGTGTCAGTTATACGTCTATCATGATTGGTATTATGGTCGGATGCATTTTCTATTTGACCTGGGTTCGCAAATCGTTTACCCTCAAATTGTTGGGGGGTGAGCCAATTGCCCCCGAAATCTTCTTACCAGCTGCCATTCTCGGTAGTGCTTTAATGCCTATCGGTATCTTTGTATTTGGTTGGACTGCTGCTGCTGATATTCATTGGATCGTTCCTTTGATCGGGGCTACTATTTTCGCATCCGGTGCTTTCTTCATATTCCAGACTTTATTCAACTATTTGGGTATGTCTTTCTACAGATACTTGGCTTCCGTTTTTGCCAGTAACAGTTTCTTCAGATCAGTGATTGCTGGAGTTTTCCCATTATTTGGTAAGAGTTTGTTTGAGAACTTGAAAACTCACAGGTTCGTTGCTGGCTGGGGCTCCACCATTTTGGGTTTCATTACCATTGGTATGATTTCGATCCCTGTTCTCTTTTACCTCAATGGTCCAAAGTTGAGAGCAAGATCAAAATACGCTAATTAATTAAGATTGATAGAACCATTGCTTCAGTTTGTTGCGATGAACTAATTTGTGAATAGAAATAATGTACCTTTATGAATAAGTATAATCTAGAGAAACAATTGCGGCCTAAAATGATAAATTGCTCGGCCGTGATTGATATTTTGGTTGCAAACTCGCACTTTCGTCTAAATTAATTCGCATTTTTCAGCCGTCTGTGAGCACCCAGGCTTACCGAAATGTCTCCGAAGCTGAAACTGAAGAAAGCACTCAAGATAAACGGTTACATTCATCGCTAATCTACTTCGAATTCAAAGCAAACGTATTATTTTGTAAAATCTATTATATACCGGAGAAATGAAGAATTAGTAGTGTTTTACAGCTGACATTAGCAGGGCAAATTATTTTTCAATAGCGGGCATCGGAAAAACTGGTTCTTAAAGTTTCTTTTTTCACCTAATGTAAACAATTGCAAAAAAATTTCGCAGAATATATTAAAAGCATAGGATGGTCCACGCTTATTGGGAGGACTTGAGAACACCGAAACCGAAGAGCTCACCGAAGAACGATCCTTCGAATTTAGGTTCGAAGGTAACTGAGCTGGCTCTGATTTCTTTCATAATTTGAGCTTCTTTTTCAGCGGCGGTCATCTTGACAATTGGTTGGTTGGCGAGCATAGTGATATTGATAATATTGAGTAAGATATAGATAAACTAGTACCTTGACTTGGCCGGAAATTTTCAATTTATATACCATTACCTATGAATAACTCTTTCCCGCCTGCCGGACTAATGGGCGCCTTAGCTAGCTGCTGCATATTCTCCGAAAGCGCGAACCTGCACACACCGGTGACTGGTCCCCTTTTTGCCGACCAGCCGGCGTTTGGCAATTAAGTAAGCGTTATGAAACGAGATCATCCTCCCCTTGCGGCACTATGTTATCTTAATAGAGCAATACTTAGTCTGAGTAGTTCAATACTGTTGTCACATTATCCACCATTTGGCCCATATACTGTTTCTCCACCCGACTTTAATATGAAAAAGAAATTTTTTCTTAACGCCAATGCATACAAAGAACCCCACCTCGCGCTCCAGAAACAAGTCCTAATTGGATACAACATCTGTGTGGCGTCCAAGTGAGGGGTGAGGGGCTCACAAACAAAGCTGAGCAACTCGGTGTTTGGCTGGTTATATCCTAGCGAGACCATATCGTGCCAGTATGAAATTATGTAGCGACCGCAGTTTCTGAACAAAGAATTAGGGCTGCAAAATCCTTCCGTCCGCCCGACTCTCTCTCGATCGTTTGACTCATAAAAGCCGAACTTTCTATCCCCATGCAGATTTGACACGACTTTCGGAGTCGATTTTTTTCGGAGAACGGATTAATGGTGGCCGAGAAGTCGCGTATTCTATCCAATAGAGAGAGCCGTCGTTTATTGCAATTACTGTAAATTATGTAGAAGTATAGAGTCAAAAAGGCTGTTACTTCGATCAAAGCTAGGTAGTGATACGCCAAGCTTAATACATAACTTTTAGAAGTACAACCGTAAAGACCACCTTCTTTGTATATTTTCTAAAAAATGCGAAAATTCAACAGTTTGTCTCCTGTGGAATCCAAGGCTGGACCCGAACATTGGTTTCAAACCATCTGGATATGCCATACTTTGGATTCACTTGTAGTTCATAGCACTCAAAAACACATTTGTTAATGCGGATGTACTGTAGGACCCGGCTGAATCGTAAGTATAATAGGGCAACGTGCTGAACCTTAAACCACTCGTCGTATACCGAAGGATGTACCATTCCTAGCCCAAGGTTTGGAGCCCCGCCCGCTTTATCGCCAAAAATATCGAGCATTTGCAACTTTCTTAGCGAACCGACTAAATTTGCAACTTCTTGTAAGTTTTCACCAGGACTTAATCTTAAGGTTCTCAAATTGCCCAAGCCTTGAAGTTGGGTATAGAATGTGGTGTTGCGAGGAATAGAGCCCAAAACATTTATGTTGTTGGTATCAGTATACCCGTGAACTTCTTCGCGGACTTCTATTGAGAGCTTTTGAAGCGTTTCATGGAATAGACTAATCGAATAGCCGTATTCATTGTAGAAGGTCTGTTCGGATCTTCCATGATCTAGGAACTGTTTTGTGGGATTATTTCGTATAACCAAGTCCAACGAAACGAGTTTCCGTGCGCCCGGCAAACTTTGAAGAAAATTGGGCACACTATCTATAATGGCCTGCCGAAAATCTAACGACAAATGTTTGAGATTAATCAAGTGGGGACTGATCTGTGGTAAGAAACTAGCTGTTGCAGTATTGGAATTTATGACATGGTATTCTGATATCCCATTGAGCATCAACGTTTCCAAATTGTTCAAGTTGATGGACTCTATGAAAATGCTCGAGTCTTGCGGTGAAACCAACATGTTATCTAGAAACAAAGTCGTCAAATTAGACAAGTATCTCAAATTTGTGCTTTTGAAGAGACATTTCATGGAGTTTGGGTCATGTACATCACTGAGAGATATAAGGTCCTGGCAATTGGGCTGTACAATGCTACTGCTCGTACTTTTTGAGTACCGTGACAAGTTCAATGTATGAAGTTTTTCGCATACGAGAGCCTCGGAAGACTCACACTGATTTATCAAAAAATGGTTGATGATTTTATTCAATTTAGTTGAATTTTGAAATGGTTGGATTTGAAAGTTGGTCAAGTTGGGGAAAGTTAAGCCACTGCAATCATCTTCAAATAGAGGTTCCAACTCGTTCAGGTAATTACTAAACTTTATGTTCAATACTAGCGTATCTATCAACCTCTTGTTTGGTAATAGCAGGAGATATTCAAGGCGGAAATTGTCACTTAGCCACACCAATTGGTGTAAATTGGACAATCTACTGAAGAAATCGACAATCTGGTGGTTAAGCTCATGGTCAAATAGGTTGAGCGAATCTGGGAGGTCCACACAATAGAATCGCTTTATATATTTTGCACCCAAATTGGTACCCGAAACTTGACTTTTGAGAAATCTTTTGAAATTGAAGGATGAGTTTATGTACGTACATGCAGCTGATGCAGCCCGGTCATGTATCTTTTGTTTATAGCCATACTCTTTTTCATTGTTAAATCGACTGAACTGTTGGTCCACAATAATATATTCATATAACCGGGGAACCGTCGAGAAATACATGGTTTTACTGGTCAAAAGAAGATTGAGACACTCAAACTGAGACAACTCATTGGAAATGCGGGCTCTTATTTCGAATGGGAGCTTTTCAAGTGATCCATTACGCATAGACGTCTTAGTAATGGAGTCTGGGGTACGGGTGGGAGCTCGAGGAAATGATGTGTTCGGCTGCTCGAGAACGGGAAGATACGGCCGCTTGGCGTATCCTATGGGCGAGTTGAATGTAGATTGGTCTATAAACATTTCAATGTCTGATGAAGTGGAGTTCATGACAGGTATTGCTACAGTCTTATCTATGATAGCCCTTACACGTGACAAGCGATTGCGGAGCAAAAACGACAGAGATCAATAGGTAGAAGTAGTAAAGAAAAGAATAAGCAGAATACAAGATTAGAATATGACACAATATAAGCGCAGAGCAGAAAGTGAGATGAGCGAGAGCAGTAGACTCGCAGTCATAGCTAGCACAGGCGTGGAGAGATTCGCCCAGTAGAGTGGCTTATCGTTCTGGTTAATCTCGTACCGGCTATCACACGTGACAAAAACATCACACGTGACTATCGTTTCAGAATCAAACGCAAATACGCGAACAGCCACGGTGACTTCGACAATAGTAACCACAAACCCACCATTGAGTTATTGTATCTATCCAGAGCCAATACGGGGGCACCAAAGTTCTTGATTTCAAATTCAGCCAAAAAAAACTAGCAAAATTGGCATTCATATTCTCCAGAATCACATTTGCCCCAACCAGCCACCAGATCAGTAGATCAACAAGCGCTACCTAATACAATGGGGGAAGAATCACTCGATGAAAGATTGACGAAAGAAGTGACCCTTTTGTCCACAAAGTTGGTCACGGCCGTCGCCAAACAGCTGGAGCTCGAGGAAGCTACCTTACATTTACATAAAGAGCTTGCTACACTTAAGTCCACCAATACCAAGTTGGCCCAATATGAGGAATGGTACAAACAGATGCTTCCAAAGTACAGTAAAGTCCAGGACGAATTACGAGAAACACGTGAAGCAAAGAGAGTCGCTGAAGTAAGCAATGCCAAGTTGCAAGGAGAGGTCGAGGACTTGACGGCATCGTTATTCAATGAAGCCAATATAATGGTTAGTAATGCTTCGAGAGAAACCTACAATTTCAAAGTAAAGAACAGAAAGTTGCAAGAAGAAATCGAAGAGAAAAACACTATTATTGATGATTTGCAAGAACAACTTCGAGACCTCAAGGAATTGTTCTTTAAAATCGAAGAACAACAGAAACACACTTCAGCAAGCAACTCTCGTCTTGGAACGCCCAAGATTGATGGAGAGTTCCCTGGTGCAACATCAAAAGAGTATGAATCAGTCAATGGAGCTGAAGATGAGTTGCCTCCCCACTTGGAACAGCCCTCCGCATACCAACAGCAGCAGCTAAACTCCATCCTATTCTCGCCCAAAGTCAGCTCTATTCGTCTAGACCTTAACAATTATAACAAGGAGTTCAAAGGGTTTATCTATACAATAATCAGGCCGGAGTTTCAATTCGACTTGAACAATTTGAAAACCTTGCTGTTCTTCAAAAATTTGTGGGCGGAAGAAATCGAAAACTCCATAGGAATCATACCCAGTCTACCTACTAACTCCCTCATCAACCGATGGCAAAAGGGCAAGAATTTCTGGAGCTGTGTGGTTGAAGGAAGGGCCTTGATCGAGCCTGTGAAAGGAATCAACGAGACCTTCAAGACTACTTATCGCGGTCAGAGAAGTGTCAGCAGTCGCAGAGTTTCAGGCGAAGCAGATGCTACCGCCCAAGAAGTTCTGGCTCCAGTAGCGATCAAACACCCTTGTAGTTTCTGTGGCGAGTCGAGAGAAGACGCTTTGGAACATTCACGGTTATACTATTTTAAATTGTTGCACGGAGGTAACACCTACATCAACGACACAGCAGCAGGAGAAGGACAAGACCACATCGCCAGCTATCCTTTATGCAACTTCTGTTTGATCAAGTTGAGAAGTATTTGCGATTTCTTTGCCAAATTAAGACTGATACATGCCAATGTATTCAAGTTGAAGCACGATTCATCTTTTGACGAATATGCTCCAGTGGGTACAAATGCCAGTGTCTTCAAAAGGAATTCCAGCTCATTTACCGGATTCAACCTGGCTCCGAATTCTTCTAAAGACGGATCACTTAGTGACAATGAGAGCAGCAGTGATCTTATGAACAGCGACGTTACACAAATCAATTTAGATATTGCCGAAGAGTCCAAGTTGATCAAAATCTATATCATTTTGGCTCATATAAGAAGCCGAATCTTCTGGAGTAAAGTTGGGATTTGGGACACCGATGATAATATCAATGAAAGTAACGTTGAAGAGATTCCCTATGAGGTATTTAGGAACATGATAGGCAATGGGGTTTCGGGAGTACCGGTTAATGGAGCCTCAACACAGTCCACACCCATAGTGCCGAATACTGCTCCATTGCCGACTGTTGAAGCGGAAAAAGCCGACGAAAATATCGATACCGAGAAGGAGGCCCGAATCAACAAAACAGTAGCAGAAGTGATCGAGAAAGTAGAAAAAAGCAGCATAGAAGCAGATGACGACGGGGAAAGCATCAAGTCGGGATCAAGTTCATCAAGTAAAGAAAAGTTGAAGAGAAAGAACTCGAAGTCCAAGCAGTTCAAAAAAAAGATCAACAATGATCTCAATGAGACCTTGGAGATGCTCAAAGAGAGTATAGGTGAACAAGAGCAATAATCGAATGAGATTGGGTGAAAGTTGTTGGTGTAGCAGGCGGCACTCTGATTTAATAGCACAAGTAGAAAATCGCGTCGTATTAATAGACATTTTGTTGACACGTGAGCGTAAGAGTTCGAGAGCCATCGGAATATCCGGAGGTTGTGATGATTTAGAAAGGTAGAAATGGTGCGCGATGCAAGGAATCTGACGGATATTTGCATACGAGTGCTAGGACGTTGAAGCAGAAATAGAAAAGCAATATTACGAGATCAAGGCGGCTGCAATGTAGAAAGTCCTACGCGTACTCCCGTTCTGGACCCTGTCTCAGAACGTTAGCGACGGGTCCAGAACGATAACGACAGAATTTCATATGGTGGTGAACCTATTGTAGTCCAGCGAGAAGTAGCGAGATATAGTGAGAGGAAAACAATCGGTCGCGAAAAAAAGGCCTCCACCACCGGAACATCCACATTTCTGAAACCAGCTCGCAAGCCCAGGTGCCAGGACGACGAAGGCGGTAGTAGAATGCCCTTATTTGCAAGGCCCCTCATCTTGCACACAATAGCTAGAGTCGATGTATTGTTACACCAACAAGGGAATGTATAAGCGCCGCATTGGCCAGCTTAGTCAGATCCTGGCCCTGGGGTTTGAATCAGTACCGGTAATCTAAAAAAAGGACCCCGAGGGACGTGTCGGGGCGCGACTACACAGAAAAGGCTGGAATAGCCGTCTACTGTATGCAGGAATCAAAAGAAGCAGACACTTTGTTTAGACGTCGTCTTGGTAAGCTTTTACTCCAAACTCTAAGTGGTCAAGACTAAGTGATATCCGTGGGATTTGTTGTTATACGATATAGGATAAAACGTTACTCGTCTGGAATACGTACCAATCACTATTATCTACGTCTAATCTCCGTTACGTCTAGGGCCACATTCCGTCTCTCCCTAAAACCAACCTCAAACGTCCAACCACCACACCACCTATCATCACAACAATCACTCACATTAGACACTGGGCTGTCAAGTAACAACCTGCTAGGAATTCTAGCCGATTTCTTGCTGCATTTTCCCACAATCAACCCCCTCGTACCACAAAAGTTGCCTACTAATTACCACATTATTACCACAACTAGGTATTGACATTTGACTTAATTCACACATTTCTAGACGACGCATCCCAATACCGACATGAGAAGAAGGACAGATATCCCGTCAGCCCCTTCTTCCCTTAACAGTCAAATCACCGATGATCTCAACAACTCAAGGGCGTATAGCTCATACACCTCGACGTCGCCCACTCGTCAGAACACTAATCCCGATAAAAGGGTATCTTCGAGCTCGATTTTCAGCTTGAGAAAAGCCAGGGAACGTTATGGTCACGCCAACGACAGTTTTAGCGACGTTTCGTCGGTGGACTCGTCGGGTACCGCGAATTCTGCTTCCACATACTCCACCCAGCCGCCGCAGATCCATATGCAGCCATCTCGGAGAAACAATAGCGTGGGATCCGCGTTATCTAAGACGTTGACCAACAGATCTGCATCGTCAGTATCCACCAATATCATCCCCACCAACCAGATCACCAGCTCTAACCATTCCCGTCAGGCATCTGCCTATAGCATATCGACTCTTAACAAGAATCCTTACGAAACGCCCACAGCAATCAACCCAGCAGTTTCGTCCAACGGCAAATCAAATATGTCTAGAAACGGCGGTTCGATCAGCTCGAGAAAGTCCACTTCGGGACACTCGACATCGGGCTCCTCCATGATATCGAAGCCTTCTCTTTCTTTGACAAATTCCAATGACACGTTGACGTCGGGAAATATGAATGGGTTTGTGCTTGAAAAGCCGAGCCTGGTCTACGAAATAGATAGAATGTTCCGAATCCTTATGGAAAAGCGCGATTTTAAATCTTTGCCTGCCCAAGCTAAACAAGAAATGTCCCATTACCATCCCGACAAAAAGTGGATGTTGATTTACCAAGATGCGTTAACGGAACACAAACGGTCCGAATCCTCCAACAGTCTGAACAAGAACGAAAACTCAAAGACCCCAGAATTCTACACCAAGAAATTGTTGAGTAAAACTATCCAGGCAGAACAACTAAAGAATTTATGGGTATCGCTCAGAACGGAACCGATAGACTGGGTCCGTAACTTCATCTATGACTTCCAAGGTGATGCTCTTTTGTCGTCATATTTGATCAAGGTCCAGGAACAGATCAGTCAAGGTGACATTCGTGACATCAACGACGAGGTCTTTGATCGAGAATTCAATACTCTAAAAGCATTAAAATGCATGATGAACCAAAAACTTGGTGCCGAAAGAGTCAGAACAGACGCTGGATTATATATCAGTGCTGTGGCCGGTTCCCTTCTTTCTCCCCGGATATTAACCAGAAAGATAGCCCAAGAGTCTCTTACATTCATGATTGCATACTACAGCCAATCGGAGGGTGAGCATCAAGGAAAGTACCACAAGATTTTAAAGGCATTGGACTCCATACCCACCCGTCCCTACTTTGAGTTCGAATCAGAATCTCAACTCTCGCATTCCTCATTAAGTCATAGTCCCAGCAAAAGATCATCGACCATATCTTTGAATTCGGGCTCAAATAAGAAGACTTTAGTACGGAAGCCTCCAGCTGCCGATCAATACAAACGATTTGAATTATGGCTAAAGTTGGTAGAAAAAACATTGGATGGAAAGGGAAAATACCTCAATTCTCTCGTGGGTGCCAGTGATGAATTGAAGTACATTCATGCTGGATCAAACTCCGTGAACAATTCGGGAAATGTCGAGAATCATTTGCTAGAATACTTACTTGGAACCATTTTATTGATTAACACCATCATACAATATGGCCTTGACTATAGAGTTAGAGTGCATTTGAGAGCTCAATTCGTGGCCGCAGGCTTGGATCGATTACTAACCCGCTTTCAAGAGTTAGGTTACGAAAGCTTGAACCAACAATGTGCTAAGTACATCGAAATGCAAGAGAACGACGAATTAGAGCTCAAAAGCCGCGAACAAGTGGATGAGAACCTCGACTTCAATAACCCAGTAGAATTGATTGCATCTATTTGGGAAAAAGTCAAAAATAGCGAGGCTCACGGCCATTTCATCAGTGCCATTCAGCACTTGTATTTGAATCAAAGTGAAAAGAAGGACAATGCTGAAGATCTTTCTCGTAGTTTAAGGTTACTTGATGGGTTGATTCAAAACATATCGATGGTTCACACCACGAACGATGATTCTGCAGTTGGAGTTGCAATCAATAGATTATTTGCCAGTCTCAGTACCGACGACCAGTATAGAAAAGCTCTCGAAGAAGGCAAAATTTACAAGAAAATTGCCGAAGAAGCTACGGCGGAAAGAGACGAAATGTCCCGACAATTATCTATGGGTGCAGATGGCATGATCACCAATTTGACCAACGAAGTTCGAGAACAAGAGAATATCTTGATCAGAACCAGAAAATTGAACGAAGAATTGAACGAAGAGTTGGAAGAACTCAAGAGGAAACATTTGATAGAAAAACAAGAGCAAGAGTTGGAGATGAGAGAGCTTTTGATCATGTTGAATAACTCCCAAATTGAGACGAAGCGCAAGGATAATAAAACCACCGTTTCTTTACAAACGAACAATGAGAAATTGATCAAGAAGTTACAGAAACAAATTCATAGAAAGAAAGCTGAGTATAGACTCGATAACCGCCAGTTTGGCACTCAAGTTGAGCCTTCTTCACGTTTAAGGGCCTTGAGAGACCAGATGGGTGATATTGAAAACATGGCAAGAGAGTTGGAAATGACGGATTTCGAAACTTATGTCAATCCTTCAGAAAACGTACCAGAGATTCCCTCAGAACCAGAAATTTTAGAAAGTGTATCTGAATCGTCGGATGAGGAGGTTGCACCACCTGAACCTGCCCCTGTACCTAAAGGACCTCCAAGAGCAGCCAGAGCGGATGATTTACGTAAGTTGGACTCTTTGAGAAAGAAACTATCGTCGTTACAAAGTGAGTCCAATGACATCATGAAGTATAACAACAGTTCGATGTTCAACAAACAAAAATTCCTTGCAATGGAGAGACTCAGGGAGCTCGAACTTAACTTTAAAGATTTCAACATTGATTTCAATTGGGAAGGTGGAGTAGTGAATATATCGGAGAACAACTTTGATTCGGTGGAAGAAACCGTCGACCCAGCGTTGAAGCTGAAGATAAAGGAAGAACTTGAGGAAGTTGAGAGATTGAAAGCAGACTTAAAGAAGAAGTTGGCTGATGCCGATGCTGAACGTAAGAAAGCACAAAAACAATCCAAGAGAAACTCAGTTATTATGGACAGAATCGAAGCCAAGTTTATCCAAGGTAAGATTGAACCTCTTTCGACAGGTGATGTAGTACTGGAAACTACAAAGACTGCAGATTATAAGAATCATAGGAAAACCACCATTGGTGGAATGGACCCTAAATTCTTGAAGGAATTGAGCTCCAAGGTAACTAAATCTGCTGCAATCGATGAAGAGCCAGAAGAAACTGCCGAGGACTCGCATGCCACACCTAAGGCATTGCTGCCAGAAAAACCGAAGACAGTAACACCTCCAGTAGCAGCAGCAGCAGCACCGCCGCCGCCGCCTCCGCCGCCTCCGCCACCGCCACCTCCCCCAATTCCATCATCCTTGTTTGGAGGTGCAGCACCACCTCCGCCACCACCTCCACCACCACCTCCACCTCCTATGCCAAAGAATTTCGCTGGCTCTTCTACACCACCACCTCCTCCTCCACCACCGTTCCCTGTTAGTAACAACAATAGCCCAGTCTCGGTACCTGTAGAAAGAACACCTTCACCCTTTGACAATTATCCAAGAGCGAAGAAGAAGTTGAAGCAATTGCATTGGGAAAAATTCGACAACACCTCTGCAAATACATTTTGGCATGACACTCAAACAGATTCTATTGCTTCAGATTTGAAGCAAAAGGGTATCTTTGATGAAATAGAAATCATTTTCGCTGCTAAGGAAATTAAGAAATTGGCAACCAAGAAAAGAGAAGAAATCGATAAAGTATCCTTCTTATCACGTGAAACTGCCCAGCATTTCAGTATCAATTTACATGCCTTTAATTCACTCACAGACGAAGAGTTTGTCAGCAAAGTATTGAGGTGTGACAAAGATATCATCAATAATCATGCAGTACTTGAGTTTTTTGGAAAAGAAGATATAGTCGAAATCTCCAACAGTTTAGCTAGAAACTTCGAACCATATTCCACCGATTATAAAGCAGAGAACCCTACAAAACCAGATAAAGATCCCCAGGAATTACAGCGCCCTGATAGAATTTACTTGGAGTTGATCTACAATTTGCAACATTACTGGAAATCAAGGGTTCGCGCTTTAACAGTAGTGGCTCACTACGAGAAAGACTACGATGATCTAGTCAACAAATTAAGGTTAATTGACGCAACAATCGAAGACATTCGTAATTCAGCTAATTTGAAGAGTGTTTTTGAGATCATTTTAACAGTCGGAAACTTCATGAATGATTCAACAAAACAAGCACAGGGTTTTAAATTGAGCTCGTTACAAAGATTGAGCTTTATGAAGGATGATAAAAATAGTATGACATTCTTGCATTACGTTGAAAAGATCATTAGACAGCAATTCCCTGAGGTTTTGAACTTTATAAACGAATTGTCGAGATGTCTTGATATTGCAAAATTCTCCATCGAATCCATTGCTAATGACTGCAAGGATTACGCAAACTCAATACGAAATGTTCAAAGTTCTGTTGACATAGGAAACTTGAGTGATATATCTACTTTCCATCCAAATGATAGAGTACTCAAGGTGGTATTGCCAACATTACCTAAAGCCAAGAGAAAGAGTGAATTGTTGTTGGATCAGTCAAATTGCACATTCAAAGAATTTGATAAGTTGATGAGATACTTTGGGGAAGATCCTACAGATTCATTCGTGAAGAATTCTTTCATAAGCAAGTTCTCTAATTTCATTAAAGATTTCAAGAGAGCTCAAGCAGAAAATCTCAAACGTGAAGAAGAAATCAGAATTTACGAACAAAGAAAGAAACTACTTGAAGCTCCAAAGAGACCTATCGTCAAGGATGATCAAGATGGCGATGAAGATGTCGAGAATGATCAGGTAATGGATTCATTATTAGAAAAATTGAAAGCTGCCGGACCTGCCAAGGGCGAATCTTCTAGTGCTCGTAAAAGAGCTTTGATGAGAAGACACTTGTTGGAAAACCAGAAAAAGACAGTCTCTCCAAATTCAAATAAGGTTGTCTCAATTAAGAATCCTACTAGTCCTGACCTGAATGAAGAAAATGAAAATTCGCCCACAGAGGAAAATTTCTCGTCTCCAATTAGACCCGAGTCTGTTGCACGAGAATTATCAAGTCCCGATTATGAACAGAGCGAGCAGAACGAGGCTGATCTTGGCTCAAGAGCTCGAAACTTGCTCCAGGAATTAAGAGGGGATGGTTCAGAAAGTTCATCAGGGGATGGTCTTACTGCTGCTCAAAAATTTAGACAAGAACGTCTCAGAAAGAAGATCTCAAGTGCCGCTTTAAAAGATGAAGGCGTACCACAGGAGTCAGAATAATCTATCATGTCGCTTACCGATATTCTCTATCATACTTAACTGAACCCTTGAAACGTTTATATTAAGGTGTATTTCATTCATTTCTTTACATAGAATTAAGTTTAACCGTACTTTTAGATAAAAAGCAAAGTCCCTTCTGTAATGCTATATTAAAACCTTAGTGGGGGAAATCTTCGAAATTTCATCCAAGTCATAATCTATAACCAAACCTTTATTTTCTCTGTAGTCAAAACTGGGTTTGTTGATTGAAAACAACCCTGTTCCAGCTACTTTATTGAAAAATGGACGTGCCAATTTTTCGATTTCTTCCTCAATCAGAAGCCCACCCAACTGTTTGTTGAATTGTAATAACTCGTCGTCATCATTTGCCAAACTTCTTACCACTGTGATCTCTCCATTGATTCCCATGGTAAGAACCATCTTATTTTGATTGTCATCCGTATCTTGTATCCAGAAACTAGTGAAATTGCAACTATAAACCCAGGGTATACTGGATATACGATAGTTTATCCTTGAAGGGGGAGAAGTGCGACTTTGACAATTTTCAACCACGTATATGGACGAATGGAGTTTGTCACCGGCTACGATCTTGGAGTCCAACGGAGCTTGATTAGTTAACCGATTGGGCAACGGATTATTGTTAACGAACTTAATGGTGAGTGAGTCCAAATTTGAGGTATAGTTGAATTGATAACATGAGTCGAGTCTGGTAGTCACAAGTATAATAGTACCATTCAAGGCTAAGCTGATAACCTCACTAGAAAACGATGCTAGTAGTCGGATAGATTTGAGCCTTTTTTCATCAAAGTTATAACTAGTGCAATAAATAGACTTACCGGAAGTAAATATTATGTCGGAATCTACCTGAATTATGTTTGAAATGGGCTCGTGATGGTCGAAAGAAGTGAGTTGGGTGACCTTTACAGTGTAGTTACCATCTGATTTCGAGCGTATTTTTGCAATGTCTAATACTTTAAAGGCTCCTTTTCGCTTTGAACCTTCGTCAGGATTCTCTTCGTCAGATTCAATTCCAGTTCCTACTAGCACTTTCTTGGAAACCCTATCGTTTCTCTTAATTGACCAAATACATGAGCACAAGGGATACTCATTTCTTTCGAACATATTGTCTTTGGAAGAAATTTCAATCTGCGAAGGCAATTCCTTGAACAACTTCCTATCAATAAACCTCATTCGCTTTGCTGGATTTTTGAGCTTGCAAAGCACAATGAACATCGATAAAAACGGGAGGTAGTAGAGTTTTTGTGAGTGCTCGAGACTGATTTGCCGAATGTTGGGTTCTTTAAATGTAAAAACCTTGCCCAAGACCAAACCGTCGTCTCTAACGAAGGCAAATTGGAGAGAGCTGGAGTCGTTTGAGTACGTTTCTCCATATGGCATATGGCACATTGAGACCACTGGCTTTTCGTATGTCTCATCGAAGTAAACCTTTTGAGGATATTCGGATTCGTACATGTTCAACAACCAGAGACTCTTGGTATATATGAATAAAAAGTTGTGGTTGTCTATGGATGAAAACTTGAGCTGAACTTCGCTTAGCCTAAGAAAGCTCTTGCAGGTGATACTCAGGTAGTCACGGTTACAGTCCAAACTCACAAGGTATCCGTCCATTGTACCAACAAATAGTTTGTTTTCCAAGAAAACGATATCGCTAGGGATCAACAAGTCTTGATAGAGCGTATGGGACTGGCCGTACGGACTAAGGGATGATAAAACGAGCGTGTTTATCAAGTTGAGCTGGCCGTTAGGACCAAGAAAAAAGAGCTCCACTGTTCCTTGGTATGTTCCCACCGCCAAAATTGATAGCTGCAAGCGGACCACGCTGGGTTCATGGAGTTGCAATTCGGCCACTTGGGTCAAGAGTTGGGTATCTTCAAAGGTATCTGCCCTGTGGAAATTAGGGCTTATCTCGTAAATACGAGCTGTGGCTGCGGTTGCTGTTTCGGTCAATACCACCAAGCGATCACCACAAAAGTGACACCCAAGGATGGAGAATGGTAGTGTTACTTGGTATCCGTTCAAGTCAGATAACACGATAGCCAGACTAGTGATCTGCAACATATACTCATCGCCGTCCAGCTCCAAAGAACGTACACAGAGAGTGCTATCGTGGTTTACAAACCCATCTGTGTCAATCTCTATAAACGATTCGGGAGAGTTGGGTTGGTACTCAAGTAATATAGTCTCGAATGTGAATGAACAGAAGAGCAAGACTCGCGACTCAAACTTGGCAAACTGGATCCGTTCAGCCTTGCGGAGTTTTTCGTAAGTGTTGCTGATACGCTGGCCAGAGTAGCCGTGTTTGAAGTGAGTCAACTTGGTCTTCTTAGCATGCCCAGTGATACCCCAGAGCTCTTGCTTGGATTGGTTGTTGGTGAGCCGATTGGGGTACGAGTCGACCACCAGAATATCCACCAACGGAGCCCATTTCTTGTAGTCTTTGGTAACAAAACACCTGCTGTACTTGGAGCTTGAATCCAAGAGTTCGGATATAATGACGTCTTTATTGGAGCCGGTGTCGGATCCATAAATCAACCTATACCCAGAGACCACCTTTTCGAGGGAAAAGACCGATATCGGGTCGTTCACCCGGACTACAGGAACAACTTCTATCGAAGAAGTGACGCTTATAGAGTAGATGGTACCGTTATCGGTACTAACTAATATCTCGGAATCTCCCGCTAGGATGGAAGTTTCGGGACGGTAGTAGCTTGTAGGAAAAGACACGTCTTTCCACGGTGGAACTGCACGACGGAAGTTGTACTCTGCTGATATGATATCGTGGACAGTTACTATTACCAATTCTTCATTGCCAACAAACAAAAACGCCCCATTACCCTTTGATCCAATGGACACAATGAACACCGGAACCACAAATGAATTATCCAAAGGAAGAGTCGATTTGTTGAAGCTCTGGCCAAAGTCCTCTATGCTGGACCACGAGTAGAGGTTGAGTGCTAGACGGCGGAAATCGGTGAATACCATCGTCAAGAAGATGCTGTGGTGGTCGACTTTGGTTGTATGGAACGGCTCGGCGAAACACGAATGTAGAATAAGCCCGCTACACTCCACATTGACGTGTTTCTTGAACATGAGCCCATTACTTGTGGGCTGTGTCGTATATACTCTAAACCCGTCGCTGGCGGAAGTAGATACTACAGCTAGGCCAGAACGGTGAGCCAGTAATTGGTGCCCGGAAATTTTTAATGAGTTGATCGCGTTATTTGTGCCGCTCCACCACTGCACGATAAATGGCTTGAAGATCGAGTCACCACTGTGTTCCACCAAACCGTCTGTCTGGTACTGGTAGTCGGAGTCCTTGTAGTAACGTGGCACATAGTACATTCTGAGAAGAAGAAGATATCCTGACTTTAGCGACACAAACAAAGAGTCCTCTGCCAGCACAGCTGTACCCTCTTTGGCGTCGTGGTCGATTCCTCGTACCAAGCATGACGATCGTACTTCGCATCCAAAAGTAAACTCGATCCCGTCCACCATCACCGATTTGGTTTTGATAATCACTTCGATACTTTTGGTTCTGGTGGGATACAGTGTTGTAGATTTGGTGGTCAGGGACGGCTTACTGGTCAACTCCATGAGCAATTCGTCATCGGTGTCGTCCTCGCTGAACGCATCGAGCTGCGAGTCAGGCTCTCTAGGAAATAGGGTTTGGTACAGCTCATCATTGAGCGAGTCGCTGTGAAGTCCACGGAACGGCTTATCGATTCGGACCTTGAAATTGTGGATGATATTGATGAAGATGGGCGACTGGAACACCGTCTGCTTGACCAATTTTGTGGGGGTATGTGGTTCTGTTTTGGCGACAAACTCTCGTAAGTCGAAACCAGAAAAGTCTAGCTGGTCAATGTCCATAATGGCCACAGATATTGTGTTTTCTGCCACACTCTGGGGTGAATAATCGCTTGTACTTCGGTAGTCCTATTCTAGTGGTGCCTACTTCTGCGTGGTTTCTAACCTGCAAAAGTGTAACTGGACAACCCGCAAACCAGTAGTTGCAAAAAGTCTGGTTTCAGCGGTTATCTGCAACACTTCAATGTTCACCTACAATATCTACGCCATTGTGGCGATAGTCTCACTAGGCGGCATGGTGTTAGGTGCAGAGACGTTGCTGTCGGTTTGTTGGACGTCTGACGATTTTTTTCATAGCTACGGTCTGCTGTTCACGTTGGCGCAATTCCTATGGGTAGCCTCTACGGGCACAGGTGCGTTTGGTAAGTAGCCAGGATAATTTTAATCTTTCACGACTAACGATAGTCGGAAGTCTTTTATGTGGTGTCTGCAGCATCATTGGCTGCACCAAGTTGTTCCTTATCATGGAAGCGCTTTGGTTCAGTGGCTCTGCCATGGTGTGCCTTCTGAGAAATGTGGTTCTCATGATTGTAGGGAAGGCTGTTCGAGGGATGTCTTTGGGATTCATTTCGGTTTTGGTGCCCATGTACTTGACTGAAATGGTACCCAAAAAACGGAATGGGTTAGCAATGGCTCTTGTGCAGTTGGCTTCTTCGGTCGGGGCTTTATCCATAATGATAGTGACTATGGTCCTGCTGCACTCTATTTCCAGCGAATCTGCCTTTAAGTTGTCGTGGGCTATTGGGTCGGTACCAGCACTAATTATGCTCCCGCTTATTTTTATTTTACCGGAGTCTCCGAAGTGGCTTGCCATTCACTCGAACTGGGAACAAGCTGCTCAAAACTTGAGAAAAATCCAGCAGTACTACCAAAGACTCCCAGAGAATGAGCAGTATCATTCCGACATGAGTAAATTATTCGTTATCAAATCCTTATTCACTGACTCTGATTCCATGAATTGCTCTTACGCTAAGTTGTTCGATACCAAGCATCGGAACACCTCGCTTAGCGCAATGGCTTCTCAGGTACTTGTTCAGTTTACTGCTTCCACTACCATTGTCATCTTTTGTGACTATATTTGCTCTGCATATGGTCTTCAAAAAAATAGCATTATGCTAGTCTTCTGTCTTGACATCATCATCATGGTCATATTCACGGTGTTTCCGGTATTTTTCCTAGATAGTTGCAGACGAAAAGACGTGGTCGTGTTTGGAATGGTATTGACGGGGGTCTTTTATTCCGCCATATGTGGTATTCTTGCTATGGACTTCACAGACTCGATTTGGGTTTTGAGAAATAAGAGTGCTTCCTTGGCTATGGCTCTCGTTTTAACTATCACTGGTCTAGTTGCAGCCACGGTTTCTCCAGTCGTATGGCTCTACGTAGGAGAAATACATCCGGGATTTTCAGGTACCAAGGGAGTTTCTATTAGTATGAGTCTATATTGGGTCACTCATACGGGGATGTCTTTTGCTGTACCAGCTGGACTCGAAGCATTAGGATACTGGGTGTTTCTCATTCTAGGCGTAATTTGTATTGCCGGCGGAATTGGTTTTGCATTCTTCCCAGAAACTAGTGACATACTGGATACGGAGTTAATAAGATCAAAAACCAATGCCTCCAACAAATTCAACGAGGATGGCCAGAACCCAAAAGAAATTGATATGACGCAGCTACCTAAATACGTACTTCCTCAAGAAGGCTCTTCTTCCACTAAAAGCTACAATCGCCAGTCCAGCACCCTGGAATTTAAGTTTGGAAAAACTGAGATCGGTACTTCTACAACCGACGAGACTACTAAGGTACCGACATATTTGTCCTAGTGCCTTATAGTTTGAAATATAGAAGTCTCATCAAGAGTCTACAATAGTGAGAGTCATCAACGCCAGCATAGCTAAACTTAATGACAGAATGGAGAACGAACAATCCACTCTGATAAGACGGTTTCAATTAGAAGTCTCTATCGTGAACAATTATGTGTCTATGTGCGATTTGCACCCAAAATATTTAGTCGTGCTCGGTTCAAATTTGTGCCATCAAAACCACGTAATTGATTCGTATCAACAAGCCCAAGAGTTATTCACAGACATTCAAATATGTCTTACAGTTACAGTAAAGTTGCAAACGATGGGATAGATAGCAATGGACCCTCGCTTATTGAACAGGATGACTTGATCGATACGTCACCGTACGTTCCCAATGATACTCCTGCACAGTCCAGCAACCAACAAAACCCTTTAGTTGTCAAACCACAATTGCCCATAGATGTCAATTCTCACATGTTCCAGATCAATTTCTACCGCAGATTCTTCAACTTGGACAGCGATACGTTTTTCCAAAAGATACAACGAGCTTTGAACCCATTAAACCCCACATTCAGCACTTTGGAAGAAGATCTGCACGAAATAACCGAGCTCTACGGGTTCATCTGGATCACCGGAACGTTGATATTCTTAATGTTTGTTAGCTCTACGGGCTCCAACATATTGTCCGAATGGTTGCATGATCACGACAAAAACTCGAAATACGAATATAGCTTCGACTTGCTTACGGCCTCCATTGGCTTATTTTATGGCTACAATCTCGCTGTTCCGTTGGTGTTGTATGGATTTACGTCATACGTTATGAAATTCCCTGAGAGATTGGGATTGACCAAGTTGATATCAATCTACGGCTACACCAATATTTTGTGGTTCCCCATCACGCTAGTAAATTTCTTGATCGTCATTTTTGTCAGTAGCAAGAAACATCTGATTCTTCTCAATTCGCTTGAATGGCTTATTGTCCTCGTGAGTGGAGCCATTACGGGCTTGAGTAATATCACCAAAATATTTCCTCACATCACAAAAAATTGTCTACATCTCGCCAACGAGGACCCTGAGCGTGGCCGCAGGGTGGCACGACTCATAATCGGCGCTGTGGCGTTGGTCCACCTCTTGTTCACGGTTCTTGTCAAGACCTCATTCTTTGGCATTATTAGCTAAATATCCTGAGCCCTAACGGACTGGGTCGTGTATAGAGAATAATATTATTTGCGCGAGTATAAAAGGGCAGAAAATTTTCCTTGTACAAAATAAAAATCGACCAGCCATGACTGTGGGAGATAAACAGAGGCTATTCGACTGTGAACGAATAGGATAGGCGAGGATACAATATCTGGACCAAACAAAACAAATGGCGGTGATTATTTGCATTATACCAATTGTTCCAACCGAATTACCCGTGTTGACAACTGCACTATCGTTAAGTTTCAGCCTTGTATGAGCCATAATTTGTTTTTTGTTTGGTGTTGATTATTGAACAGGTATGTCTTAGTCTACATCCATGAATACACACTAGAATGAGGATACTCGTGACCGGGCGGACATATTCAACCTTGCATGCCCCTTCCTTGTACAATAAGGGAAGGAGTCGCGGTTCTGTGTACAAATTATGAGCTGCTGGCGAGCAAGAGGTGATGATAGGTCTTTTACTGATTTTGAAGTGTAAACGATGTGAAATGTTGTTTCAACCATACTAACATGTTAGAAATCCTCATTCAACCAATCCGATTTGTCTCTTTTGAATAGCCCATGTTTGTCCTAAACGACTTTTGTGATGATCACTTTTATATTCACACTGTATGAGAAGCTTGCTTCCCTGACTACGAACATAAAAAAACTGATTTAATGAATCTGAGAAGTCGCCCACAACGTGGTCAAGTAAATAAACAATAAACACAACCCATTAGAATCTCGCCAAACCGTAGTACATGATTCTCAGTAGTTGCTCAATCTCGTAAGACATTGTGAATAAACTCGCGTACTGCATATAGCTATCAATTTTTTCAGCCTACGTAGTTCATGCGGTACTAGAGGTGGCAAGAGAAGAGCACAACTGGGCAGAGTAGGTGATCAAGGGTACATAACAGGAGGGTCTTTCGCAAACATCTGTAAGATCTACCGAAGTTCAAGTGCAATCATGCGTCGGCCGACCATACTACGACCCTACAGGCGATGGCCATGGACGCAAGTACGAAATACCCAGCCCAACCGTCGTGGCATCAATTTGGCATACATTCAACATTTGCATATCCCCCGAGCACACACAGCACCACGAACAGCTATAAAATCCATAGAATATCAAAAAACCCCGCATAGATCGGCGTCTGGTGCCGCTTTTCACGAACGAAATGCATCGAGCGATGCATCCGGACCCGCCATAATAATGAACAAACAATATTCTCAAGTTTACAAGCTTATAGAAGACGAGGATATCAGAGAACGGTACATCCAGGTGCTTCAAAATGCTCGAAATGAGGCATTGAGCACCAAAGACATCATGTTGATCTACACCAACTTTCACAACTTGATCGATATAGTCAGTGGGTTTTCCAGTCCCGAGTCATTAGACTTGCTAGTAGCGATGTGGCAGATCATCACAGCCGAGGGCTCGGTAGATGAGAGCATGCAAGAGCTACAGAACCTCGTGTTGCTGCAGAAAGACAAGCTCATTCACATCACCATCAACCACCGGCGCTACCAGGTGTACGACCAGTTGATACGCCCGTTGTACCAGATGCGACAGTATAAAAATAGGACAGAACCTTCGTGGGCCGACAAGCTAGCCAGCACGTTCCAACTACACTACGACGATGGGGAGCTTTCCATAAACAAGCCTGCAATCACACGGTACTTGCGCAACGACACCGTACCGCTAACCACCAGGCGAAAGATGTTGAGCATTTTTGTGCAGAGCGGGACGCTTCATGCGCAGAGCCCCGCAGAGCGCATGGAGTTTGCGCGAGTATTCGTATCGCTCGCGCCAGTGCTAGGCGATGGGCACTTCTTGTTTCTCGGTAGCGAGCACCGCGACTACATGAAGGTGGTGCGACTTTTGGCACTACCCAGCGACGAGTCGCACGGTTCCGACAGAGATGTGTTTTCCGCACATGTGCGTAGCATACAAGCGGTGTTTGATGAAGAGGAGACCTCCGACAACTTCATGACCAGTGCCATGTTGGCGTTGAAGTTCAGCCCCAACACCGTGCTCCAGTACTGGCGGTACAAAAAAGACCACGGCAGCCCCAACCGCCACGACCTCAAGGCAGCGATGGCCGCGTTGTGCGACAACGGCCTCTACCGCGAGGTGTTGGAACTCTACCACGCGCATCCCGAGCTCCACCACGAGGACCACATCGAGATCTTGCTTCGGGTGAGTGAGCTCTCCAAAGACTGGAAACTCTTGCAGGCCCAGTTCGAAGACATGTACGGTAAGGGCCAATTGCCGTACGTGATCCACTACTCCATAGTCATGAAGGCGTTGGCCGGGCTCGGTGCCCGTGAAGAGGTGGACATGTTGTACCGCCAGCTCCAGAAGCGTCAGTTGAAGCCCACGGCAGCCATCTTCAGCGCTCTAATCTCGTCGCGCTTGTACTACGATGACATCGACTCCGCCAGGACTTGCTTCGACCAGTTCTTGAACTACGTCGACCGCGACCTTATCGACGGCTCACGCTCCGCGTATCTCTACACCCTTTTGTTCAAGATCCACTACAGGGCGCACGGCTTGGAACGAACCATGGCGTTCTTGGATGCCACTCTCGCCGAGCAGCACTCGCGCTCGGTGCAGCTTATTTCGCATGAGACCATTTGCGACTTGATTGAATTTGCAGCCGAGCACTACGACTTACGGCTGTTGGAGCGACTTCGCGCTTTGGCAACCGAACTCGAGTTGTTCGACATCAACACCCACCGCAGCTTGATACGCGCCTACATTCGAATGGATCAGTTTGAGCGTGCCAGCGATCTCATCTACCAAGCGCATGCTGTAAGCGACGTTCCGTTCCAAAACCCTGATATATATGCCGTCCAGCTTAGGTTGTATCGCTACTGGACTAAGCGCACTCCGTCGCGCGAACAGCGGTATTTTTTGAAGGCCAAGCAGGACTTTATAGTGCAGATGGTGATGTCGAATTACATCAAGGTAATCAGTGTTAGAAACAACCTGAGGCTATATGTTGAGGTCATCAGGTATTATTTGGGCTATCAAGATGCCGAGAATGCCACCAAGATCTTCAACTTGGCCCAGAAACGTGAAATTTTGGAAGAAGCACACTTTGTGCCGTTTCTCGACCACCATCTCCACGAGAACTCGTATGAGAGCTACGGCCAAATCCTCAACTTGTACCGTAAAATGGTGGACCTCCGCATCAATACCTCGTCAAAAACTTACGTTTACCTCATGAA
Source organism: Suhomyces prunicola (assembly GCA_030568655.1). Lineage (NCBI taxonomy): Eukaryota > Fungi > Ascomycota > Pichiomycetes > Serinales > Debaryomycetaceae > Suhomyces > Suhomyces prunicola. The sequence continues at coordinate 195,510 of JAJMGJ010000009.1, forward strand.
AGCACTAATCTATCTTGACTCCATGAACAACAAGAATGGTGCCAACGCATACAAGCTATTGAAGTCGGTCTTTGAGATGAATGGGTTGAGTCTCACTTCCAAACCTCATCTCGCTGACCTGCCGCCCAAGATCATGATGACAGAAATTTTTCAGAGCTCCGAAGATCTCTTTAAAATCGTATCTTCGTACGTTCTTTCAAGCGGCACCCCACAGCATAACATCGATTTATTGGTGCACTTTCTAGGCCAGGTCAAAGAAATCCTCAATGGAAAATTGTCTCTCAGATTCCGCTTCTTGTTATACAAGGAAATGAGCAAGATTTACGAGCAACAAGGTAACCTCGAGTTAGCCGAAAGATTGATTGAAAATGGGCTCGATGACTTCAAGGCAATTGTAGAGTCGTACAGACTGCGGTACCCATATAAAGACGAAAACGGTGACGAACCAATCATGCCAGTGGTGTTGGTAAAAGATTACCGGACGCTATACAACGCCAAAATCAAGCAGTTGGACTACAGAAAAAAACCCGCAGCCGAGTATCTCGCTCTTCTCCGCAGCTCGTGGGATCAAGGAGTTAAGCTTTCGGGAAACCAGTATAACAAGCTTATCAAGATGGTTCTCAGGGACGACTCTGTGTCAAACCTTCCCCTAATCCTTTCCATCTGTGAAGCTCATCTTGTAGCAGGTAATTTCGTCGAGGTCAAAATCATGCGTAAGATCCAATTCATGTACAAGCTCACGATGTTGCACATGTCGCAAGGGCTTAGTGACGAGTTTACATTACAAAAGTACCGGATTCTCAACGACTATTACGATGTTGGTGATTTGAGAGTGCTCAGGGACGAGCTTCGTTACATTGGTGACCCATTGCAGGCACTCGAAGCCCAGATTCAGGCTCACAGCAGGACACTCAATATCAAAAACTGGGATGCCAACAAAATTATAAAGGACATTCCGGGCTTTTTCATCCCCGAGCGCCGCATTCAGAGTCAAAACAAGATCTCTCCTTCCAACTGTTACACTTTACTACGTGCGATAGACGAGTATTGCCAGCACGACAAACTCCAAGCTTTCAAGCTCATGGACGAGTTCCCAGAAACACTTGAGTTTTTGATTTATAACGATTCTGCTAGAATACGAATGGGATTTTTCCGCAGCAAAATAGACAAAATCGAACCCCCCAGAAACGACTATCAGGAGACCTTTGAACAGAGAACGCAAAGAACAGAGAAAGCATTAAAGACGTTGAGAGATTGGACCGAGGAATCGGAATACTCCATGGACTCTCTTCACTACGACAAATAATAGTAAATAGGTGAGTTATCACATTGCATAACATGTACAATAGAATAGACTAGGACAATTACAACAAAGCAATTATGATAGAATAAAGTAGGACCGGCGAGACAACGTGTTCTTTATCTACACTTTGTACTAGCACCGATTTTCACTATGGCTGCGAAAATTCTGAGAAAGGCAGGGGTATAGATAATAGTAATAGAACTTTAGTATTACAGTAGATTCGAACTTCACCTCTCTTTCTCACCTACACACAGCTATTACGTGTACTGAATATTAGATCGCTTGATATTACCGGATCGAATGCTGCACTCCACACAAACCCACCTGTTCCTACTCAGCACTACAAAAGATTTAATCGCGCTACATTTATATGTTTATTTTCTTATTACGATAGTTTACTTCTTACCTTCTTTGGGCTTGGCAAACTGGAACAGACCCTCGCCAGTGGTCTCGCCAAATATCAAAGGACCAAGTCTTGGCTGGATATTCCATTCGAGCTTTACCTTGGCATCCCTTTCCCTAAATGACTTCTCCACATCCCAGACAGAGTACTTTCCGCGCTGGCCTCTCAATGTTAAGTTGGCATCTTCTTTACTGGTGATAATCTTGTCCCAGTACGTCACTTTGTTGGAAGAACCTTCACTCTTGCCCGGATACTCGGCAGTCAAATAGACAAAAACCTGTTTGGTATTCCAGTTGAACAACGGCGTCAAGTCTGCATCCAAATCAAATTGAATTTTGGAGTTTTCTTTGGCTTTTCTACCCACTGATCCATAGTTGAAGGAATACTTCACGCTGGCCAGAGGAACAACCGATATTGGGCTGGTTGGAATTGACCACACATTGCCAAGATATAATTGAATCAAAGTAATGGCCACCACAATGCCACTGACCACCATGGCCGAGGTTAATGCCTGGTTGGCCGCACTCTGTACTCTCTTCAGGAGGTTAAACATGGTGTGGTCCAAACTCCACGTAGTCTCTTGAAATTTTGTTATGTACGCGTACTGCATACAGCCATTTTATACACTGACTTAGAGAAAGATGTAACACACTGACTTAGACAGAGGTTAAAATCGGTTGGATGTTGTAGGCTTAATAACCCCTCAAGCACCACACCTCTCAAGTTAACTTTGAATCACTCTTACATTGTATTTGACTGAAAATCAGTTTATTAGGTACTATTTAATTAGAGCAGTTTAGCTATGATTCTTCAAGTATTCAGCATAAAGCTTTTCCTGCTGCTGGTACTGTTTGAGCAACTTCTTCTTCATGCTCTTGGTCACTTCTTCTCCGGCCTTGTCCTTGGTAGGAATACCGGCTTCATCCCACTCCGAGTACAACTCTGGGTCTCTAAACAAGTCCTTGGGGTTGATTTTCATCTTGGCCAATCTTTCTTTTTCTTTTTGGGCATTGACGATGGCCTGCTGTTGTTTCTTCTTCTCCTTTTCGGCCTGTGCTCTCTCCTTGTCTTCCTGTTGTTTTATCAACTGTTCTTTTTCGTCGTCGTTGAGGAACTTAACCAATGCAGATCCGTTGGGTCTGTCGTCCAAGGAGATTCCGAGGTTGATCAACTCTTGTCTGATAGCATCGGTGGCTTTCAAGAACTCTGGGATCTCTGACTTGTTTATGGCCAAGTTTCTGACGTTGTCTCTGAACTGAGCAAATGCCTTGACGTATGGAAGCACTGTATCTTCCTTGGATCCAGAATCCTGTGATTCGCCTTGAGCATCCAACCATCCCAATTTATCCTGTCTGGTTTCGAATCCAAGAATGTTCAAAATCTTGACTATCCAGTTGGTGATGGACAAAATTACATCTATACGTAACTCGGTTTCACCACTGGCACACAACTGCAAGTAGTTGTTGGATTTGGTCACAAGGTCCTGAATAGCTCTTAATGCTTGAGGGGTTGACAAATTGTCACTGAAGGCAGTATGGACTTCCGATTGTGCAGTGGCCAAGTCGTCTAAGAGCTGCTTTTCAACCGCACCGACTCTTTTAGATATGTATTTTCCTTCTGCCAAGTTGTGCCTGTGGTCGTTGTTCAAGGCTCTGACGTTAGTGAAGAACTTGGAGAGAGTCGATTCCAACGACTTGGCTTCGCTGATCAAACTGTCTTTGAAATCAAGCGGCTTTTCCCACGAACTCAATGCAAAAACCAACCTCAATTGTCTACTAGAGTATTCACTCAATGCTTGTTCGATAGTGATGAAGTTCTTCAACGACTTGGACATTTTTTGGCCCTGAATATGTAAATGGCCGTTGTGCAAGAAGTAGTTGACCCATTGTTTGTTGTCGAAGTAAGCTTCTGATTGAGCCAACTCATTGTCGTGATGTGGGAAACATAAATCAATACCACCAGAGTGAATGTCCATGGTCTCACCAGTGATATCTGAAGCCATAACTGAACATTCAATGTGCCACCCTGGTCTTCCTTCACCCCATGGGGATTTCCATGCAGGCTCACCAGGCTTCGAGGCCTTCCAAAGAGCAAAATCGGCGGCCGATTTCTTGGAAACAAACGTGGTGAGCGAACCTTCACCATCGTTGATCAACGACATGTCACCTTTATTCCAAGGCTGCAATTTGGCATATTCATGCTTGGAGTCATTTTCAAACTTGGCTGTGTCGAAGTAAACGGACCCGTCATTAGTAACGTAACCGTAGCCATTGTTGATGATCTTTTCGACAAAACTGATGATATCAGGAATGTATTCCGATACTCTGGTGGTGACGGTAGAAGGCAATACGTTCAAGCGAGCCATGTCTTCGTCAAACTTTTTTTCCCAGTACAATGGCAACTTTCTAAAGATAGAAGGATCATTGACCGTAGATCCATATTGTCTGTCCAAAGAGGGCATCGCAACATCTTTGACACTGGCCAAGAACGAATCCAAAGCTGGAGTAGTATTATCATAGATAACAGAGTGCGCCTTCTTTACTGCCAGGATATACATTGGAAGCTTAGGAGTGTCTTTGGACAAGGCAGCAACATCAATAGAATCAGCCCAACCTAAAAACTCGGACTCCACCGACTTGGATCCAAACTGAGGCAAGTTCTTTTCAACATATTCTTGTAAGTAGGCTTTGGAGTCGGCGAGTAACGATTCGGTCACAGAATCGAATTTGGCCACCACTTGTTGTTCAAACAAGTATTCTTGACGAGCGGCGATGATGATTTTATCATCAATATCAGTGACATTCTGGACAAATTTGACATTGTAGCCAAAGTAGTCTTGTAATATTCTTCTGCAAAGGTCAGAGGACACGTAGTTTCTAGCATGACCCATATGGGAATGGTCGTAAACCGTTGGTCCACAACAGTACCATGAAATATGGCCAGGTTTCAAAGGCGCAAATTCGGTTTTGGAACGGGTCAAAGAGTTGTAAAGCTTCAATGGAGTGGGCTTGACAGCTTCGGGGGCATACCAGTGCGGCTGCTGAACTGGCTTCTTGGTGGCAGACGACATTAACCTAGTGTATTTGTGTGAACCTGTCTTGAACAAACGAACAAGCATACAGTGTGTTGAGTACGCGCTGGAGGTGGAAACGGATCGTCAGAAAAATAGCGAGACAGTAAGTAATGGCGAGAGAAGTAGAGGCAGTGGAATGATCAAGAAGTGAGGTAACCAGAGCGCAGAAATGGGTGTGAGTGGGAAGTTAGGTGGCCAAGTAGTGGAGCATAGCATAGTTGTGCTAGTACTGGACTCCAGGGCTTGCAGTATGTATGTAGATGGTTCTGACAGAGTGGAGAGAGTTAGCGAGAACTAGTGAGAATCAGTGAGAACAGAGATGATCTGCGCGCACTGTGAGTAACTATTGACCACAAGCTCAACTATACCGGGCAGACAGAAGGTTGTAGAGTTATTAGGTTTTGAGACGAAGTAAGTGTAGAGGTGTATGACTCATAGAATGGTAGCGAAATGATACATTCGTGAGCACGATGATGCCACAGTACTGGGTATGCTCTTAAAAAGCGACTTGGTCTGCTCATCATTAAGAAGCATATGTAGACGCTCGTTACACTTGTGGGTCCCTCTATCTGCTATCCATCGTCATGGAGACTACATGAAAGTAACTGGAGTCAATTGAGGGGTCAATGAGGCCATGTCGCTCCTCTTAATCCACCTCTTAGTATTTTGGGCTTCTCATCGCTCTTTTAGTTAGTACTTCGTGTCAGACGAAAGTTGGTCGCATGGCATGACTGGCACTATGTGAAACTAGGCGTGTTTCGTGCCAATCACTCTAGAACGCAAATTATTGGTCATCATTAAGATGGAAGTACTTACCAGTCACTTCAGCATGTCATCTCGTGTTGACTTTGGGGAGATATAGCAGTCTAGCTATCTTTTATAGCGCGCTGGAGGGCACAAGCCCTAGTTTAAGCTCATAACACGTGCACTGCACCTGCATATGCCGCTGAGTCCATCTCTTTACCACGCACTTTTCCGGGTAACCCCCGCACCCTTCACCGAACGAAGCTCAGGTTCCAAACGGAGATACTAACAGTGAAAAATTTGTCAAGTTATTTAGATCTTGTTTGTTCGTTACTAGTTGAATAACCCATAATAGTATAAACGATGTCTACATACACCACTGTTAAAGCTTCCAACTGGAGATTCGTTGAGTTGGGCCGTGTTGTTTTGATTAACAACAAGGACTTAGCCACCGTTGTCGAAATTATTGACCAAAAAAGAGTTTTAATCGATGGTCCAAAGATCCAAAGACAAGCTATCTCATTAGCCAAGGTTACCTTGACCCCAATCGTTATTCCAAACTTACCAAGAGGTTCCAGAACCGCCACCGTTCACAAGAAATGGGCTGCTGCTGAAGTCGACTCCAAGTGGGCTGCCTCAGCCTGGGCTAAGAAGTTAGCTGCCAAGGAAAGAAGATCTCAATTATCTGACTTTGAAAGATTCCAAGTTTTAGTCTTAAAGAAGCAAAGAAGATTTGCTGTTAAGAAGGCTGTCGCTAAGGCCTAAACATTAGAATATCATATAACTATTGGCTAATAAATTTTTTCATATTGTCTACTTATATGTGTGTATTCTTAGTTTCTAATAGGGTATCATAGGTTTCTTTTAATGTTCACGTCTTTTCATTGTATAAGCAATCAGTAGTAACCGAAACCTAAAGTAGAATAATACGTTAATAAACCTTACAAAAAATTATATCTGATACCCTGTACGAAATACTTCTAAGTGGCGCTGTACTATTACATTTTGTTCTGGATTCTATTTGCTATTTACATGATCTATTTACTTTTGGAGTTCTTTTCGTACTCTTCAATCAACTGTCTTTGCAATTGTGGTGCGCACTGAGCATACTTCAAGAACTCTAACGAGAACTCACCCTTACCTTGAGTACAAGCTCTCAATGAGGTGGAAAATCCAAACATGGAGTTCAACGAACATTCAGCATTGACAGTGAAGTCGTCGTTGGAGTTGACCGATTCGTTGATCATACCTCCCAATTTGTTAATTAAACCAATGACACTTCCTTGGAATTCAATAGGAGCACTGATTTCAACAGACATGATAGGTTCTAAGATGACGGGCTTGGCCTCCAAGAAGGCTTGTCTAAAGGCACCGTAGGTGGCAAACTTGAACGCCAATTCAGAAGAATCAACGGTATGGGTAGCACCATCGTTGATGTGCATGTGAACACCCAAAACCTTGTGGCCGATCAATGGTCCCTTTTCCAAACAGTCTTCGAATCCCTTGGAACATGCCAACAAGTACTTTTCGGAAATCTTACCTCCAATGATGTGTTGACTGAATCTGTTCTGGTTGTTTTCATCAGGCGAAAGTTCACCCATGACTCTACCGAATTGACCAGCACCTCCAGATTGTTTTTTGTGGGTGAAGTCAAATGGTGCAGGAACAGTGATGGCTTCACGGTAAGACACTTGTGGCTTACCGGTGACACACTCGATACCGTACTCTCTCTTGATTCTTTCCACATAAATCTCCAAGTGCAACTCACCCATACCACTGATGATGGTTTCCTTGGATTCGTTGTCGAACTTGACTCTAAATGTAGGATCCTCCTTCTGGAACCTGTTCATGGCCTTGGAGAACGCTCCGTTATCCTTGGATTTGGGTGCAATACTCAACGAGATGACGGATTCGGGGACAAACATGGTGCTCATGGCGATTTTACGATCACTGTTTTGACCAATAAACGTATCACCGGAAGAACAGTCGATACCGAAAGTGGCACAAATTTCACCGGAGCCGATTTCATCAACATCTTCCATATCGTTAGAGTGCATCTTCACTAGACGAGACACCTTAACCTTCTTACCTGTCTTGAGATGGGTGATGTAGTTGCCTTTTTTCAACTTACCCTGGTAAACTCTGATATAGGTGAGCTGTCCGTACTTGCCTTCTTCCAACTTGAAAGCCAAACCGACAAATGGCACGGTAGAAGATGGAACCAAGTCGACTGGTTTTTCCACCACTACACCGGCTTCGTTGGTTTCGGTGACATCCAAACCCTTGTTCAAGATCTCGTTCGGTTGTGGGAGGTAGTCCACAATACCATCAAGAACATTCTGGATACCCTTGTTGGCCAAAGCCGAACCCATCATGACTGGAGTGAACTTTCTGGCAATGGTGGCTCTTCTGATAGCAGCCTTGATTTGCTCCACGCTAGGTTCTTCTCCTTCCAAGTAGATATCGGCGATTTCCTCGTCGACATCGGCCAAAGTCTCAATTAACAAGGCTCTTCTTTCTTCAACAGTATCGACCAAGTCTTCCGGGATTTCGGCCTTTCTGATGATTTCTCCCTTAGCTCCTTCATTGTACAACGCCACACGGTCAATGATGTTGACCACACCTTCGTGACGATCTTCTAAACCAATAGGCACTTGGATAGCAGCAGCAGGAATTTTCAACTTCTGGTTAATACTGTCGATCACCTTGAAAGGGTTGGATCCCATACGGTCCATCTTGTTGATAAAAGTGATTCTAGGAATGTTGTATCTTCTCATTTGACGATCCACAGTCACGGTTTGTGACTGGACTCCCGAAACGGCACAGACCACCAAGACGGCACCGTCCAAAACTCTCAAGGCTCTCTCGACTTCAATGGTAAAATCAATATGGCCGGGTGTGTCGATAAGATTAAAGTTGTACTTTTCGTTGTCCTTGGACCAAGAACAGTAGGTGGCGGCGGACTGAATGGTAATACCCTTTTCTCTTTCCAAATCCATATGGTCCATCTTGGCACCAACAGAGTCTCTACCTCTGACTTCGTGAATCTGGTTGATTCTTCCGGTATAGAACAAGACTCTTTCGGTGAAGGTGGTCTTACCACTGTCGATATGGGCAGAGATACCAATGTTTCTCATTTTTGAGAGTTTGGCGAGATCTTCGGCCAGCAACTTGCTGTTCAATTCATCGAGCACCGCTTTTTCTTCTTCGTAGGTTTGCGGCAACGTGCTGAGAGTGGCGTTTCTCAAGGGAGGAGCCGAGTGAAACCGGGCTATTCTACAGGCAGGCCTAGCCACCTGCCTGAACGCCAACGGAAGCCTAGATAACTGCATTAACGACATCTGCTAACCTGGTGAAAAGTGAAAAATCTCAATCGAGTTTTTCAAAACTTCGAATTGGCCGACTGCATATAATGAAAATGTACCACCAGAGTTCTAACCATGTGTACCATAGATAGTAAACTAATAATGGTTAGCCTGACCACCTAATGTATTCATGTACCTACTAGGTACACCACAAGATACAATGATATCATTATCTATTTGTATCACTAAAAGCAAAATTTACATTTTATGCTCCAGCTAAATAGTATTTAGTCTTCCACGGTTCGATATGCTACTAGTTAAGTACTCTTCAGAACCCCATTGAACTCTATTCAAGCAAAGAAGATATCAGATGAACAATATAACCTGAATTCTATGTGACTGGATCTATAAATCTACACAAGAGTCTTTTTGTGCTACTCTTCCATATTGCTATTCAGCTAAATAAATCTAATCTTTTGGTTTTACCCCGATGTTGTTGACGTTTCTAAACATGTAGACACCCTTAGCTTCATTGTCGTCAACGAACTGACACACTCTCATGACTTTCCATAAAGATTTCCACATGTTTTCCCCTTCGTAACGGTAGTGTTGGCCCATGACTTTTCTAATGGCATCAGTAGCCTCTCTGGCGTTGTAGAATGGAATTCTGGAGACGTAGTGGTGCAACACATGGGTCTCGATGATGTCGTGGAAAATGTGTTGACCCACGAAACCAAAGTCTCTGTCGATAGTGGCAGCAGCACCTCTGGCAAAAGTCCATTCACTAGAATCGTAATGAGGCATGCTGGAGTCGGTGTGTTGCAAGAAAGTGACAAAGACCAACCAGTGGTTGACCCAACACCATGGCAAGAACCAGTTAACAAACATGTTGAAGAAACCAAAGTTCTTGTACCATTGGTACACAGCAGTGAAAGTCAACATGATACCAACATCCGAATAGATAACGTACCAGAACTGGTTTTTGTCGAAAACAGGCGAGGTAGGAACGTAATGCGACTTTCCAAGCTTGGAGTAGCCCTTATATTCTTGACCCGTAGCGTTGATAAGCAAGTAAGTTTGCAAACCTCCGAGTTGTTGAAAGAGCAAAACAGCAAAGCTCCAGAGAGGAGAGTCTTCCATGATTTCAGACACTTTTTCGAAACCACGGGATTCAACAAATTCTTGCTTGGTGTATGGAACAAACACCATATCCTTGGTCATGTGGCCAGTGGCCTTGTGATGCTTGGAGTGCGAGTGTTTCCACGAAAAGTATGGCACAATCAAGTATGAGTGCAACACCCAGCCAACAAAATCGTTGATCTTTGGGTAGTCTGAGAAAGCATTGTGACCACATTCATGGGCCAAAATCCACAATCCGAACCCAAACAATCCAAGGACATATGAATAACCGAACCATAACAATCCCCGGGCAATAGTAGAGGCCTGCTCGTATCCCTCGATGTTGATCTGGGGGATGAATCTTTGGCCCACGTAGCCAATAGCGACCATCAGAACAATGTCACGAAAAACATATCCCATGGACTTAATGAGAGATCTCTCATAACAATGTTTTGGGATGGCCGAAAGGATGTCCTTAATGGTATAATCAGGCACCAGGAATTCCTTGCCGTTGGTGTCAATGGTCTTCAAGTTGGAGGATGGACCATTCTTCGAGTCTTCGTCAATTACAACCGACACAGATGTTCCACTAGCAGTAGCCACAGACATATTTTGCGCCTAAGTTTATTTTGCCAGCACCACTCTCGGAACACTTCGCCTTTTTATATATTTTGGATTAAACTTTTGAATGGGTGAATTTTTCGCTGTAAAAAAGAAATCAAAGGCACTGGAGAAATTTGGTCCGACGGATGTCAACGGCCAACGCGCGGCTAGCCACGTTTGGCGGGCTGTAGCAGCCTTGGGAGCGGAATGAGGTAAAGCAGGTTCTCGGGACATCAGGAGGAATTTAGTTACTTTATCGGTGCGCTTCTCAGGTGCCACGCTATGGCAGGATCCTTTAATGTGGATTTCTTTGGGGTTTGGTTTAGTGTATGATTAAATTTTTGACGCGATGTGTGGTGCCATGGCTCCAGGACCTGATCTATAGTGAGGGTCGGGCGTGGCAGACGCCTGGGTTCGCGGTACTGATAGGGCGGTACAGCCACGGGGTCTACCGCGAGCTGCTGAGCCCGCGATTATTCCCAATTGGTAATTCCAATCGACCGTCGCCTATTGGCTTTCTCGCTAACTGCGTGGCGCCGCAGAGCCAAATACCCATCGCGTCGGAGGCGGTATCACGTGTGATGGTCTGCTACCATCGGCCTGTGATTTCGTTGGGTCAAGTCACCTGACACATACAGCTCAAGATACAGGATGTTCCTATGTTTGCATACAAATCTAAGATGATGGCTTGATGCGAGCCTTTGGATATGTGAGTGTGATTCAGTGCTCAAATTGATATTCTGTTTTGCTTCTGGATTAGGATGTTGAACTGGCAATTGGTACTAATTCTTGCATGCTTGATATCACTTAATCTATGGACACACCCAACATACTAGCACTCATTTGGAGATATCAGTACCAATTACCATTATGATAATATAATGACTCGCTCGAAGAATGGGTTGTTTGTAGCATCCATTTGCGAGATTGATTTTTCAACAATTTTGCATGTTAATTGGAATTATTTGAAACGGTACCAGAAATACTAATTTCTTGGTCAGAGCACATTTTTGGTGTTGATGGCCATGATATCATCATCTCTTAACAATATCATCAACAGCTATGTTGTTGTTTTGCCTATCTTTGCAATTATCTTACCCAAGTGTTGCCACAACTTGCTAGAATCCGTTCAATTGTTGCCATATATTGGCACGATCTTCTCATACTCAATTAATAACGGCTCACAACTAAAGATATACGTTTGCTAATTTTAGTCTAATTGTCTCTTTCACAAATGTTGTAATTGACATCAGATTTGTTCTGCTTGTGCTTTGTTCGAAAAATCCATCTACACTGTCAGAGATAAACTTCTCGCTTATACTTTACTTGTAGCGCCAGTGGATGAAACCAACAAACACATTCGATTGACTATTTGTTTTCGTACATTGTGGAGTTTTTTCCATTTTCTTCATCTTGACCCCACTTTAACAATACAGGAGTGACTGATGGCTCGTAACATTATTCGGGGAGGGGAGGGGGTGCGTTCTATTTGGGGCGGTGACTCAAGACCTTGCAAGCAAAACCTTCCACTACCAGATCCAGTAATTTTTATACCGTTGCAACACCACTGAAGGCACGTCAAGCGCTTCTTTACTCGATTGGCAGCTTGCAACCGTTTTCGGTAAAGAGCTTATTGAGTGCGCAACGTCAAAGCCGTGAGTTTTTGGAGTGAGCGCACAAGACTACTGGTTCAGAAGGGCTGAGGGTTCAATAAGGCAGAACTGTCACTTGATGCGTCTATTGAGTTGTTTGAAGCATGGAAAAATCTTTAGCTACTCCTGTAAGGTCCTATTGTGATCTGTTGCTCGAGTCTATTGTTTTTCGCATTTATCCTTGCCATGCATATCTTGCTGAGACAATAGTGTTTTCTTCTACGCTTACCGCAAATCACCTCTAGCTATCACTTGTGTCATTGCCTTGTTTGTTTACTGAAACAGTGACCTATATGACCTATAGCCCAATAACTCTATCTCCAAATGGGCTATTTTAGGAATGTTTTCTTGCATATAGGAACACTGTCGTATTTTTTCGAGATGCGACGAATTGGGAAATGATTCGTAGCTCGAGCTGTCCACCGGGAATGTAACCCCTCCAACTATTATGTGGAGACCAGTCACCGGGCGACAAGAAATTCGAGCTCTGCGCTATCCCTGTTGTTACCCCAAGGCAACTGTGATGCGGCTATTTTTCTCTTCACCACTCGAAAGATTACACTGTCGTTTTAGGCAATTATTGTGATGTAGACGAACTTACCAAGATCCCATGCTCAGAAGATAGTTTGCCCAGTTACTTTAGACTATGCCATACTGTGATCATGCGTTTCAAGAGGCTGACGCTCCGGTGACCAGCATCATACCACTACCACCACCACCACCATGGTCAACTGAAGGTGTCTAGCATATTGTATGTTTCAAACAATCTCACCGTCATAATGCACCCATTATTTGTTACTACTTTCGGTATACTAAATTATCCATACCTTTCACAGATTTCCTATTCCAACATTCGAGATTTGACGCATTTCTGAGCCCTATTCCAACCACCTACACTCACATTTACCTCTCACCTATATTTTTCGCTCTCGACGAGGACCCAAACTTCCTAATTGGGAAAGAGAGTTTTGGAACCATATTTCGTAATCAATTAAACTTCCCAATTGGGAAATTGTCCCATCGAGGATTTGCGACCATGTGAGAGGAAGTTCCAGTGAAGGTGGAAAGACAATGTCCCGGTTAGCAAAAGTTTCCTAATAGAGTTATTAAATCAGATTCCATTACACTGACTGCTTATGGTGACTACCTCTAATGCCCCAGACGAGGCTTCAATTTCTGTAAATCATCCACGATATAAATAAGATGCCAAATTCCTTCTTGGTTGTTCCTTTTTTTTCATCATCAATCAGCCACCAGTCTTCCTACCAGAACTTCCACAATCGTTCTAAAAAGCATCACGAAGTAACTACCGTCAAAAAAAACAACTAATCACATACACAATGAAGTTCGCTCAGACCACCTTAATAGCCATTCTCGCTTCGTGCGCTTTCGTCAACGCTGCTCCAGTTGCCCAAGTGACCGAAACCTCCATGGTCAAGAGAGCCGATGTCAATGAAGTTATGAATATTTTATCTGAATTAGAGTCCATCCACAAGAAGAGAGATTTAGCCTCTGACGAATTCGAATTCAACGAACTCTCCAAGAGAGCCGATTCCATCCTTGGTAACTTGATCACTGCCTTGTCCAACTCTGGTATTATCGGTGAAGTTTGGGACACTTTAACCGGCGACGAAACCATCAAATCCTCTTTAAGTGCTATCATCAAACTGGCTGTACAAGCTGCCATTGTCCAAGGTCCAGCTTTGATTAAGGCTATCTGGAACTCTGGTTTAATCACTAAGCTTTTCGACACCTTAATCAACGATGCAGATGTCAGATCTGCCTTGCTCGCTGCCGGTAAAGCCCTTATCACTGACGCCATTGGATTGATCTCCTCCAGAACTGATTCTGCACCTGCTTCAACCACTACCCTGGCTGCCAAGCGTGAACTTTCTGAAGTTCTTGCTTCATCTAACGACGAATTTTTATCCAAGAGAGACTTGGGCGACACCATCATTTCTATTGTCAATGCCATCAAAAATTCCGGAATAGTCCAAAGCTTGATCCAAAAGGCGTTGGCCGACCCAGCACAAACTATCAATTTCTTGACTTCTGCCATCAAGAAGGGTGTTGTGCTCGTTGAAGACCTCTACTCTTGGGCCAAGTCTGCTGGTTTATTGGACTCTCTTGTTGGTTTACTCTCCAAGAGCGGTAGCACTTACGCATCAGCCTTGGGTTCATACTTGGGTGACGCAGTCTCAAGCGGTAGCGTCGCTGCATCCGAAATCAGCACTGCTACTGGTACCGCTACCACCACCACTATCGCTACTACTGCTGCCACTACTACTGCTGCAGCAGTAGCTGCCACGGACTCCAACTCTGTCTACGCCCAATTAGCTTCAGAGTACGGAAAAAAGAGAAGAAGCTACTAATCTTGAAACGCTACACCCATTTAAAGGATGGCTAGTTGTATGAAAAGTTTACGCACACACTGAACAAGCTTCCATTAAAAAAATACCCATCCTCCACACTATATGATTACTTGACCTCCCCTTGGTTAAGATTTTCCAAAGCTTTGGTCTAGTAATTTTATTCTTCGCATGGCTTGGTTCAAGTGAAATCCTACTTAAACATTCTTTCGACATTGTCGGTGAATTTACCCCAATTTTCGGTTAATCCTCGATTGCTCGAGTCTAGCTACTACCTGTGACTTGGATTTGCTCCTTCTGCTGTTTTCTTTAATTCTACCAACCCCCACATTACTAGTATCATTATTTATATCATTAATAAAAAGATCTGAAACTTAAACGTTCGCCAGTTCGGCGAAGAGCTAAAAAAAAAAAATTGTAGAAATGAAGCTCACCTACTTCCGTGACCAAGAAATCGATATGGAATACGAACTTACAGCACCCAAGACCTGTCAAAGAATCACTGATGATCTCCTTAAACCTACTTCAAGCTTTTCTTTAGCGAACAAATTCTCCTTTCGCGGTCTATTCCTGATGCTGACAAAGTCTTGAAATATCTCTCAATAATATCGTTGTTATTACTTTCATTTTCTGATAATAACCTGCCTTCACACTTGCAGTATTATTTTGATTAGGTACGGAACAAAAGCGCTGCTGGAACAAGCCAAGAATCAGAAATTTGAAAATGGACAGTGTGATGCAGTGAGAAGGGTATACGTAAATTGTCGCCCACCAAGACTGCTGAGTGCATCAAATCTTTTGGGTACAACGCCGCCTTGAAAAGTGTGCTATTACGAGCCTGGAAGATCGATTTCCCCCATCGTTATCCAAGCCGCAATTAAAAAAAATAAAAAAAGATTACGCAAATTGCTTCAACGTTGCACACAATAAAATCAGGGTCGGTGCATTGGTTTTCGGTGCCCCCTTTTTTATTGGGGGTTCGTAATGAGCGAACTTAATGTATAGCTTTTATGCTGGACCCTACTGAACAATCATTTAGTGGCAATATTAACCTATCGCCTATTCCATATTACATGACATCACCCTTTCAGACGTAAGGCAGAGCAATATTTTTTATCAAAAGCCTATGGCGAGGGTTGGCACATGCTAACAAAATATTCAGTGCATCCTTTGTTTGTTCTCGGTTAACTGCGACTATTATTTAAGGAGCGCGCACAAAGGGAGCTGTTTCGCAGGTGGCCTGCAAAAATCAATAGTGTTGCCAAACATGAGATTGTAGTTTGTGGCATCTTTTCGTCTAATTTAACGAGGCTTGGAGTTTGAAATCTATTAATCTATTGAATTACCCTGAATTCGTGAGATGAATCGGAATATAAAACAGCTTTGAATCCTCGCAAAAACATCGAAGCTAAAACCAATCCCCAAATGTTATTCGCATTAGAAACTCCAGGCTCTGCCTTCAAGCCTTCAATGAAAAAGATCCCCAATACATGGAGGTTACAAAAGTTCAAGGCTATTTACATCGAAAAAGGTGGTTCGCCCAACAGCTCAAGCAATAGTTCAGTTGCCAGCTCCCAAAGTTCCAACTCCAAGGAATACTTCAGATAAACGACGTACGCCGACAAGCCAAAACAATGCCCAGATATCTTCCTTCCTTCACTTCCTCAGAAATAAAATATTCCGATCAATTAAGCAATCATGCCCCTCGTTATTGCCGCTCGGTTAGCTGGGACCCCATACAGCCTAGCATATTGGTGTGGATCACTCGTGTACGTTATGGGCCCCTCTTTTTTTCAAAATACAATAAATTTTAGGGACGTTTGCGAAAGTTCGAGGCGCTCCTGAAAAATTCCTTAAATAATAATTAATGCATAGAAATTCCACTTGAGTGTAGAGAGACAATTAGTGTGTACCAGTACATCACTAATTGGATGTATTAGAAGCGCCCAGAAAGCAGCTTACGAACACTGGTCCTCAACTAGTCAAGCCCAGGTTCTCGTGGTGTATTCGAGAACTAAATGCATCTTGCTATATGGCATCTCGAGCAAATGCGATCCCCACGATAAAGAATACCCGACGATGACGTGTGTTTAGATGATGAGCGAACCCTTATTCTCTAAAACTTTCTTTTAGTCGTGAGTCACCGAGTGGTTTAGCAGGGGGGTCTGTAACGATGAAATACCTATGGATTACGAAACTCATGGTTACGGTTCTTGTTGCCCTGTGGCCGTGGCCTCATTTAGCCCCCTGTAACCTTCCATACGTTGGCGAGCAACATGTGCGGGTTATGTTACTTTTCCTTAATTTGTTTTTCTCACAATACAAGTCACCAGGCGATTTGTTCTCTCACATTTTATTGACCCTTGTCTATTTACGAGTTTATTAATTGACATTTGATATTTTTTATTTTTAATGTAATAGACAAGTATAATTGCTAAAGTATGCTATATTTATGGGGTTGATGCTGAACCCTCGGAATAATCCTCGTCATCATGCTTTTCGCTATTGGATGGATCCCATGCAGCTCTTGGAACAGTCAAGCCTCCTGCTCCTCTATTCGTTCCATCGCCGGCTCCTACGCTGAGCGAAGCAGCTTCTTGATTTCTACGATCTCTTTCGAATTCCTTCCATCTCTTCATGTAAATCTTTGATGAGTCGAATTCACCCTCGTCATCGTGGCCACCTTTGTCACCCCCTTGAATAACTCTTGTTTCACCCCAACTGAAATCGTCAAATTTCCAAAATGCATAAACCGGTAAGACAAAATTCCAAATTGGCAATGCAATAAGATAAATGAGGAAATAGACAATATACGAGAGTGACGAGACTGTTATGACAATCAATAAACCGGGGAGACCGAAAATAACTGCCAAAAGAACCAACGACATCACCGGGGTTGGCTTGGATACAATTGCAACAATAATAACATAAATGGTGAACACGATTGCTGCGGGTAACACCAAGGTACCAATTAAATCAATGAGAACCACGAATTGCATAGAAAAACAGAATGTACCACACAAGTCTTTGACCAATACCAATTCCATCAAATTGTGAACGGTGGAGTTGATCCAACGACGACGTTGCGACAACAAAACCTTGAACTTGTCAGGAACAACAGTTTTACAAGCAGCTTTGGAAACGAAGATTTGTTTTCTCTTGGGGAAAGTACTCAACATTAACGATGAAAGATAACGATCTTCACCCAACAACAACAAATTCTTCTTGTGTAAAGTGTCAACCACGTTCTCAGAATATCTCTCAACAACATCTGGATTGGCTAAAATAGGTACCCAGTAACCATCAGAGCCCTTTGGCGACTTAATACGATACATTGAGAAACAACCTGGCAAACACGTAACACTACCCATGAGGGACTCAAACGCTTTGGCTTGATGATGGGAAATATAGTATTCAAAGACTTGAATAGCGGTTACCCAAGAATCTCTCTTGTTGGCAATCTTCGTTTCACCACACAATCCCATAACCTCGGGATCTTTGACCATTTCGGCTACCATATGAGTTATACTATCAGGGAACACTTTGGAGTCGGCATCAACCATTAGGATGATTTCATAATACTCGGCCATCATACCTGTAAGTCTCCATATGCTATTCAATAAAAAGTATTCCATTTCAGTCATTCTTTCGTCAAACATGACTTTTTGCAAAAATGCCATCAAAATGATCTGGGAATCACGCTTACCTCTGTTACCAGGTTTGGCCGAGCCGGCTTCTTCGGGGGTTCCACACTTCACAATGGTGATCATGGGAACTCTCTGTTGCTTTTCCAATGGAATAGTCGAGTCATCGTACTTGTAAAACCCTGAATAGACCTTGGCCATGTTATGACGTTTTGATCCTTGAGCTACAGCAACATACGAATGAGCTTGGACTTCATCTCTTGGAATGGCAAAATCGTCCATCATACCCAAAACCAAATCTGGGGTGGATTGGTCGTTACCGGAACCTTTAATGATACCGTCACAAATAACAACTATTAACTTATGTGAGTTTGGGTAGTCAGTAGTGGCAACGGAATCAAGAGTAATACGCAATCCTGATTCATCTTCGGAGTAACAAGTGACTAGACACATGGTATGAGCCAAAGGATAACCAAAAGGCTGGTATTCCACAGGTGGCTGGGCCACAACATCGGGGTGAATGATATCGGGTGATAAACCTTTTACTGCAAAGGTGTCTTCGTACGCACTAAATGGATTCGAACTGAGTCTGTTGTTCAACAAATCAGTAGAAGAGTTGTAATCGTTCAAGTAGAGAGTAGACTGCCTTGTTCCAGCGTTTCTCGTATTTCTTTTGGTGTTTTTGGCACGTCCGAGTAAAGCTGCTTGGGTTGACATAGTGGAATATTTGAATGATTTTGACAAGTTATCGGCGTTATCATAGTACTGAGCCAAATCAGTTCTTGGAGCAATATTGACATTTGATCTTACAAACACACTTTGTCTGTTAGTCTTGTTGGTTTTGTAATTTGCCCTGGATTTTGGGGGAACGGTCTTGATTCCACCAACACCTCCAACACCAGCATTGTTTCCCCCATCTACCCAGTCTTCGATTTCTCTTTCTCTCTGGGCCCAAGACTTGGGGTCCAACACGGTTGCACCTTGCTTTCTAGCTATAGTCCATTTATAATAAAGAGCCATGAGAAACTTGATGACAACAACACACAAAATGAATACCAACGAGAAATAGAGCACAACACTGGAAGCAAGACAACCCACCGTTTCGGAGTCGATGGTACCAACCTTGATAATTTCAGTCAAACATCTTGCGGCCGTTCTTTCATCTGGATCGGTCAAAACACGAGAAATATCATGACCAGTATAGGTTTTATCATCTCTTAAATGGTCGAACAACAGAGGATAAGTCACATCGTCTTTGGAGATCCAGTCAATCAAATCTAAATCCAATACTGTTCCCGAGTACACCACCAAATTTCTTGAACTATTTCTGATGTCGTCCCAAGTAAAGTAGACATCAGCATCGACTTTTAAGTCATAGTAAGCTTGTCTTGCCTTATCGCTAGTGTGACAAGCCCAACCATTATAGTAGACCTTGGTAGTATTTGGAGCAGTTGAACCGTCTTGATCAAACAATCTACAAGGCATATACCATGCCAATTCCTCCCCTCTTGTTGGAATGGAAGTGTTATCTCTAGGTTTGATCAACCCTTTACAGTGGCCATTGACATTTTGAAAAAGAAACGAAGCGTCTTTTCCTCCAGCATTGGTTGGGGGATACAAAATAGGAGCTCCTGACGAAATACCAGCAGCAGCTGGATGTTTTGCACTCGAGAGATCGTACGATTTACCGTTTATAATAAGATAACTGGTAGTGATTTCGTTATTTCTCACTCTTCTGATCGAGTTATCACACACAGTTCTAGTGAACCCAAAACAAATATAGGCAACGATGGCACCAAGATAACAAATACACGAAATCAAGCCCATTTTCTCTCTCCAGGCAAACTGACGCTCTTTGGTTTTCAACCCAAATAGCTTGAGCAAAGGAGATGGTGCCCAGAACGTAATGATGTAGCAGTATACTTTCCAGAAATAGACATTGGACGGTTTCTTTTTTGGGGTTGTCGTCCTGGAAGTACTGGCGATTACCTTATTTTTGGTAGGAGAGTTGTAATCGTACTCATCATTCAAACCAAAGACTTCGCGTCCTCCGGCCTTCTCGTTGGTTCCAGAAGGTGATGGCGCAGGTTCTCTTCCTGGCGACGAGTTATGTATGTCCATCAAAGGTATGCCTTCATCATCTTCGTCGCTGCTAGGAAAGTTCGATTTTCTAACTGGCGAACGTGAAGGGCTAGTGGACTTTCTATCGTGTGTTACCTGGGGATCTAAACCTGTTGAGGATGGCTGGATCTTCAAGTGTGACGCTTCTTGTTGAGCAACTTGGGTATAATGATACCGAGGATGGTTCTGATCTATACGTGATCTCTCAGGTTTTACAAGTGATTTCTTTCTATTAAGATCACCGGATTCAGGATCGAACTCCTGATATCTGTTGGATGATCCACTGTTTCTGTAAGACATGACGTGGTGGATCGAATATATGATAAGCGAATGAGGAACGAATCAATAAGTCAGCAGACGTGGTAGCGAGCGGCGTCGCGACTTAATATGGTGTGGTTATTGGTTATTATGAGAGGATCCTTCAAGAGCCGACAGCACTAGTCGGGTAATCTTTTAAACAGCTTGCGACGTCGATCTAAACTTGAGGATAACCAAAAAAGTACGTTGCAAGAGTAAATAGGATGGAAAACTTTTGTAGCAGCCCAAATACGAGAATAGAAGAGTTGCACAAAAACAAAACATGAAAGGTAAACAAGATCGCAGGGGTTTAAAAAGCGGGGCGCTAAGCCTCTTTGGATATAATTAGAGTTAACATGCAAATCACAAGGAATCGAGACGATCGGCCCCGAGAGCTGCTGGCCCGAGAGACGTCAATTCATCAGTTTGCAGAACGGAGTCGCTGTATTTATTGATTTATAGTCATTTCTATTGATAGATTTTTAGAAGGGGCGAAGCATTGGTTAGATGCACGACCGGATGATCCCAGGCAGGTGTTTTAGTTGTGTATGTAGTTAGGAACAACTGTGCGCGTGCAATTTACCAATTACGGCTACTTTATAGGTTGGAAGGAGGATGCAGTAGACACAACTTCTCTGGTGTGAGTTGGGTGTGTGATGTTGTTGTAGAGGATCGGATGCCCTCACATATCTCATCGTATGCGGGTATGAAAACACGTCATCGAGTTATAATTATATTTCATCCCGACATTAGATTAAAGTTTGAGCTTACTTCTATTTTGGCCACTTTAGGTAATATTTAGGTAATGTCGACAGCAAGCCGGAACGATGTGAACCAAGTAAACCCAGTAGAGAAAACTTCGCTACGCATAAAACTGCATGCAATTGCATACACTACGAGTCTGTTGATCTGACCAGTAGCCAAGCACCCTGATCAATGTTCAATGAATGGTCTTGGTATTACTAGCAGTATCACTTGTTGGGAAATTCGAGACTTTTTTTTCTCTCTGTTACGAAACGTTCTATTGAACTGTACTACATACCTGTCAAGTAGTCAAGAACTATTTGATTCGCATGGTTCTAGCAGTTGGAAGAGGTCAATTACAACTATTCAATGTAGAGCTTGTTTGATCTATTGGGCGCCTAACTGGCAATTATTTAACTACTCTCTCGATTTCGTTCATGCTAGTTTTACTGCGTTCAGTAAAAACTGTTGTTGGCTTATCTCGACTAGTTCGTCTAAACGGGCAATTCTGGATGAGAACCGCCCCAATTTGTTGACAAGACGCTGGACCTTAAGAGCCATTGCCCTATTCTCGGGTGCAACATCTATGGAGTTCAATCCCTCTATTGCCTTGACAATTTCCTGCTGTTGAATCTTTGACATCGGACACTTGTTTAATAATTTTTGTTCACTAATGAATCGTCTCAAACAGAAAGATACTCGGCATATAAGAAACTTTTGGCAGACCGTATTCAAATGCTCGTTTTTTGGTGTATGACTGTATTTAATCAACTCATCGAGACACTGAAATCTGGTTTTCCTGTTTTTGAATTTTCCAATCGGTTGAGTGGTGCCGAATAGGGCTCCAAAGTCATGCAGAGTGATTTTTTCTATAAGCAGTTCACCCACGGTATTATTCTCTTCTTTCAAAATGTTCAACTCTAATTCGTCAAACAGGTACAAGAACGAATTATTGTAGAGAGTTTCGACAAAATCATCAATTAGATTTTGGTTGTTGCTGTTCAAAAGTTTGGGCATCACTAGGTTGATTAATTCGTGGTACTGGCCCATTTTGACCTTTTCATCTTCGGCCAATGCAGTCGAATTATTCGGGCCCCCTGCGAGTGCTCCTTCTGGGTTCTCATTCAAATTATCTTCATCATCGACAATACATATTTTTACCACGCTCATTATAAGTCCCCATAGCTCTTGATCGTGCTGGTACTCAGAATCGATAACCTTCTGCACGATCGATTTCAAAATCCCGTTTGCTTCCACCCACAACATCTGGTCTTTCTTAACGATGCCTCTGCTTTTGTTGTTCACAACCTCGAGTAAAGATTTGAGAGTCTTGTTGATAACCTTTTCTTGGAGCAAAACATCATAGTCATCAATTTGCAGCAATTTCTGCTCAAGCAACTTGGTACTGAGGTGACTAATCGCTATAAATGTTGGAATCTTGTGCGTTGGAATGATTCCTTTGTTACCTTCAAGTTTCTGAGAAATACGACTCCTGATTCCAAATGGATATACAATCATACTGCTTAATTGTTGAATAACCTGGGACTCGATTCCTTTATCTTTGTTATCGATTATTTCAAGGTTGCGGAGAGTAGCCATCTGTAACTTTGTTGGCCTTGTATCATCTAATTGATTGGATGGTAAAATCGGATATCTAGCACACTTGTTGATTAGCGCAATGACGGTTTTAGCGTCCTCGTTTGTCATTGTGTCCTTTATGATCTTATGCAACGAAGGGAAACACTCCATTAGGGCCGCTGCTGTGTTTTGGTAATCAAGATTGATAAAGTCATACTCCACTGGGACCTGAACCCAAAAATTGAAAATAAGCTTTTTAATAGACGCTGGTGTAGGGGCGGTATTTTCAGACAGCCGGACTTCTTGGAATGGAAGAAGCAAATCGCGGAAAGATCGAAATATCTTCAAAGTCAAATCTAACCACTTGAACTCCAACATTCTTTTGAAGTAACCAATCAATACTTCCCACTTATTACAGGTGTCTTTATTGTCGAAATCCATCATAAACTTGTTGAATATTGAGACTAACCCTGAGAAGATCAAGCTGAAACTTTCGAGCCATTCTTTCCTTCTGTATTGCAGATCATTCAAGTCGATATTAGCATCAAACAAAGTTGGAAACACTATTTTATATACTAGACCCCACGATTTGTAAGATGACAACAAGGTTCCATGAACATCGATAATCTGGAAGAATGTTTGAATTGAACCATCCCGAACCTGATCTCTTTGGTCTAGCGAAAGCTTAACAAGAGTTGAAAGCAAGTATATGTCAAGTGTCATATAGAAAAAGCGAGGGGATTTTTCAGCACGCTGATCGGTAGTATTTTCGATGAATTCAACGAGTTTTTTCTCATCATCAATAGTTGAAATTTTATCCTCCAAGTCGGTTGAACCAGACTTCGACTCGCCAATCCTCACTTTCAAGCTATCACTGATTAACCAAAAATAGCTTACGGAACTAAAAGAGGTGTTCAAGTCAAAATCTTGTGAGCAGAAGTTTCTCAAAGTATCGATAAGTAATTTTAAATGACTGAATGGCAAAGTCGACATAAACTCGTCTAAAATCAATTTGAGAGTATGGAAAGACGAGTCCATCAAAAGACGGACTTTTTCCTTAAAATTTTTGTCCTCATTGTAACGAGACGTAGTTCTGAAAGGGGTATTGAGTATTTCAAATACCATACTCCACGAATTCTGATAGTATGTATCGAACTTGTCAATAAGTTCATGAAGAGTGGTCAACGAAAGATGGTGGATTTCTGTTTCGCAGTTGAGTACGAGTAATTCTTTGGGAACTCCGAGGTCAAAGATCCCATTAAGAAACCCCAACAATCCCGACAAAGACTTTTGGGCTGTCATGCTATTGATCTCAGGCAACTCTGAACCAAATCCTTGAACTGTGACGTGCTTAATGAGGGAATTGAAAGTATCGGCTATGTGAATACGAAGTTTATACGGTAAATTACGGTTGGTACTCAAACTGATGAAGTATTGGCAGCACTTGGCCCAATGTGAGTCGACTGACACCAAAAATTTGTTGGAGTTGACCTGACATATCTTGAGTATGCTAGTGAGGTAGAAAGTTTTATTGTAAGGGCACTGGACCAATTCTTCTTCGTTACTTTCATCTTTGTCGACCACCTCCTTGGTGTAATCTTGAATATCGTCCAACTGCACCAAGGAATCAAGAAGTTCCTCGAAGGACTCTATTGGGAAGTCGTTGACGCTCTCTATCAATTTCTTCTTGGATGCTTCGAGATTGCTATAGTCCTGTTGGGTTAGTTGTGGCAATGAGTCTTCGCCAAAGTTTCTATATGCCTTGTTGTTGTAATAGCCACTGTACTCATCTGGGCCATAGACGTAGTAATCACTCCATTGAAACGTCATCCATATGATCTTCCAAGATCCTTGTAAAGTTGAGGTCAACGATACGCCCAAGTTGGCCAAAGCTCTCAAACAAGTGATATGTCGTGAGTTAAATTTTCTCGATTTGAGATTGCCCAAGCTATTAGAACCTTCCATGCTTTGCCTCGAATCCAATATAGGCAGGCCCGTTTGTAAGGAGGTAAATGATTCTACCAAGGACTCTCCGAATGCCAACAACTGTTTGCCCTGTTCTTGAAATGAGCCCGATTTGTCAGTATTATTTACAGGCACATTGTCTTCGTTGTGAATAATGGCTCGCGATAAGATCATTAGAAGTCCGTCTCTTAACCGAGACATGCCTAATAATCCTGTGGCATGAGTGAATCTTTGTAGGGATCTGACTAAGGAGTGGAAGCATTCTTTATCCATGTTGAAATATAAAAATCTTTCAAACAAAGACGAGATATTAGGATAACTAGCCTCGATAAAGTAGTTGGTGAACTCGACATCGGCCTCGAGCGTGGTGGGGTTGCCGTTATTGGAGAGAATCTGAACAAAATTGGCTATACCTTCCGAATACAACAACAATATGTTATAAATGAGATAAATAGGGTATGTTGGAGGAATTGAATGAGGTGGATCTACCTTATCGAGATGGTCAAGTACGGATGTTTTGATATTGGAGCCTGATCTCGAAAGATAATGATAGCTGGTGCCCGATTCATTTTGAGACAGCTGAATGGGCTGATGTGGTTTGAGAATATGATTGGGTACTAATACTTTATTGTTGAGTAAGTAGGTGGTAAGTATAGTATTAAGTTCCTGGATGACATTTTTCTTTTTGGGGTCATTATCGTATCTTTCAAATATCGACTTGATGATATTAAAGTCCGAAAACAACCCCTTATAGAGCTCAAGAACCAAGATCTTTTCCCATTCGGCGTCGTTTTCCGAGTCGTTGTTGAGTAAAATGTGGTTTAAAAACGACAAGATGACTTCACTTTCGACGTCCATATTGGACAATTGCGAAGAAAGAAGCACTAGTATTATGCGCATGGTACGGTTGACCAACGAGAACTTTTTTACCGTAGTGTTGAGGATCCGGAGAAGAGATGGAATGAGCTTGACTCTCAACAAATATGATAAGTCCGGGCGTGATCTGAACATCTGCTTGTGTCCGATAATGACATTTTCTATAATTTCAAGAACAGACGTCACCTTGATGTGCCCAAATTCACTAAGATACATTAGCGGCTTTTCGTTTTCGATCAACAGACACAAGTCTTGGAAGACATTGAACGATTCAAACGTGATTTCGTCGACCCGAAGCACTTTTTCCTCGTCGATATTTATCACATATGTATTTTCGTCTTCTGAAGAAGCTTCTTTAGTGCCTTTATCGAAAATATTGCTGAAAAGCTGCTGCAAAGTAGCTGATGCCGTATTAATTACTACGGTAGATTTGTTGCCGCTAGTAAGACTAGAACAAATGCTAAGAAGTTTTTTCAAGCTGTCGCCGCTAATTTCTGAACCGTACACTTGCATCAATGACGGCAAACACTGTAAGATTCTCAATTGGATGTCAATGGCTAGATTAGATGCTTCTCGTAAGCCATCTAGCAATTCAGGCAAGTCGCCAGGAGGAACCAATTGGGACATGATAAATTTGTGGATTACAGAAATCGAGATGGTCACAATCTTGGCATTGTTGGTCTTGATCCCTTTTATGAACGGCGGGATCACGGCCTTTTGATCTTCGGTGTCGGTGATTGACCCCACCGCCTGATTGGGCTGTTGTTTGCGGAGAGCAACCAATGCCAACTCACATCCCTGCTTGATGTCTGCGTATCTGCGCTTGGACTCGGAGAGGAGATTGTTCACGTCAGTCGTAAGTTGCTGTATACTACTCATGCTTGCCGGGTGTGTTCTTTATGTTGACGTAGACTTTTGTAGTGTTTGGTCACGTGGGTCGGACTTCTGTAAGACCCCACAGAACTACGAAGAAGAGGTGGGAAAAATCAGCCTGCTTTTACGAGGTTAGTATCCATCCACTCTACTGATGACGGTCTCGCTCGATTCTTCTGGAATTATAAGAACCACGAATCCACTAATATAGCTACCTCATGACTTTACTTGAATCCAAATTATGGACCGATCGTGGCACGTGACCATTATATACCGATGTGATTCTCACCTGCAACCCAATAACACGTTGGTTGAAGGTCTAGAATTATGTGTGCACAGCTGCTGAATAGCTACTGCTAACTTGATTTCAAATAGTTTATTCTGATGCTACTTATCTACTCGTAACCTTAGCCAGCAAGGATTACATATGCCTACGGAGCCACAGATGAAAGCCCCTGTCTGATCTAGCACCATGTATGGATGAACCTGTAGTGCCAAGGCTGCAGTTTCCAGAGAAGATCGTCTTGTATTCTCTCCTCAAGAGCAATTTTTGGATCAATTTCATTCCGGCCGGTAGTAATATCCATCTCGTGGGCCTTTTTGTATAGACTCCAGTTCCGAGTCCAGATCTTGTGCCCAACATACATGACAATTACAATTGGTGCTGAAAGATATGCTTGGAAGAACATATCTGCATCCAAATCTTGTCCATCCACTGGATACAATGCTACGTAAAACTGGGCCATCAACACTATCACGCAAATGAACATAGACAAATAGGCACCGTAATCACCCCCTATGGCGTTGAATGGGCGTCTCTCGAGCGAAATGCCCTGGACTTTACATGCATAATTGACTCTTACCTGAGCCAAAGAGATGGAGAACCACATGAAAATGGTGGATAGTCCACTGATGGCAAGTAACCAATTGAAGACAATTGTTTGCTTGGGAGAGGCACTGACGAAACCAATGAGTCCAAATGCCAAAGAAATGAGAATTGCATACATGGGTCTACCTTTTCTGTCGACACGGGCCAAAAATTTGGGGCCGTGTCCAGCTTCTGCCAAGGAAACCAATGGTTTATATGTTGCAAATACACCGGCATTGGCAACTGACAACACGGACAATAAAATAACCACATTGAAGATGGAAGGCAAGACTTTGACTCCGCTGTTACTTATGGCCACTACGAAAGGCGATGCTGAAGAAGACGAGTTTCCGAGTAAGGAAGGGTCATTGTATGGGACCAAAAAGCACACGAGAATAATCGAGAGCATGTAAAACACCAGGATTCTCCAAAAGATCTGCTTGATGGCATTGTTCAACGCCCTACGAGGGTTTGGGGCCGCACCCGCGGCGATGGCCACCAATTCAGTTCCCGCGAAACTGAAAGCTGCATTGACTAACGTACTCAAAGTACCCTTCAACGAGTGCGCAAAAGGGCCAGGCTTGTGCCAGTATTTTCCCCCGATGTAACCGTCGTGGCCACCACCACAAATGATTACGATCGCGAATATGCAAAAGCCGCTTATGGCTAAAACCTTGATGATCGAAAAAACCGATTCTCCCACACCGTAACCTTTGACACCAAATATGTTGATGGCACAAATAATGACGTAGAAGATGGCCACCCATGCAGCGGGATTGATATTACTGCCCCAGAACTCGATAGTAAGTGAGGCAGAGACAAGTGACAATGGAATGGTGACTACCCATTGGAGACAGTAGTTCCAATTCATGGCAAACCCCCACGACTCGTCGATGAAACGGGTGTTGTAAGCAAGAAAGTTTCCACTCACAGGATACGTGCTGGTCAACTCACCCAATGACTGGATGATAAAGAAAATCAACACTGCAATTATAGTGTAGCCTATGAGACAACCTGCTGGGCCCGCGCCAGAAAGAGCATTGGCACTGCTGATGAACAAACCACTCCCAATGGCACCTCCCAATGCGATCAACTTGACTTGATAGTCCTTCAAGTTGTCTTCCATGGTGGTCACCACAACGCCCTTTCCACTCTCGAGGTCGTATCTCATTTCGGCCTCCTTGAAGGAATCCACAAACCTTGTGAATCGTGAATCATTTTTTGCAGCTTTTTCGGAGCCAAGCGTCTCTTGGGAGTGCAACTGCAGCATGCTGGTTAGTGAGTAGTTATCATTCTTTTGTACTTTTGACATAACTAGCTAGATGCAGTGGCAGGAGAATGGAATCCAAGTTAGAGAAAGCGTGGCCGACTGCGTTAGTTAGTCGGGTCCGTTTTGGAATAAGTTGCAGGCATGCATTTCCATTAGCGGATGGGGCTATATATTTAAAAGTCAAAAACGGTTGAAGGTTTTCGCTTTCGGACTTGGACTTCCATTTTTTTGCAGGCATGCTTACCTCACGGAACTTGCAATGCCTATACACCTGGCATGTTGCCGTGGTGTCACGTCAAAAACAGTAACTTTAACAGAGCTGTAACTTGGAGGCCGAGAAAAAAAAAGAAAAAAGAAACGTTACTGTCTTCACCGCGCGTCTCGAGGCACTTGACCTCCCAAGAAAACAGTCAGTGAGAGCGAATACCAGGCCACGAATGGCTCGACCACACACGGTATAACACCAGGGTTCCCCTCTCGCAAGGATTCCAGTGGTGTGGTAACACGTCCCGGCGTAGGACCCCGCTTCTTCACCCGACTCCTCTTGGCTGGTACTCTTTGCTAACTTTACCATGTCAAGGCATCGATGCATTACATGACGCACGCAGGCTGACCGTTCAGCGTGCGATGGATTTATTCGGCAATGCAAGGTTGTGGACGGAGCATCTTACACATAGTGATGGTATTCGCAGCCAAATATGCACGTCGAGATTTAGGCTCGAAAAAATACCATTCAAAGCCTCGATTCAGGTTTTGTAGTGCTATTGGGGTCTACCGATTCAGTTATATATTTGATCGTTCTTGTTTGTATTTGAATTGTCCACTCCTCTTGGCCGTTTAAAGGTCATACCCTAGCACAACAATTTTTAGGTATGTCTGTACTTAAAAATTTTTTTTTTACTTCGATTATTGCTAGCTATACTTTTACGCAGTGATGCATCCCACTGAATCTGGGTTGGTGGCGAGCCCATTGGTAGACACAAACATCCCAGCACACATATAGAGACGTGTGTTGAACCTGACTTTCTTATTCATACAGGTAGTCAAGCATCAAAGTTTGGCCCAAAAGTTTCCCATCGTAGTCCCCAGTTCCCCTCTCTCAGTAAGCATCGACATCGCCATCTAAAACGAACGAAAAAAATACACCTTCTACTCTTTCAAGCTCGTAAAATGGCTGAAGAACCTTCCCATACATCATCCAGATGGGTGAAAGACGTCAAGTTTGGTAGTATCGTCTTAGTCTTCATAAGCTATGTGATCGGTCACTGGGTCTGGATCATAAGGCAATTGTTTATTTATCCTGAGTTGCCCTCTTCAACAGTCATGTTGTACTACATTTGGTTGTTTGCCGGAATCGGTGTTTTCGGTTATTATTTTGTTGGCTCTGCTTACCCTAGAATATACGCTCAAGAGTTGGCCCAGCAAAAAGAAGCCATTAAACAAAGAGAGCTCAAGAAATCCCAATAATTACATACATAACTCAATACTATTTACAAGTAGCATGGCCTACTATCATTCTTCAATCGGCACTATTTACAAGTAGCCTGGCCCACTTAGACGATTCTCTTTGCCAATAGAAGCCCGTAGACACCAAGACCAACGATGGAAACAATGTTGGCCAAGGTCGAAATGCCGTGGTACATACCGAACTTCTTGGTCAACTCTTTGTATTCGGCAGTGAATTCGCCGTCAGCTTGTTTGTCAAGTTTGGCGGCAATCAACTTGGCTCTCTGTTCCTTGACATCCCTACAGAGTGGCAAAAGCACCCCGTAGTTCAGTGCACCAGCCAAAGATGAAGCAACCAATAATCCGGCCGAAAATGGGCAGAGCCTCAATGGAGTGGTCAACGCCAAGATCAATGGAGAAATGGTTTGTCCCAAGAAGTACGTGGGGAACACTTTGTTTTGCAAGTTGGAAAACTCCTCTCTAGGTAACTTCTTGAACACGATTGGTGATACAATAAATGAGTAGAAAGAAGCTCCACCGAAAGCCAAGGAGTAGAACAAAAAGTGGTAGGGGGTTCTGGTGTTCAATCCTAATCTTGAAATCATGGTTTCTGGTGTGGTACTTGAATGGCTATTTGGTGTGTTTTTTGAGCGAGGCAAATGTGGTGGTGCGATAATTACACGAATTTGCAATCACACTCAGAAAACCAGTGAGTGGTTTATCTTCTAATTATACTATGCACAAATGGGATACTTCTGCATTATGCTATATTGCATTCCAATAACTACTTGTTTGCTTTATGCTATATCACTTTATGAACTACTTTACTTACCCTTCTATCATACCAAAGATGTTCTTCAATGCACTTTCTCTCACATCCTCGCTGTAATCCAAAATGTCTTTGTTTAATTCGCCTATCTTACCGTTGACGAACCAGCTGAAATCACTCATAAGTCCCAAACTTATGTTGTCAATGTCCTTGGTCTTCAAGAGTTTGGATGTTTGTTCGTATTCCTTGGCTGCAACCTCGGCCTTTGACACTATGTCTTCAGAAATTCCACACATCGAAGCCACATTCATACCAAAGGATCCTGGGGCTGCTCCTTCCTCTAGTTTGTACAAAAACGTTATGTTTCTCGAGTTGTTATCGATGAGAATGCCCATTCTCAATGGTTTGATTTGAGGGTGGTTCTTAAATGCGGCTCCTAAAGTACCATAATGGGTTGCGAAAAATCCCAATGGTTGCACATGCGTAGATAAATGGTACAACACCGACTCGGCAATTGCATATCCATCACTGGAAGAACCACCTCTCCCTAATTCGTCCAATATGACTAACGATTTGGTGGTGGCATTACTCAAGATCTTCTTGGTTTCCGACAACTCCACGAAAAAAGTGGATTTTCCTTGCATGATATTGTCGTTGGCACCTAGTCTGGTCATGATTCTGTCAATTGGACTCAATCTTGCTTCTCGGGCTGGTATGTAGCATCCCAACTGGCTCAATATCACCGACAACGCAGTAGTTCTCATAATGGTAGATTTACCTGCAGCATTGGCACCGGTAAGAAGACCAAAGTTGGCATTGGATCCTCCCAAAGCAACATCATTGGGAATAAATTCCTTGGCTCCAGTGAAACAAGGATGCCTCAACTCCTTGAAGTCAATTAGGCCCTGGTCCGATTCAACAAACTCGGGTCTACATGATGGATATCCTATACTCTCCGATGTACGGGTCAAGGACAAGAGACAGTCAATGGAGGAAATCGATTTCAAAGTCTGCATCCAAACATCGTAATGCTTATCAAACCTTTCATACATTCTTGCTCTCAAAGTGTCACAGACCATCTTGTGGAGTTCTTTCTGTTCCATAAGTTCCTTTACCAACGCTTTGACTTCTGGCGACCAGTACCGTTTGACCTTGGAAGTAGATCCCATCTGCTGCCAATTGTGAGGTACTTTCTTCTCAAGCTTATTGGGGAACTCAATCAAAAAGATTTCCTTGCCTGAGTCTCTAAACACAATCTCATTGGATTTAAATGTCTTTTTGTAGTCTCGAAGGTGTTGTTCTAATTGGGCCTCGAGTGCTTGGATTTTGCCGTTGGACTCATCAAACTCAGCATCTATGCCTTCAACTGGCACAACAATATCTGATTTTGCTGCTTCTCTGTCGAAAGCATCTTCCCATTCGGCTACTAAAGCCTTGAGATCCAGTGGAAAGTTTGTGATATACTTGTGTAAAGAGCCTGATTCTTCGTTGGCAAAACCATCAACCTGTGATATTATGGAACTGATTTTCTCGAACCCTTCAATTACTTTCAAGAAGTCTTTGAACCTCAATGTCTTTGCATGGACTCGGCTTAAAAGTCTTTCCAAATCAGGTAAGCCTGTGAAACCTTGCTCAAGAACACTTCTTAACTCAAGGCCATTGTTCATTAAATAATCAACAGAGTTGTATCGTTCGTTGATGTCGTTAATTTTCATTAATGGGTGCAAAATCCAATGCTTCAAGGTTCTTTTGCCAAAAGGAGTAATGGCTCTGTTCATGAGCTTGAGAAGGGTTCCTTTGTCTCCACCATCATACGAATTACTCAAGATCTCAAGATTACTAAGAGTGATACCATCCAATATTAAATTGGACGTGGTGCTCTTGGAAATGCTGTAATGTACTACATTCCGTAAGGTCATGATACTGGTATCCAACTTCAAAACCTTTAGGTAGCTCAAAAGGCCCCCAAACGCGTTGAATGACACCTTGTGGTTATGCATAAAGTCGACAAGTATAGGTGGAAATTTAGAGTAGTCGTCCAAATCGACCGCTTCGTAATACTTGGCTTTGACAAGGTTTTCAACCGTCATTTCGTAGTCCCAAAACTCACTAATAGGATTCATGTTATTCCAGATTTGATTGTGGTTTTGGCCCAGATACTTCAATATATTGGTGGCCATAGAGCTCAAATTGCCCTTTTCACAGATGATTTCCTTGGGTTTGATTTGAGTCACCAATGTCTCCAACTTGGTGCACTCTTTATCGTCATTTATCTCAATCAAGTTAAGCTCTCCTGTGGATGTGTCTACGAAAGCAACACCAAAAACACGGTTAACGTCATCCAACGCCACTTCTTTGATGCTCATACAATAAATGGACATGTCATCATTGATCATATTGAGATCAGTTAATGTTCCTCCAGTAAGTATAGATGTGAGCTCTCTCTTAATGATCTTTTCTTCCTTAGTGCCTCCGCTACCATTTCTCATTTCTTTGGCCAACATCGTTTCCTTTTGGTCTACTTTGGCTACTTTATAACCATGACTAATAAACTCTTTGGCCCAGTACTCGAACGACATCTCGGGGATCCCGGCTAACTTCATATTGGCTCTTCCTCCGCCGGCAATCTTGAGATCAAACTCCTTGTTTGCTATCATAGCATCATTTTCATAAAGCTCATAGAACTTACCTTTCTTGAAGAACACCACGGTGGTCCACATCTGTGATTTGATCTCCCAATACTGCTTTTCAAAGGCAGTGAATTTGGACCAGGCAGACTGGGGAATATACAATGTTCTGGGGTCATAGTCGGGGTGATCTTTGGGTCGTTTCGCCGAATCCTTGATGTCTACCAACCAGTGGTATCTTTCTTCATTTTCTTTGGTGAAGTTCTTTTTGGCCGGCGAAGAACTCTTTTTCACTACCGGAGCGGGTGTGGTGGTGGTGGTGGTGGTGGTGGCAGAATACGACGACCCTGACTTGAACTTATTGCCTAAACCACTATTCGTACTACTAGATGATACAGGTTTGGATTTTGGTGGACTTTTTAGTTTCTTTGGTTTTTCCTGTTCCTCCTCTTCCTCGTCATCTTCTACTTCAGCTTCCAGTTTATCGTCTTCCACTATAAAATCACTCATATCATCTTCGTCGTCGTCGTCTTCCTCCGGAGGCACGAAGTCGTCTTCATCATCTTCATCTTCGCTTTCAATTACCTTTCTTCTTTTCTTGGAGCTTTTGGTTATCACGTCGTCTTCGTCGTCAGACTCGGCATAGCTCACAGAACGCTGGTTACGGCGCTTGAGCGGCGATGAGTGCTCCTCTGCATTCTGTTCGGAGGTGCTTGGATGATATGGTGATGATTTGGGAAGATTGTGGCGATCCACTTTTGTTTCTTGCGTTACTTGGGACTCAGATGTGAGCGGAGTGTCAGTTAATTTGGTTTCTTCATCATGAATAACACTACTCTCGAGCTCTTGGTCGCTGGAAAGGTCTTGAGTTTCATTTTTGCTCTTCAAAGGTGACGAATTGGTCTCTATTTTGGCGATTGGCTTGGAAGCAGGCTTGAAAAAAGACATGAGAGACAGCTGTTTTTTCTTGCCACCCGTGGAAGAGTTGGCATCTTTCGATTTTGAAATCTTGCTGGGTGTAATCGGCTTTCCCACTTTGCTCATTTTGTAGGAAATTGCTAAGATGGTCTGATTTGTTGTCTCTTTACCGTGTTTTAAACCTGCCGCCGTCTCGTCTCTTCTACTTATACCTTCCAGGGGCTGCCTGCAGGAAATGATTTGGCGTACGCGTTGTTTTGGTATTTCGCGTCGCCATCACGTGAATTTGCAGCCATACAATCATAAAACATAGAAAAGTGTTGGGAGGAGTGTAGATTAAAGTTAGTTTACATGGTAATGTACATTAAATTGACGATATTTTGCTAGTCTCCTAGTGTAAAGGTGCATCTACGTTAATTGATACTCCGGTTGTCAGATTTGATGTCCATTATAGTTGTATAGTCCTGATCTGAACTACGACAATAGGTATTTCCAATAGTATGCATATCATATGGCGTCTTGGTCAGGTTATCTGATAATATAAGGTTATTTTCATCTTTGGCTTTGGGTTTCGAGGTTGATGAAGTACTTCACTATATCAATGGCTGCAATCGAATCTTCCCTACTGTCGTGTTCCCCACTCTGAATGTTTCGACTCAAGTAGCTAAACGCCAAATCCTTCAAACTGAACCTAAAGGTAGGCGATGCTTTGAATTTAGGGTACAAGATTGCCGTGTCGACAATTCTTCCGTGTATGATTCTCATTGCATTCATATCGTTTTCTAGCCCGTGTCCGATCAATATGGTGGTTTTGTCGATGTACTGGCGCAAGTAATGCATCAGCTCTTCAAACGAGAGCGCGCCGTCAATGATCTCAGATACACCCGAGTATCGCGTGTTCAAATCAACCACCTTCCCTTTTGGGCGAACAAATATGTCAATTACGTCTTCGCCCGTTATAAAGTCAATTGCGGTAATACGAAGTAATTCAAATCCGAGAGTTGTATATCCCATTTCACAATCGATACCCAATGCTTTGGACGCAGATCTAGACACATGTTCAATTTGCTGGAATGGTATGGCCGTGTGCATTTCTTGTACGTTGTTCCAATAAAATATGTGATGGGGAAACGATGAGCAGGTAACGTTTTCGTTTCCAACTTCTGTTCCGCAACAATCGTAAATTCGGGTCAATTTATCCTTTCTCCGTATTTTCCCTGCATGGAATTTACAATTGACAATATCTAACTGGTTTTCAAAGGTGAATTCCGCGCCGCATCTTCTGCAGAACCGCTTCTTGTCCAATGTGACGGGCTCTGGTGGGGTCATGACGTAGCCAAACTTCTCCAATTTGGGTATCGGTATAACCAACTCCTCGAGCTTTGCCAAAATTTCCAGATTGGATAATGTTTTGACTTTTCTTTGGTACTTTTCGGGGTTGGCAATCTGGTGGATTTTCTTTTTGATGGACTGATTATATGTTGCAGCCGTAGTCGAGGACGCTATCTTGTACTCCTCCTCGACGCATTTGAGGATGGGAGTACGTACGTTGGGCTCCTTCTTCTTGAGAGTATCCACCATTATTTGAATAAACTTTTTACGTTCAGGCAATCCTGTGGGGGGCTTTGGCTTCACTTCCTTGGGCAAAATGTATGCTGGATCCTTTGCTTCTACAATCTCTTTACCTTGGAGAAACAAGTCAACGTTCGTAGCGTACTCATCTGCCGAGCCACTCAATTCTGCAAGCTTGTGTTCTTGTTCTATTGCATCTTGCTCGGTCTTTTCAAGCTCTTCGTCTTCGTAATACTCGATTATCTTTTGGATACTGGCATGTCTGATTTCGAAATTGACGGTGATATGGGTGATGGGTATGGGAACTAAGCGGTACCCTTCTTCATCCTCGTCCTCCTCGTCGTCTTCGATAACAGGCTTCACGTATTTTTCAACTTCATAAACCTTCTTGGGCTCGCTGTTCACCCTCTTGATGTCGTTTGTTGGAGCAATTGGCAGTGCAGGCCGTTTGATTCCACCAGTTCCATGCTGAAATATACAATTCAATATCTTGCATTCGCTGCCCAGACTTTCTTCAGGACATCTTATCTCTTTGAAGTAGTTGCCGCTGGTCTTGAACATGCTACATAGGCTCCCCAAACCTAACTATCTGAGCTAGGGCTATGGACATGTCGATCTGGGGGTTACCCGGCCAAGCCGGCGATGGGCACGCGGGCTCGCAACGCGATGGAATCGTATAAAAGGCGTACTAGTCGATGCCTTTTAAGTTTTCCTTTTTTTTCTTTGTCGACGTACTTCATAGGATCATTTCTATAGGTCACGTCCCTCTTTGACTCTTCAAAAGAGCCACTGAATCCAACTTGGTTGATGAGTGAGATACCCTTATACCCTCAAAGTGAGAATAATATTTAGCTTGTCCGTGATTCTTAGCAATCTGGTCATCTACTTTTGTTTGCCTTTTAATATGTTTGGAAATATTTGGCCTCGTGTCATAGTTTACATTCGTGAAAGGAGCGATGATCTTGACCCTCAACCTTATGCTTCTTCGGAAGACAAGGTTTTGGGTGGGTATAAGTGGCTGTCTGACAAGTTACCTTCAAACACCTGTTTAAACTGGTTTAAACGGGTGTTTGAATGTGACTATAGTTGAACTAAGGATTCGTCGACCATTGTTTTTCTAGTAATAGTTTTTTTCAATAAATACTTGTGTATTTAACAAAACGTAGGATAATGATTTAGGCTCACAATTTAATTCAAGCTGAAAGAATATTATGTGTACGCCGTGAGTCGTATACAATAATTTATCTTTGGGTTTATCGAGTATCATTATCATTCCAAAGTTTTATTTAGTATGTATTAAGGTATATGATGAAGTGTTATTTGTGATGTCTATACAATCTCAGAAAGCTCTTTGGATGGGTATTCGTACAACTTGTAATAGTCTACAAGCTTGCCATTCAAATTATTCTCTCCTTCGATCGGCAAGTAAAAGACGTTTCTGAATTTCAAGTCGCCCAAAACCCAAAAGTCCAACCAGTTTTGAACCAATCCGTGGTCTGTAGGGATGTTTATGCTATTCAACGCTTCGTAGTTGCCTCCCGAACCGCCTGGTCCCATGTAGGAACGAATAAACGGTAACGAAAGGAAACTGAGCTTGATGGTGAGAATAAACTGGTCGAGTCCCAAAAGCTTCATACACAATTGCAATCCGTTTTCTTGACCACGAGTGGGTCCAGGACCCGGTGGTGGAGGAAAATTATCTGCTGCATCGCCACTAGCGAAGTCTAGAGGTACAGTTCCGTGGTTGAACCTGTTCTTTTCAATTTTTTTATTCATCACGCTGAACTCTCGCGTAGTCAAGCCCTTGAGGACTTGGAAAGTTTGAACGAGACACAACGAAACGATCCAAATGTACTGGAACAAGCACCAGATCATTATGTTGAAGTGGAATGGCTTGTGTGTGTATGCGTAGCACCATTCATCGCCGAGAAGGCTGCATTTAGCACTGCCTTCGGCGTCTGATTCGTAGCCATCCTCAAGCTTGTCGAAATACTCATTGGAAAGTCTGACGAAAAGCAAGATTACAAGGTTCAAAGAGTAAATGAACGTCATGAAGAGCTTGTGGTTTCTGACTCCAATATCGTTGTAGACCCAAGGACAATAGTGGTCGAAACGGGCCACGAGTTTGTTGGACATACGAGAGTATTTAGATCTTAACGGCTTTCTAACCATAGTTTCCACACAGAAATGATCAGTGTCGAACTTGCCGGCCGCTATCAAGTCTTTGACCTGGCCCAAAACAGCAGACTTGTCGCTAGGAACAGGTACAAACCCGGGGTTTATAAACATGCTTTTGAAAAACGTCCACATGCAGAGAGAGATCAAGCCAGCAAGAGCTACGTTGGAAAAGAAGCAACTGAAATAGGTGCTTGGAACGATGTTGAAGAGCCAAACTACAACAGCCCAGAATGCAGTACCAGAAAAGACACCAGACAAGATAGGCGACTGGGCCAAAGCTCTATCATTTGGTAGGTATATCGGCACCACTAGCTTTGAAACAAGCCAGACTGATCCACCGAACACAAGTGCTGCAGCAAATAGCTTGGGAATCCAGAATCCTTGCCCGAAAGAGGCAATTCTGAACGTTATAGGCAAGAACACGTAGGGGGCGAAGAAGGTTATTAACTTGGCCAACTTAGGCTCAATTTGCTTGCTCTTTTTGGCCCAGTTGTTCTTTGGATCACGGCCCAGCTCCACAAGCGCCTTGTGCCACACTTTGACACAGTTCATGTCTTGGGCAATATCAAAAGTATCTTTGCCCAGGTCGTTTTTGAGGTGAATATCGGACCCAGCATCAAGCAATTTCTTGAATACAGGCTTGTATCCTTTCATGAACGACCAGTGCAATGGAATAAACCCGGTATTATCACTTTTAGTGACATCGGCACCGAACTTAAGCAAGGCATTGATGGTTAGTATGTCGCCCTGGTATGCTGCCCAGTGTAAGCCAGTACGATTGAAACCATCTGGCTCGTCAATGTACAAAGGCTTCTTTGAATTGGCATCACAGCACGTCAATAATATATACGTGACCAAAGTGATGTTCGAACTATGTACAGCCAAGTGCAATGCGTTGTACGACTGGCCGTCGGTGATGGAAGGATCGGCATCGGTTTCAGATATCAAGTAGTCCACAATATAAACCAACCCGTTACGGCAAGCCCAGTGGAGTGGAGTGGCCCTCAACTCGCCAGCGACAGCATTGGGATCAATGTTGGAATATTCGTTTTGAGTAAGGTATTTGACCAACGTCAAACGGTTGTTGATACATGCCCAATGCAAGCCTGTAATGCCGTCAGAAAACGTATCAGAGGCACTGATGGTTCTGCTCGAAATAAGATCTTTTACGACAGTCAAGTTTCCTTCCTGACAGGCATGCATGAACTTAGCGAGATCAGGGTTCAATTCCTGTTCATTTACTTCGGTTGGCGTGTGGTTGATTGTATTAAGATCATCTTTGTTGGTTTCTAATACTGCATCTGTGGACTTGATAGAGACAACTTCATCGTCAGCGACAATGGTGGAAAGTTCTATTGACTCAGACGGTGCCAGGCTCTCTGCATTTGGGATTTGGAAGTCTACATCGGCAGAAGTATCGATAGCTTGACTTTCCATTAAATTTTCCTGTTGGTGTGTATTTTCAGAATCCGTAGGACCACTAATTTCAACAGAATTGGCATGGGTTTCGCTGTTGGATTCGCCGTTGGTTTGGACTGGCGGCGACACCGCCGCAGAATCAGCTTTGGATTGGGGTCGAGTCTGGGGTTTAGGACTCGATTTCTTGTTTTTTTTTGCCATTATGGTTGTGTATGTCGAGTAGTTCTAGAGCAGAACTAGCAAAAGATACTCGATTCTTGGAGAGAGTAAGTGTATGTGCCGAAGAGTCGTCACACTCCGATCTCGAATCGGGCTGTATGCATCGGTTTTGGTTGTCGCACGCCTCGGTGATAATTATAGTCAAGACGAGGCTTGGCTAGATTTGGGTGCGTGAGCGTGGAAGTATGTATTTGTGAAAGGTAGGCTTGTGTGGTTCTCAATTGTTCTGGTCTTGTGCACTAGTTATAGTCTCGTAAAGTAGATAATAAAGCACGTGTGCAGATGGCTCGAATAGACAATTACGATGAGACTACGGTGGTCGGTCGACAATTTGCAGCCAATATTCCATACACCATGAATTATAAGAGCTTCAAGTTCATGTACTCTACGTCAGAAATGATATTCTTTGGGTGCAAAATGCTCGTTTACTGAAATTGGCTTGATGCTAATACCGCATTTTAGAATGCAAAACAATGGGTCTATATACTAGAGGAAAATTGGCTGTTGTGTGGCGTTGATTTTTTGGGTAAAGACTTCTAAGCCTGTTTGTCTTTGGCTAAAATAGAGCTCAAACTGCGTACAGAAGCTTTGTCTGAGTGGTCGCTCTTGGAGAAATCGCTCAGTCCAACCGTTGCGATCTCCTCTTCAAATTCAGACTTCTTTACGGTCGAAGGTGACGTGGTAGCGTCGGATTTCTTACCTTCAATGAGCGACATGATTTGCTCTCCGGCTTTAACGGCACCTGGCTTTATGGTTTCATCGACAAATGGCGTAATCTTTTCTTCGACAAAAGGCTGTACTTTATCGTTAATGAATCCTGGTCTGACTTCATCTTCATTGATGATTCCCCTGTTTTTCTGTCCGACTCTTTCCAAGTGCTTTTCCAAGAGCAAGTAGTTTCTCAGATTGGATTTGTACCCAATTTCAATTATATCACCTACCAACGGGATGAGTCCCAAACAGAAATCAACAACAATGTTTGCCAAAAAGAGAAGTTGAAGGTCTAAAGGAAAACCGTCTTCAAGCTTACGGGCCAACATCAATAGCCCCAATGACCAGTATGTCGAGATAATTGTTCCTGCAACTGGAATGAGACCAATTATGTTGGTCCATCCAAACTTGATTCCCAAAAACAGGAACCACATGTCATATCTATGTGCCTTCTGCTTGAATTGTTTGAGCACATTGACGTCATGATCAGAAAGTCCTTGGGGTATTTTCCGCGGCACTTTCTTGGTTTTCTTGCCTGAGGAGGTTTCGTAGACCTCGTATTCGTGGTATGGATCTTCAACCCCTAACCTGTTAAGCTGGTTATCCTTGAGAATGCGGTTGGTGAAATACTTGATGATGAATGAAGACATTTAGCTAAATGGCTGCAAAATAATTTCCCGGAACTACTGATGTGGAAGTAAGGGAATAACAGGTATAAGCAATGGAGTGATAAATCTTAATTTATAATTGGTAGTCCAACGGTGGGCCGCAGCTTCGTTTTCTCAGCGGCGATGACTTCCCATCAGCTTCACCCGTCATCACCAGCATCGCAATGGGAACATTGCTACGGCACGTGACAGCAAGGCCAACTTGCATG
The DNA here is from genome assembly GCA_030568655.1 of Suhomyces prunicola. NCBI lineage: Eukaryota > Fungi > Ascomycota > Pichiomycetes > Serinales > Debaryomycetaceae > Suhomyces > Suhomyces prunicola. Next base: position 237,053 of record JAJMGJ010000009.1, read on the forward strand.
TGATACTTAGAGGGAAGGACATTGCAGGATCCCAACAGGGGCAGATAAGGTTTAGTAACAAAGTAGGCGGATCGGGTATAGAGACAGCTACATAAATAGTTTTCTCGCTTCACTCACATCTTATTCAGGTATGGTATTCAGATGGGTACTCAAATCTGTGATAGAACGATTACCGTATGACGAACATATATCTGGAATCTTGATGCCTGAAACGCCTACGACCCCCGAAGCGCACAATGTGCCTGACGAAGATGATGACAAGGAACACCAGTATTCAGGAGAGTATTACGACGAGCTTGATCTAAACAGCTCTTCAGAGGAAACAGAAGCGTTCACTGCATACAGCGACTCCAGTAGCACGGGAGTCAGTGATGCAGGGCCAAACACCTCATATGTGAAGAGAACAGTTGAAAAATACAACCAACAACTGACTCAATACTTGTCCGCGACCACCGTGACTGCAGGAACGCACCAAAGTAGCGAAGCGTTCCAGCGAGAATTGAGAACAAGACAATATTTGAACGAACAAAACGTAAAGTTCGATCGATTGATAAACAAAAACTTGGATGTCTTTTTCAAACAACAGAACAAGTATGAGGACAGACACGAGCCAGGCACTCCAAATAACAAACGAGAGAGAAGAGACACGTCCAGCAACAACAACTTGGTGCGAAGAGTCATAGGCGGCGTGGTGCTGCAGGGAGTGAAGCGCCTCGGTGGGATGGTTCCTCAGGTTTACGAATTCCAAACACCCATGCAATTTCTGGATCGCGATAATAGAGCTGACACAAGTGAACCTGTGTCGCCGCGCGCTGGCTCTGCCAGGGACTCTGATTGTTCCGTACCTGCGACTCCTGCGACTCCTGCGACTCCTGCGCCTCGTGCACCGGCGGAGTCTTCGCGCGCACCTTGTTCGTACGACGAATTTGCAACCATTATCGACGAATTGGACGACCTGGCAAAGATGAGGTTGTACGACAAGCTACGCAAGGACTTGGACGTGGGAACACCGCCAGGTGACAATGAAGAGAACCAAACTGACTTGGACAAGCTTCAGATGTTTTTGATTCTTTCCATCAAACTATTCATCATCGGCATTAAACTCTGCATACCCGTTAGCCGGTATCTCTACCACCGCTACCGTAACAACCTGATGTATCTAATCAATAATAAAAACACCACTTCGTTGGTGGACTTTACGCTAAAGCTCATGCAGGGCATCGAGTCGCGCATGAGCCAGAATGAAGAGTGGATCTCCAAAACCTACAATAATGATTCGGGCTCGCTCTCTGAGTCTGACCCAGCCCACGAGGCAATCAACAATAAACTCGAAAGCATGTATGAGAATTTCACCAGTGGTGCGACCGATGCGTTGTCGCAACAGTTAGTTAACGAAGTAGGTGGTGCCGAGGGTTCGTGGCGCCGCAATATCACCGATTTCATCGTCAGCACATGTCTGGGTCTGAGTGAGGTCACTGCCAACTATAACGACCCAAAGTACGAAATTTACTATTCCGCGAAACGCACCTCAAAGCGAGACTGCCAGCCACGGCTTAGGCTTAATTCACCTTGATGCTCGCGGGACGGGAAAAAAAATCGCGAATGTTTTGGTCGGTGTCTGCACATAATCATTTTATGGATGATAATCGTGCCAGAGATTGTCGCAACAAGGCGTCGAACATTGTATAACTATGTACCTTACTGGATAGAATTGTAATACACTGGAATGGATACGCAAGCAACTTTGATGTTGCGCACGATGTGATTTCTTCTCAAACACCGAAAACAAAAGCAATCTGCGATAAGCGAGCGTCCGTAGTGCGGAGAAATGAAACATGTTTTTAATCAAAAATACATATTTCTTGCAAATTGTCAGGTAGCCATCAAAACTAATACTCTAGAGTATGGAGAAGCAGATTTACATCGAGTAAGGGAATATAGGCGTAGAACCATTTCCTCCGTTTTACAATACAAGCTATCAATATTTGTCTATTCCGAGCTATTCAATTGTAATGAGCGTTCGTACCGGACGGGAGATAATTTAATTCTTGACTGAACCCTTGAGTCCCATGTCAGTTTAACAATTCATTGCCTCACTTGCTATCTCTCAACTTTTCAACTTTTTCAGACAGATCTTATCTATACTGTTAGGAGGGGGTAAGTTAGTGTATCCTTATTTTATGCACATGCCCCGTTCTATCAATATATCTTTTGTGAAAGTGTTGCTATGGGCAGGAGTGTTGCTATTAAAAGGGCATATGATAAGTATTCGCTCAGTGTCTCCTATATACATTCTTAGAGATTAGCGCTGCATCTACAATGCTTCAGAGCCTAGTTGGTTCAACTATTCAAAGTAGTATCTCTGGTAGACGAGATTAAATTCGGCGATTCAAGACAATTACTAGACGACGTGTACTATTCATTCTCGAACCTCTTCGATTAAAATTGTCCAACTGATCGCCCAAGTTAGTATTTAGGTTTTGGGCACCGTCAAGGCCTCTTTGTTTACTGCAGCACCCCTCTACTCTCAGAATAGGAGATGTCCGGGTAATAATCCCGTTTATTTCTGGGTTACCCGGCCTTGAAGCTCTCAGCCGACCAATAGCAGCCTCTTTTTGCTTTAAAAAGAAATTGCATCGTGCAGGTGGAGTGCACAACCCAAAAACTTAACCAGGAAAACCTCCCTATTAAAACACGCGGACCCCCTCTTAAACTTGGTTTTCACGATTACAACTAAAATTTGTGGGAGAGAATCCAGAACAAAAGAAAAAATTAAATTTTACCTCACTTTTTTTTTTTCTCTTTTATTCTCGTGTTAAAAGTATCCCTTTTTTTCCTCACAGTGTCATACACTTAACAAATTTACTACCAACCCTTTGACTTCGGTATTTGATATATTAAGCTAGCTCCTTTTTTATCAGAACCAAGACAACTACATCCAGCTCGATCACAACACTTCGCTGACTTAACTTTGCTGCTGCTACACTCCTGCTGCTTAAAGTCTCGTTGTATTCGCAAAGTCGCTTACAAATTTTGAACAGGCTGTCCACTTTTCATTGGTCACTCCTGTTTTTTAGCTGACTGGTCACCACTTTCGCTGGGATTTTCTGACGCCTTGATTGGTTGATTAGAAAAAACTTTTTTGTCGTTCACCGACCAACTTTTTTTTTCGCACCAGAAAAAACATTTATCTTTTGCTTATAACACGACTCAATATGGCTTTATGTCCGCAAGCATTCAACACCAACAAGAGAAGTTGTACCTTCCAAGGTGCATACAACCAGACTCCTGCTGCTAAAAAGATGTGCTTATCTAGCTTGAGAGATTATAACCCTAAGAAGTCGGTGTCTATTTACACTTCTTCGGAAGAGGAAGAAGACTCCGAAGATGAGCAATCTTGCTACAAAGCTGAACAGGTCAGAGCCAAAAGAAGAGCTTCTAGCAGAGTTTCTTTCTCCATGAACTCCGAGTTATCGCGTGCTATATCTCAATACAGCGACGAAGACGAAGATCTCGTTACTGATGAGGATAGAGGTACTGAGGAGTTTGGCTCTAAGAGAGGTTCAGTTTCTCCAAGCCGTCCAACTCTTGCCCGTTGTCGTCGTGAATCGAGTATAAATAAATCTGGTGCTGGCACTAGCCTCGTACACAAAGACATCAACTTCAGCAGTCACTCTGTCGATGCTATTGAAAATCTCGACTGTAAGTTGCCATCAAGTCCAGTGGTATCAGGAACTGCCCTCAATTATTATAATAAGAGCATTATCTCCGACAATAGTTCCAAAAACAACAATACTAGCCTTGTTAGTAACAATGTCAGTACTCCATCCAAAAATTCAATTCCAGCCACGGATAAATTAGCCAGGTCTCGTTGCTTTGAGTACTTGGTTGGCTCGATTGATGAAGCTTGGGCTAGGTATTGCGATGCCGCCACCAACGTCGAGGATGAAGTTTATGGATATAATACTCCAGCCTCTGTGGTGACTGATGACGAAGAATACTTCAACAACACCACTGATATCACTGACTATGAAGAATCCGACTTTGAAGATAGCAATCAAAACAAGCAAAGTCACCAACCCAAAGTACAGAGCTTTAGACCCAGATTGTCTTCTTCAGCTTCGTGTTCATCGCTCAACTCAACCAAAGAAGACCCCTCTTCATGTCAGCTTCAAGCATTGAAGGATCGTCTTACCAAGGCAAAGTATTACTTGCAAGATTTGGTCGATTCTGATTGCGTAGTTGATGCCTGTTCCTTTTGGAAACGTTGGGACATGATCAAGTATGCTACCATCGAATTGGTTGAAGATGACGATGACGATGAGATTGTCGAAACAACCATCGAAGAATTGGAATCTGGCCGCTTATTCTCACATTGAACACAATTTTTATTTCAAAAAGAAGAAAATACAATTCAGCATCTCAGCAGAATTTTACATTACTACTACTATTATTATTATGGGGTATCATTATCATTACTATTACTTTTTTTTATCGAATTGCAAGGTTGCTGTTTTATTTAAGATGTCCACCAATTGGATATCCACGTTTATGGGTTCAGATTTTTTATGTAAATTACGAATATTCCAATCTATATAGTTAGGCTCAATTATACATGTACAATAGTTAACAAAAAATGGTGTAAAATGTAAAAATTCGAGAGTGAAGCTAATCTGCACTTCGATAACAGGTGTTATTTTTGCCAGCGGATTTTGCGAATCTTAATACGCAACTACGTCTACCGCAATGAAGTTAGGATCAGTACTCAGCGTTGCCGGTTTTTTTTCCGCCCAAATCGCATCAGTTGCAGCAATCGATGACTTGGTAATTGGTAAGTAACATCTTTCAAAAGAGTATCGAACAATTTACTAACCCGTTAGACGTTACTCACGCTGTCGAGTGCAAAACCAAAACCCAAAAAGGTGATAGGATATCTGTCCACTACGAAGGTAGACTCGAAGATGGCACGGTCTTCGACTCATCTTTCAAGCGTGGCACCCCTATTACATTTCAAATCGGTGTTGGTCAAGTAATCGCGGGTTGGGACCAAGGGTTGGCCGACATGTGTATTGGCGAAAAGAGAGATTTGACCATTCCTCCTCATTTGGCTTATGGCGAAAGTGGAATTGGACCTATTCCGCCCCAAGCTACTTTGATCTTCAGTACCGAATTAGTGGATATCGCTGGACACGACGAATTGTAGTTGGATAGAGAATATACTTCAATAGCGACATTTGTTGCTGCAAACGTATTAAAGTGTAGGCGCGAATCTGACACAACCTCGCAGTTTGAGTTGGCTGCGCATCTTTGCAGCCGAGCTGATCAAGGTTCAAGAAACAGCTGTTTTCGGTGCGACCCTCCTGTATTGATCGAATGATTTCAGGTTCAAAACGCGAGATCGGATGTTCACAGCAACCTTACAAGTAGATCATATGATCTGAATGAGCATCCGAAAAATAAGTGAGAGCATACTCTTGCGGAGAAAGAGCGCCACTCACGATTTGCTCCTTGCTACCTATTCGAAAGCCAAACGCCATCAACTTCTGATCAATCAATATCACTCAATGTCGATACCTAGCTTCCACAAGCCATTGGAAGAATTCCTCAGCTCACTGGCTGATTTCAAAGTCCTCTACAATTCAAGTGCTTCCAATCAATTCGTGCTGCCCATCACCAAACGGATCTGTGTGCTCGATTCATCATTCAATCCTCCTCACTTGGGCCACTATGCGTTGATAGACGAGTCCATTTCGACTACTTACTTCTCCACCAGCCATCGCGAGGAGAAACCCAACGAAAGAGTCATATTGCTCTTGTTATCGGTCAATAATGCCGATAAAAAGGGCTCGAGTCCTGAATCCTTTGAGAACAGACTACAAATGATGTACCTCATGGCGAAAGACTTGGCAAAAAAGTACCCCCAGACCCGAAATGTCAGTATTGGTTTGACTAAACATGCAAGATTTGTAGATAAGTCAGTTTGTATTCTCAAGTCTATTCCTGAAAACGATCTCAGACTCACATTCTTGGTAGGTTTCGATACCTTGATTCGAATCTTCAATCCCAAGTACTATTTGCCAGATAAAATCTCTCATTCACTAGAGGAGTTTATGAAACATACTGATATCTTTTGCTTGACACGAAACGACAACCAAGCTACTCAAACTGAACAACAACATTACTTGTCAGACTTGAAAAATGGAGTGCATAAAGATCTTCCTTGCCATTGGTCTCAAAATATAGTCCTTCATGATAACTTTGGTGAACAAGTAGGTATGCTCAGTTCATCGAATGTCAGAAAAAGCATTGTCCAGAATGATAAATGGGCTGACGACGTCATTCCTGAGATCAGAGACTTGATCATTCTGGATAAGCTTTATCTGAATCTTTGAATAAGACAGACTGGTTCACTACAATTTAAAGGCAATACCAATTTTGCTATGTATTCAAGTAAACTTGTTCTAGTAGTAAATTTAAAAGCCATATACAGCACAAGCAAGAATCAGAACAATTAGGAGTGAAAGTACCTCTTTGGACCCACAGACCAGAGCATCTGAACTTTCTGTCTTGATCTTCCTACGGCCTGTGGTGTTGTCCTTGGAAGATTTGTCAGAAAAGCTCTTGCCACGACTGTGGTTGACGCACTCTATCTTTCCTCCCCTAACCACTTTGCCCATTTCACTTTTGCTCCACTTATTACAATCAAAAGAAGAAACATCTGTTTTAAGTTTGGCACTTCCCTTTACCAATTTCAACTGGTCAAAATCGGTCTCTTTGATACTGCCTACCAACTCCAAAGCTCCACCAATAACCTTCAACTTTGGCAAAAAGTCGATCTTTTCAACACTGGTATTGTTGACTACTATAAGTCCTCCGCCAATTTCGGTAACTTCAGGAAATGCGATGTTGCTTAGCTTTTCATTATTCAAAAGAATTAGGGTACCCCCAATAGATTTTAATTTTTGTAATTTGATAGCCGTGAAGAAGTTTTCGATCAAGTTGATAGAATGCTCAATTTCCTCCAACTGACTAATATTGATTTCGAAAACTTCGTGGATAGTCACATTGTTGGCACTTTTTAATTTGGGCAAGTCTACTTTAATATCCGGCGAGTTTCCCGCAATATGAAGTTTCTCAGTAACAGATTCAACACTGAAATTAATGGAATTCAAAAATCTGTTGTTGTTGATATCCAAAGTCCGTAATTTGTTGCCTTGAAAACCTGAGAACCCTGTCAATGAGGTATCGGCAACCGTAATACTTTCAAGGTCTTTGATCTGATCACCGAGTTGGGCATTACTTAAGATGGGCAACACCTTCCAACTAAGTTCAGAGATGGACTTTAATTTTGGCGCGGATATCAATGATAAAGAGGTCAAGCCATTGAGTGAGAAGCATTTGGTGATAGTTTCTAGTTTGGGTACTTCAATCCTCACCAAATCGGAAGAAGACTTGATCACTAAATTCCCTTCAATCCGTTTAACGTCAAGAGACAAAATTGGACTTTTGTAGTCAGTTATGATAATATCGCCCGAAATTTTCAGACAGTCTTCTAATTTGTCAAGATCGCCAACTGTCTTGATCTCGAACACAGGCGATTTGCAGTGTGATTCGACGATATCGGGAGTAGGACTCCAGCCATCCAAATCATCAGAACCGGAACTGAGATCATCTAACTCATTATCTATCGCTTCAACTGCAAACTTTTTAATTCCTAGCAAGTTAGTATTATCCATTTGTTCATTCGACTAATACTTGCTTTCAGAAAGCTTATTCGTTTCCATGGCAGCAGCTAGTCCAGCTGCCAAGCAGATGATTTTCAAACTTGACTTGAAAAGCATTGATCTAGTTAAGTGAATATATATCTTAAATGTGAAGAATGAGTAGGTTATAAATTATTGACTTAATCTTTGGGTTTACAAATGCAACTAATTGCGCTGCTTCGATTGCAAAAAGATGGTGCCAAGTGGCGGGGCGCAAAATTCTGGGCGCAAATTTGGGTGCAAAAAAAAAAAAGCTACAGCGAAGTTGAAACAATCCTATATTGAACCTCAAAGTAGTCTAGCCAGAGACTTATTTTCTTTCCTTGCTATCTATAGAAGCATCCTCAATAAACTCATCATTTGGCTTTTGAGTTTTAGCGTTATCCGTGTAGAAAATACTTCCGTTCTCCATACTGGATCTGTTGTAGTCAATTTTGTTGATTTCCGAAGTATCAGGACACAAAGCGGCACCTCTTCTTCCAATGAGGTACCATGGCAAGTTGAAGACCTCTTCCATACTCTCAAGAGATCTGCCCGAGATTTCAGGAATGAAGAACCACGACCATCCAAGAGAGATGAAACAAACGCCGGTGAAGAAGTAGAAAGCACCAAAGTTATCCATGGAGAGTAACATTTTTGGAACTGCTTTAGAGTTACCGTATTGATTAGCAAAGTGTAAGACCATGATAAGCGATTGACCAAACGAACGAACACCCAATGGGAACATCTCAGAGCCCAACAAGTATTGAACAGAATTGAAACCCATAGTCCAACCAACACCAGAGAAAAACAATGCAGCCATAGCAGCTTTACTGGCGGCTTTTTGGGAAGGTGTCAATATAGAGTCTTCTTCAGTGGCTTGGGGAACAATTTGAAGAAATATGGCAAAGTATAAAATTGTAATGGCTTGAAGGGTAATACCGATATACAAAGCCTTTCTTCTACCAAGGAAATCAATGATGAAGAATGCAGAAAAGTAAGCGGAGACGAACTTGACAAGTCCCAAAACAACGGTCATTTTCATGGTTTCAATTCCTTTGATACCAATAAAACCGAATAAATCGTTGGCATAGATGGTAATAGAATTGGCACCACTCCACTGACCCAAAATTTGAGACATAGCACCGATCACAAAGAAACGATACCTGATAGATTTTACCATAATGATATCTCTTAATTTATCAAGAATGGTGTAGTTTTCGTTTGCAAGTTTTTCAGCAAGTACGGCTTCGTTGATATCTCTGATTTCACTGACAATGTATGGATGGTTCGGAGACAATCTTCTCAATTTACACAAGTTATCAAGCGCGCGGTCGCTTTTGTTGACTTTGATCAACCATCTTGGTGACTCAACACAGAATATGGAGCCAATTCCAACCAAACCTGCCAACACAATTTTCATGGAAGTGGGAATAATCCACTGAGTGTTTGAATTGTCGGAAATATGCTTTGCCGAACCGTAGTTGGCAGCATAACTGGTAAATATTCCGAAATAAACAGCACCTGAAAAGAGACACCCGAATAAACCACGATAAGCTGGAGGACTGACTTCAGACATAAAGGTGGGTCCAATAGTGGTTGTTTGACCAACAGCCAACCCTTCTATAAGTCTTCCCACGTATAACTGTCCAACAGTCTTGGCTGTGATTTGAAGAATGGCCCCGACGATCCAAAGAACAACAACGCCTTGTAACGATCTGACTCTTCCAAATTTGTCGACAGTCCACATGGCAAGCAAAGCACCCCCAACTGCGCCTAATTGAACCATGGAAGTGATGTTAGATTTTAATTGTGCAATATCATTAGCGGACTTGTTGGGATCACTGAGGCCGAATAGCGCCTTGAACGAGACTTGATGGGTGGCTCCAGATATACAGCCTTCGTCATAACCTCTGGCTGCACCCAAAATACCAAATATGAAAACTGTGAAGTAAAGCGTAAAGTTGTAGATCTCTTTGGGAGAGTGATCATCGACAACTCTCCATCTGAATCTCTTTTTAGGTGGTTCTTTTTCACGATCTAGCGAGGAAACAGTGACCAATTGGTTCCGTTTTTCAGTTAGCGACGACATATTCAGCTTAAAATTCCTGTTAGACTTGCTGAGAATGGATTGGTGTTAACATGATAGTAATAGCCTTTTATACCTAGATCGTTAGTAATATTCACACCCAAAAGGCGGGGAGTCTCTGAGTTGCAACACCTAAAAAATTATGACCCCATCGCCCGCTCTTATCCAGTTCGTAATACATGTGTAATGCCAATCCCGTAACAGGCTTCTTCTCCGCTCATTTTTGCAGCTACTAGAAAGTCCCAATATCTGTGGCATTTACTGAAAGAGAGCTCACGCAAGACAGACCATTTACCTAGAGTAGTGTATACTAGGCCAACATAACTACAAGTCAAAAGCTAGCAACAGGTGGCTGTATCATTTACTACGGCAGTATCGGCCATTTAGTCCTGTGAGGCTGAAATGCAAATCAAAATGCGATTTGGCGATTTCAAGCTCTGCGAAAGCCCGGGGGTTTGAAGTGCTGCAGCACCCCCACGGCGGATCGCGCTTATATTTTTCTAAACGTAGTTTAGCAAAAGCCGTTCCCTATTGATCCTCAGCATCAAACATCGTACGCAGAATGCACTAGAATCGAAATGTATTAATAGCAATTCGAAAGAGCTCGCTGTTTTATTTAATAGTAGCAACTTTCAAAAAGAAGACAAGAGATAAACTCTGACCTTACCCACTAACTGACTATGGATTCTCCGCTGTGTCAATTAGTTACCCCCCAGACATATAATTTGATAATAAATGTTCCCCTTGTTGTTCGCCCGTTTACTGGTTGTCGCAGTAATTAGCGGAATATGTGCCCCACACTTCCCGGAGTGCTAAGAAAAAATAAGCTCTCGTTCGCTGTATACACTTTTTCCGCGCTTAAATTAAAATGCAGCCAAGCAAAAAGTAGTTGTCACTTGTGGGGTACATTGAACTTCGGTATAATCTTTAATTGTGGTATCGAACGATTTAAGCATTGTCTCGATTAGGCCCGGCCCTTTATCGAGACCTCACATTCATCTCTTGATTCACTACCCCACATAAGAAACGCCGTAAATTTACTACGAGCTCTGATTCAACTCGTGAACGACGAGGTGAAAATGTTGGCGATCTTCGGACTTGCAAATATTCTTGGCAGAAGCGGGGATTGGCACTATCATATATTTTATGGTTGCAAAACTATATCGACTAGCTAATTTTTGTCCTGATCATAAGCAAGACCTCCCTGTTTCCTGATGGTATCAAGTAAATACATAATATTTCTACTTTCATTCCAGCTCATTCTGGCGCTTTCCTTCTCACCTCTGCGTAAAGCTTCACCTACTTCAACAGCTTCGTACCAAAAACCTTCACCACCATGTAATTCAGCTTTGAAGTCATTTTCTATAACCTTTCCATCATGCAACTCAATGCGGTAAGATTCTGGCGAGGGAGTTTCTCCGATAGCTTTCACAAACGCTCTACCCTTGGTACCCTCAATAGTAACTATGTTACCATTTGCCGGTGTGTACATACCAGTGTAGATGGCACCATGTTGCTTACGCTTTTTGTCATTGAATATGGCGCTGGTAATAAAGTCAACCTCATCCTCAGTTTTTCCAGTGACACTATCCAAGACCATGTGAGAAGAGATGTCCCAATCCTTTTTGGGATCAGCTGCTGGGTCCAAAAACAAGCGCGCATAGGTGATGGAATAAATTCCAATATCTAATAATGCCCCTCCTCCCAACTTTTTGTTGCAAGCGCGATGTTCAGCAGTTAATGGGAATTCGGCACCATTAAATGTGTATTCTCCTTGTACTCTTTTAACATCACCAATGATTTTCTCATCTCCGTATATACGTTCTTGCAAGTCAATGAAGGCAGGGAAGTAACGAGACCACATGGCCTCCATAAAAAATACATCATGTTTCTTCGCAGCAGCCAAGATTTGTTCCAATTCAGCGGAATTGATGGTGACAGGCTTTTCGCACAAAATATTCTTCTGTCCTTGCTCAATAGCCTTGAGTACAAATGGTGCGTGCATCGTATGAGGTAAACCAATGTAAAGAACATCAATTGATGGATCGGTAATAATGTCATCATAAGAAAGAGCTTTTGTATCATGACCTTCACCGACCACTTCTGCAATGAACTTCTGAGCTTTTTCAACACTGGATGCACCTATGGCACCAATCTTGTGGACGATTTTATTTGGACCTTTTGGATTCTTGATCAAAATCTTCAAGTCCTTAACGAAACGAGAGGAGATGTTTCCTGCTCCAACAATACCCCAGGTAACCATCGCGTGATATAGTTATATGTATGAGTACGGGTAGTTATGCTAATGCTAGTTGTGGTCCAATATCGATGGTACTACTTGACCTTTTATAGTTCGCGCTTGCACTCACTATCGTTGTAACAAGGAAGGTTGACCCCGTCCCCGAATTTCGACGCAACGCTACATCGCGGTTTGAACTGCACACAGACACAACCTGTAGACTCGCTGTGTAGCTCTAAACTGTAGAACACTCATCTAACATGCAATATTGCCTGCGAAGCTAATCTGTAACTCACTAAAATATCGTCGTTGATAAAATTAACCATTTCATCTACCAACGATAAGCCATCGTCATATAACCCTAATTGAAGCAGTCATCACGCATTTTTTTGAACGAATAATTATATAGTGGCCATCACACAGCCGCAAAGTTTTCGTAATATTAATCAGCCGTATTAATTGCCCTTCATTACATTTCTGGTGTCGCCTACAACACTAGTTATCTACAGCTGGAACTCAAGCATCAAAACCACAACTAATTTGTAACTTTAATAGTTCAATCCATTACACATTCAATCACAAAATACAATGGCAGTAACAAAATCTTTAGTTTTGGCTTCGTTGTTGACTGTTGGAGGGTATATGCTCTTCAACAACACAGGTGAATCGTTCAATGTTGGTCAATTTTTGGAATCCACCTCACCATATCTTTGGGCCAATCTTGGAATCGCTAGCTGTATCGGTTTATCCGTCGTTGGTGCTGCATGGGGGATATTCATAACCGGTTCTTCCATCATTGGGGCCGGTGTTAAAGCTCCCAGAATCACCACCAAGAACTTGATCTCGATCATTTTCTGTGAAGTTGTTGCCATTTACGGATTGATTATGGCAATTGTCTTTTCTGCAAAATTGTCCAATGTACCTCAAGAAGCACTTTTTACCAAATCTAATTTGTATACTGGGTACTCTCTCTTTTGGGCCGGTGTGACTGTTGGTTTCTCCAACTTGATTTGTGGTATTGCTGTGGGTATAACCGGATCCACTGCTGCTATCAGTGATGCCGCCGACTCTTCTCTTTTCGTCAAGATCTTGGTGGTGGAGATTTTCGGTTCTGTTCTTGGTTTATTCGGTTTGATTGTGGGCTTATTAATGGCCACCAAAGCTGAAGAATTTAGTTAGAAATCAGAGCAATTTAGCTCATACATAATGCAAAGTACTGAGTACAAATAAAAAAGACTTCAATTGGCAAGAATGAATATATAATTAGAATATATAATCCATCGAAATGAAAATCTGCATCCATTATTAATTGGTGTATCAACTAACTTCATGAGTTTTCAGCATCATCTAAAACTACTTTTTTACAATAATGTTCTTCCAATTACTTTCTCGTTCTTTACATTTCTGTACTTCTAGTTACTATATTTATTGATTATGTAAGACTAGTTTTCGACTTCCATGTAGTCTAGGTTCTTCTTCAAGATAACAATTCCCTCCAACGAATTACTCAAACTTATCCACTCATCGGTAGACTCCAATTCGGCTCTTTCACCGTAATTTAATAGCACAGGCGTGGATTGTGTTACCCAACCAGTGATGGTTTTTGGTTTACCTGCTTGTCCAACAACATCCACAGCTTGTCCAACCCTTACATTCACCTTGATAGGATTCAACTCCTCGTCTACTGTAACCAACATTCTTGGTTTTATGGCTGGGGTCAAGTAGAATAACAATTGGTGGGTAGTTTCGGTGGTGGAATCACTCAAAATAAATGCTTTTGGATCCAACAAGGCAATCGATATCGTCAATAATGAAGCCAACGACACTTTCGACAAAACTGTTCTTTCACTGTTGAATGGTGTCAATGTGAGAGTACCTTTGCCGAGATGTAAAATACCCTGGGCAATTCTGACCATGAACAACGAATCTGGGGATTTGATATAGTAAGAGGCCAATTGCCTTAATAATTGGGCCAATCTAGCGTTGTTGGTACCAGCACCTACCAATCCCATAGAGTAAATAGCGTTCTGGGCCACTTCCAAGTCTGGATCATGTGAATAACGAGATAATGTGTCAAACACCTTCATTTGTGGGTGTGATGCGGAAACTAATCCCATAGCCAATGGCACAGCTCTACGAATCAATGGGTTGCCGTAGTGCATTAAGTGTGAAAAGTGACGCAACGACATGTCTTGGCCAATATCTTCTCCCATGGCAATGGTGGCCAATCCCAAAACGGCGATACCTTGGTATAACTCTTCGTTTTCTCTATCCTCGTCATCTTCGTCAAAATCTTCATCGTCGTCTTCAGTCTTTTCCTTCTTTGCTCCAGAAGAATCCTCCATGGCTACGTCTTTATTGGCATCTTCATCTTCATTTTCGTCGTCTTCTTTCTTCAAAGGTGCATCTGCTGTTTCTTCGGTCTTCTTTTCTTCGGACGAGTTCTTTGGTTTCGATGTACACATCTGTAATAAAGATTGTATTTGCAATACATTACCAGTACCAGCATAAGCACAGACATTGACCAAAACCTTCAAGGTTTTGCTTATAGGATGCTCGATGGCTTCGATAGTTTCTAACACGTATTCGACTTGGTCAGACTTGCCCATGTACAACAAACCCAAACCTAAAGACATGAACTTTATGAATTTGTTGGTCAATTGAGAAAAGTCTTTTTCCAACAAACTTTGCAAGATTGTGGAAGTGACATCGCCGTGACAAGTACCGACGAATACATGGCCCAAAGCTAAAGCGGCCAATGACGAGATTTCCACAGAAACGTCGGAGTCAGATACCAAGGGTGACAACAAATTGAGAACTTCTTCATTGGCCGAGCCAGCAAACGCAATTCCAAGCCCGTTAATGGCAGATGATTGCAAGAGTCTGTTTGGATCAGTTACGTATTCTTGTAACAAAGCAAGAGCGGCATCCACGTCATCGTGAACACTAGCAGAAACAATACCAGTACCCAATAAAGCACCGGCCTTAACTTCATCGTCAGTGGAGTAGGTGTATTTGTCCAAATACTGCAAACCATCATTGATATTCCACTGGTGAATAGATCCCAAAGAAGCAGTAGTGGACGTCATACCTGGACCTTTGGTCTTGTAGATCCACGACTTGTTGTCTTCTTCGGTCTGGATCAACTTATCGGTACCGTAACCCAAGTTGACAAATGCATTGACAAAAGCAGTAGCCAAGTTTTGTTTGGCGGAGTCAATGGATCCGGAAGTACCCAATCCAAACTTGGCGTTTTCAAGATGTGACTTGTAAATATCCTCAGGTACCTTGGGATCCAACAAATTGAGTTCCTTAACAAGGTAGCCGTAGTATTCGTGAAGCTTGGAGTTGGAGATTGCTTCCTGCACTTCGGGGTTCTCTCCAGGGTACTTGAAGTTACTGTATTGCTGTGATAATATGAAACCCAATTGCTTGTGAACCAATTCATCTTTGGTAACCTCAAATACCTGCTTGATCAAATCATCATCATCCAACTTGATTGCCAAAGTCAAGGCTTGAGTCAACTGGTTGAATGATAAGTATATGGCAAATGCAGTTTCCAAGAATGAAATATCATCTGGCGGCGACAATAACGGCACACAACTGACCATATAAAGACACACTCTTGCAAAAGTGCTTTCATCTACAAATTGGGGTAATTTGTCAATACTTTCGATCTCCAAAAGCAAGTCCACAGCGTCGGCTTCAGCATTGTGTTTCAAGAAAAATGGAACAATCTTCAAGGCCAATTGGACCAATTTGGCAACAGAATCATCCTCGGAGCCTAATTTCTCTTGGTATTCTTCCCCGATTTCCAACGCCAAGTGGCGCATGTATTCGTGGCCCCAGTCAGATACTGATTCGTCAAACGACAACAAACGGTACTTCAACGAGTCGTTCTTGCCATCGTCAGAGTAAGTCATGGCCAACACCGACAAGATATCAGCAAGTTTGACCACGATGTCATTTTTGGGATACTTTTCGGTCCATGACGAGTACAATTCGGTCAAGGCAGGGTAGGATGGTCTCAAAAACTTTAATGGTTTGGGAACAGCCGTCATGGATGTGGTTGATTCTTTGATGTGGGTCTTCAAAGACGATAACGATTGCTGATAAACATCAATCCCATTGGATGGGTCATTTAGTTTCTCAACCAACAACTCGAGTTCATCTTTCAAGTGCTGGTCTTCTTCAGACAATTCCTCTTCTTTGGGCTGTTGTTTCTTAGATGTGGTTGGAGCAGTCGTTGCTGATTGTTCATCTTTCACAGGAGCCATTTTGAGCTGGTGTGGATGTGAATATGAACTAGTTTCACTGATCAATGGTTTGGATATATCTAGGCGTTGTAAGTCAGTTGGATGGCAAATTTGGTCGGTGCGTGGGTGTGCGGTGCACAAAGCTTAGAAAGTAGACAGATTTACAGTGCGTACAATAAAAGAGAATAACTATACAACAGGAAAGAATGGTTACAATTGGGCCAATATAGTTGTTGTATTTGTTTGAAGATACAACACAGACGTCTCTTGCTTACCTTTTTTTTTTATTTTCATTACTTCACCTTATATCTATCTTCTCCGCACTATGATGAGATCGCCATATTTGCAGCTACACACAGGGCCATGTGTCAGCAACACCTCTTTCTGCTTATTCACGAAGCTCTACTTACGTTACTGTACTTACACTACAGACTTACCTGACTGTTAGATTCCTCTGTTGTACTCATTGTACTCAAATAGAGATTTAGGGTGTTTCAAATATTCAGATGGTGTTGTACTTTCTCATTCTCTTATTTGACAAACATTTCGCAACTAATTCGCAAAATCTCAATAATTCCTTTTCCACATCAACGATTGGATCACCAATTGACCATTGCATAAATCGACCTTCACCACATCAACCAATACTAGCATTCCCACTACACTATATCATAACACACACGTCCACACTCCTCATCACCCTTCTCTTCTCGCCTTTGTCGCATGTCGCGGACCAATATTCGCGTATTATTTTGTTTATCGTTTGCCCGGTCGAGTTTTTACAGACTACCAGTCACGTCTAAGACTTCACGTCTTGAGCTCATACGTATATACACCTAGTGGTGATTCTCCAAAATGGAAAGAATCTTTTATAAAACTGATATCAGTGATCCCTCCACAAACCTTCCCCTTTTCATATTCGATACGTCGTTCTTGCCCAGCACCGATTCCATCAACTATGAGGAGTTTATTCCCACTCTTATGAACTTCATCCCCACCAAACCTTACGTATTAATCATGTTTAGCTGTGGCCTCAATAAAATCAGCTGGATATGGGGTATCAAATTTTTGAAGAAGTTTTTGGCCGAGTCCGACAATTTGTATAACCTTAAAAAGATCATCACCATTCATGACAGCTGGTTTGTCAAGTCCATTACACAAATCCTAGCCAACTATAACCTGACTAAAAAGAACCTTGCTCAGCTCAACAAACTTATCGATGCATTCACCATTACGCCATTTCAGGATTTATTGGGTGGTGCTACATTGAATGAGAAAAACATAATAATAAATTGCTCTAGCTTGTCTCAGTTAAGTAATTATGTTGATATCACCAGACTCAAGATTTCTCTCAACATATACAAGTATGATTTACTAGTAGAAAACAACTTGGTTCTTTCCATGAGAGTGGTTCCATTGATAAACCCTTACACAAAGCTCAACAAGAAGACTGATCTGACCTTCTACCATCATTTCTACCAAATCTTTAACATCATCAATAATTTTGGCCACAAGGTCGAACTTATTTTCCACAAACCGGGCAACAAGCTCAACTCAGACATATTGAATCAGTGCATCAACCGCAATCAGTTGATATGGATTAATGACTGGGATTTGTATTGCATTTCTACTGCCTTTAAGAAAATCTTGATGGAATTGCCCAAGCCACTAGTGCCTATTGAGTTCATCGAATTGCCCATCAGCGATGATTACAATTATACCAGTCATATATTCAAAAGGTTAATAGATGAACTTGAAAGGGATGGCGGCGAGTACGGCCAATTATTGGTTCAATTGTGTGACTTGTGTGACAAAATATTGAGCCAATCTCAAATCACAAAACACACCAGCATCACCTTATCTAAAAGTCTCAGCTATTGCTTAAGTCACGAATTGATTTCTTCACACAACAAGGATAATATTTCAATCATCAGCCGTTTCTTCAAGAATGCCTTGGATCACTGGTGCAGACTAGGCGAGGAATACAAGCATAGGTTCAAAACTATCGAGCAAATCATGAATAGTGACAACTCAGCAGGAGCAGAGGATGTGCCTGACGATTCCTACGAATTAAGTTACGACTTGTCACTTGACGAAGTGGAAGATAACCATCGGGTCAGCTTCAATACCTCCACTATCTTAAGCACCAATTCGAAATTGTCAAAATCCAATTTGACACAGCCATATACAGCCAAAACTCCAGTCTCAAGCCCCAACAAGGCTACTTCTCATACCCCAAAGTCAGTGGCATCTCTTAGGTCAGGATCACCTAACGGAAACCAAGAAGGCACCGACTCGATGTTTTCCGGCTATTCATCAAATTCCTCGGTATCCACAGTCACCTCATCAGCCAAGAGTCCACCACTGAAAACTAACAAAAAACTATCGGACGTATCCAACTTAGGCATTCAATACCCCCCTCAAAAGTATAAGTACAGTGGTGAAACAAGAAAAGTTTCGCAGCATTCCAGATCCAAATCGTTGCCTCCGCAATTAATAGAATCAACTACAGCAGTGAGAAAGCCTGTGATAAGAGGCCGAAAGGTGGGCGAATTGGCCAAGTTGTTCGAAGAAAGATCCGAAGGCTTGGAACTATTGAATAGTATGTAGGGTATCATTATTTTTATAATCATTCATCCTCAAGGAGGATCGGTTAAGGTATGGGTCATGAGGTAATATACACAAGTAACTCAAATTAGTAATTCATAAGACTACTTACATTAGAAAAACATACAGCTAACTCTTTTAGTACGAGATATGTAATTTGTAGAGATCATATCATACAGGTGATAAATTACTCGCAGAATTGATTTGTGAATTCAAAGAGTTGTCAGGTTTGATACTCTTTATTCATTTAAATTGAACTGAACTTACTTAATTAGAAAGAGTATATAGGAGAGAGTTGGACCTCTATTTATCCTCGCCTTGAACCGACCCATGGCAATGAATGTGGGAGGCTAACAAGTGCGAGAGGTGTTTAGAGTTTGTAATAAAGCTGTGTTAGTTGTACCAAGGTAGATTCAGCACAGGATTACATGCAGTCCCAGTACCTCAGGTACCTTACAAGAGTGGGTATAAATGTTAATCCCCCGATAACATTTAAAAATTCATTAAGTTGTCGAGAGAGTAGTAGTTTGCTTGAACCTCAAGCTGATAATCAGAGTTGAGACCCATACCGATGAAGTGATAGTCAATTAGGTAACGGTGAAAACGTTTTTTAGTGACGTAACGATGAAAGTGTTGGTTATTCTTCTACACTGATTGCCTTCGGCATCATATTACTAATATACAAAACAAAATACAGAGAAGAAATACTTCGAGTAGGATCATACATCATCAGGTGGGTATCATTTCTAGGGTACGCCTACTACTCTCCAACGAGCCTACTGTCAATGTTATCCATAGACAAATCCGATCCATCATTGTGGTGGTGATGGTTGTGGTGGTGGTGTTGTCTGGCTACATTGGCCACAGCAGCAATAGCAGCAGCAGCAGTGCTGTCGTTATCCTGAAGCCCATGGTCTTGAAGGTGTTGCTGGTACAGCTGGTAGTGATGGTCGTCCAAGTGCTGTTGATGAGCAACCACCTCTGCAGCTTGATTGAACTGTCTTTGGAACTCTTCCTGTGAGTGCTGGCTGTGTGGGTGTTGCATTTCGTACTGCAACACTTGGGCATCGGTATTCTGGCCATCATTGCCGTCGTCATCTTCGTTGGTGCCATTCAAAAAGGCAGCTGCAGCCACAGCAGCTTCGTCATCCACATCTCCATTAGGTCTTTTCTTGTATTGGACCATTCTATTGCCATGCGGTCCACCAAAGCGAGAAGATTGCTTTTTGATCTTACGCTTATATCCTCTGATCTCGTTGTAAATATCCTCACGCTTGATAAGCACCTCGGGATATTGTTCTTTGATTTTAGACTCAATATGTGAAGGCTTGGTTCCTACTTTGTACAAGTCCAAGATCAACAAGTTCAACTCGTCAGATCTCTTTCTCAACATAGGGTGGTTCGACAATGGATCCAATTGTGGATGGTTGTGCTCGTTACAGGTAGTTCTTAATGTCCATACGCTGGTACTCTTTTTGTAGCTGGCAGTCATGGAAAATGGACACTTGAGTTTTTTGGTTTTGGTGTTTGGATCCAACAAGTATCCATTTCCTACATCTACTTTGGGTTCTTCCATATCTTTCTTGGATTTCTTATGACGATAACGGCCTCCCAACTCACACGTGTAGTAAATTGCCTTTTTGTTGGAGTGGGCAATTACGACACCAAAACCGTTATCTCGGGCAAATTCTTGGATAAAGTCGTTCAAGTCTTCTCTTTCATGAAATACCTGCTCAGGATAGGGCCTGGTAATAAGATTTCCTTCGGCAGTGATGGTATTTTCGGTTACAGGGTAGATTCTCAGCTTGGAGTCGATGATGGGTTCGGGGATCTGAATGTTGTATTCCGACTCGTCGACCTCTTGCTGGTTGTAGTGGTGGAGATGTGGGTCTCCTGAAGCTATTTGTTGCTGTTGATGGTGAGCTTGGTGAGTCTGGTGAGCTGCTTCTTGGTGAGCCTGTTGTTGGGCCGCGTGCTGGGCTGATTGGTGTTGGTGTTGCTGCTGGAACTGCTTGACTAGGTTGGTATTGACCCTATCAGGTGAAGAAAGGTGTTTTACATCGTCTTTGGGCCTTGAACCTTGGCCCTGGGGCCTTTCCGACATGGCCGCAGCGTGAGCAATCTGTTCAAGCTTAACTCTGGTGGCTTCTAAATCTCCGTGTGTTACACCTACATCCTGCTTTGCAGCACTCAATAATTGATCATCAATATTGTTGGTGTATTCTTCATCCTCTACACTTCCTGACATTGCTAAATCTGATACTGGGTCGTGTTATTTGGTAGTAGTGTGTGGTGTTAAAACGTTGTGGTTTTTCGTGTTTTTTTTTTGGGAGCTATGACTTTGATGGTAAAGGGACGACTTTTGTATGCAGGAAGATAACCTTAAATGACACTGAAGTCTGTGTGATTCAGGACCAGAGCAGTAGGGATGAGAGGGCTGGTGTGGACCAGAGTGGGCTGGTCTGGATGGTGCTATTAATTTGGTGGCTTGTGTTTCTGTTAATTTTTGTCTTTTTGACTTTCGTAGCGCAGAGTTAAGGAGCAGAGAATGCGAAGTCACCATCTACCACCTAACAACAGTGGCAAAAAAGTGAGCGCTACGATAAAGGCGGTAGCATGCAATATGACTGATTATTTATACTATACAATAACAGTGTCTAGAGAAAATACCGAGAATTTATCTATGCCGCTAATCGCTCTTCTAAGAAACCTTGTAGCACTTTATTTTGGGGGTCTAATAAAGATGGAAAGCACCGAGAATTGGGTGCGATAAATGAGGAATATTAGTTGAATCGCACAATAGAATTGGGTGGATGAAACAGTTGCAACTTTTAATTTCTTCTTTCCGCCCGGAGCAACGTACGTTCCAACTGGGGACATCTTTAGACTAGTAAATGCACTTTTCTCAACAATACCAAACGCATTGTACGGTCGTATCCTTTTTCTCAACCCCTTCCTTTGCGAACACGGTTGCAACTCAGTGCGAGTCATTAGTGGACAGCTCTTTTAGTGCATATACTCTTGAGGGATCTCTCAGTTACTATTGTATACATTAGGTGTTATCTATAAATTCTCCCAAAATTACAAACTCACTAATTGAGCTTTTCTCTTGCCCACGTAGGCAACACAAACGAAGCAGCGTGCACATCAGCGCTGTAATACCGAAACATGGCAGATTCTTTGTCGCGACCAAAAGTTCTCAAGGGCGTTTTCAAATCCTTCGTCGTGTCGTTGGTGGCAATGATGAGCCCCAATTGTCCTGAAGTGTATGATGGCATGTAGCACTGGGAATACTCAACTTGTTTGAATACTGTTCTTGCCTTGGTCAATAGATTTTGGAGATACTCCATGTTGAGCCAAATGTTCTCACTACTCTGCATAATTACTATCCCGTCAGGGTTGAGCGCGTTTTGCAACAATCTGAAATAGTTTTCTTGGAAAAATTCCTGAGCGGGGCCTTCAGGATCAGACGAGTCGGTAATTATAACATCGAATTTATCTTTGGTTTGATTCAAGAATTTGAACCCATCTTCGATTGTCAAGTCAACCAGCGGATGGTTGTGAAATTTGGCCATCTCAGGAAGGTATTGCGTCAGGAGTTTAATCACCATATCATCGATTTCAACCATAGTGATACTTTCGACTGCTCCATCGTTTACATGTTTAACTAATTCTCTAATGACTCCACAGTCACCACCTCCAATAACCAAAACTTTTTTGGGGGACGGATGCGACATAATAGGCAAGTGTGTGATAAGCTCTTGATAAGCGAACTCGTCGCGCTCTGTACACTGGACAATTCCATTCAAGACCAACACGTTGCCAAAGTCGGTGGAGTGGAAAATGAGTATGTCCTGGATTGGTGATTGAGTATGATGCAATATCTCCTCGATCTTTAACCCAAACGATTGTCCAGGAAATGCCTCATCGGAGATTTCATGGAACCAGTAGTTGTCACCTACTTTTGAGATCAGAGGATGACTGAAACTAGAGAGCTCAATACCAGCGCCTTTAGTTATTGGATTCTCGCCTTTGCTTGTACCATTACTATTAGTTTCAAAACCCATTTTAGATGATATCTAGTTTCTGATTTATAGTGAAAAATTCCACAAAGTGTAAACCTTGAGCCTTCGTATCACGTGCGGGACCCGAGTCACCCTAACCTGTAAACCCAAGTTCCAAGCATTTCATTCTTTGAATGGAACTGCACTATAGTTAACTGCGGGGAAAGCCAAAATGCCAATTCTACGGTTTCGGGAATATCGTAGTTGCAATTAGGCGCGGTACGTTTGGTTTATTGATTAATAAAGATGATGAGATTCCGTTTAAGCAGCGACATTCACCTTATCGGAGTCATTGCATTGGAAGAAGGTAGTAAATGTTTCCCCAGCATTGACAAGATGTTGAAGTGAAAGAATTTATTCTGTGGATATTCGGCGTGACACTTTACGGCTAGGGACAATTTTACCTAAGTAAGTAATGGAAACGGAAAACTAAACGTCAGAACCAGTGGTCAGCTGATTTAAAGCAAGTTCGTTAGAAGCTTTGGATGAAACCCTGAACACTGTTCTTGGCACACGTACACCCCAAGGGTTTACATCCGGGTGATAAATTGTTTTGTGGTATTGTTTTCAAATAAACAAGTCTTCACGGCGCTGAGGGGGCGCCCCTGATAAGCATACCCCACGACCAAAGTGTAAATTATTAGCAAAAAAACAATTTCACGGCATCCTGCAATGCTGAGAAAAATAAATTTGAAAGAACAACGGAGTGCGTGGAACACTAATAAGACCAACCTGATCCTCCCACACCATTTCTGTTATTTGGGCGAACTGTTGACGAGGCGTATATATGCGTAGTATAAACTCGATTGTATAGCAACGTACCAAGAATCTCGTTCAACAATTGCATTCTAGACGCTATTGAACTCACGAAATTAATCGATTGTTACGTCAGAATTGTGGGCTCTGTGCCGAACGGTACACTTATCGTTGACAGCAATTCGGGAACACCGCGGTAAATCCCGGCGCACACCGCGAAGTAGAATGCTCACCTCTTTATTCGAACAAGTTGTACCCTCAACTCTCTGACGTCTCTAACCCAGACAGCAGCCAGCTACCGTCAGCAGTAGCCGTAATTGGCCTATTGTCCGCTAAAGTCAAGTCGCGAGACCACGTGACCGACCAATCGGGATTACATTCGGCTATTCCTGTATACACTGCTTCCATGTCTTCTATTGTCTACTCTGAACTGAGCCCGCACTAAAGGTTGTGTATCAGCCACATAACTCACGCAACACAATAGATATCCTGTTGCGACGCCAGAGATAAAGGAAAGAAGGATCCCTAGTAGGCTTTGACAAAACATATAATACTGGGCTATTTTCTAACCTTTTTCTGGCACAGGTTTCTACCAACTACCTAGCAAAACTTACCAATACATTCTTTGGACAAATTTCTGGCGCTCTATTAAATTGCGTTCCCCAAGTCGCCCTCAATATTTGGTCATCTGTCCACGACCGACGCAACATCCGCTTGACGAGAGCTTAATTTCCTATTAAAATCGCCTCATTTCGCCGCAAAATTTTCTTGCCTTCACCCAGTCGTCCCTAGCCCAAAAATACAATCCGTTGTAAAACTTCCATAGCAAAGCCTCGATTGGTTCCATATCATTTAGACACAACAAGGACTTGGTCATAATCTATTAGACATCCCTGTGTATTCCTTTTATTCCCCTTGTACTTAACGATTTGACACGAGTTGATACAAAAATTCCCTAGATTTTACACGAGCTACTTTGCTGTTGCCCCTTATCAAAGTTCGTCATCAGTTATTAATTCGTGATGGCAGTATCAGCAATAAATACTCCCGCCAAACAAAGAACGTTTGCTGGCATCACATTTCTTGAAATAGCCTTGAGAATATTCCAGGTGGGTATTTCATATGTGCTTGCCCTCTTGCTTCCGTTTCCCGAAACGCTCCGCTTTCCTTCTGATTCCCAGTTCTGGCATCAAGTCAATAAGGAGTCACAGAAGAAGGATGCCAAGATAGAGGAGCTTGAAGAAGAGCCTAAAACCGAAGATTTGTTTCCATCTATCGTCAGCAACGATATTGTAGCCGCCATCCCTCTTGATGAAAACAACAAGAAACCAAACGTATCTTACGCTCAACCGTGTTCTACTGGTTTGACAACCAAGCTCTTACCTTTCAAGAACGAAAAAGGTGAAATTGAATGGACTTTCACCGAAGATGGCGTCAACGACTTTGATATGTTTAAACACCAAGCCTCAGGCTCTTCTTCCCAACAAACTACCCACGATGCCTACGAAGATGACTTCGGATACGAGGATGAAGAAATCAACTTATCGCCCACCATCTCCAACTCCTCAAACAACGAGTCAATAATCTCTTCCAACAAAGCCAAGGCAGAAATCAAAAATGAATCCTCCAACACGCCTAATACCAACATTTCATCTCCAATCAGTCCAAACCTACACCACCACAAAATGGGCTCAGTTTCGTCGTGTTCTTCATCAGATGAAATTGGCGAATTATCTGGAGAAGGCTCACTCGGTGCGTCGGATGGAAAACTCCACAAATGTCCACACTGTGAAGCCACGTTCAAAATTAGAGGATATTTGACTCGTCACTTGAAAAAACACGCTACCAAGAAGGCTTATTCGTGTCCTTTCCATGAATTTAGTGTGTTTATCGATGAAAATAATGTAACTCATAAATGTCATCCTAACGGTGGATTTTCGAGAAGAGATACCTACAAAACACACTTGAAATCAAGACACTTCAAGTATCCAAAGGGAACCAAAACAAAGGAAAGAGCAAAGTCTGCTGGCTCATGTTCTATGTGTGGTGAAACTTTTCCAAATGCCGAAATCTGGTGTGAATTGCACGTTGAAGGTGCAGAATGCAGATACTTGCCTTCTGGCTTCAAAGGAAAATCTAGAATCAAGAACAGAATGAGAAAACAGTTGTCGAAGCAACAACAGAAAGAGCTTGAGAAAAATGGCGGCATTTACTCAAAGCACTTTTCCCTTGCATCTGAAGTTGCTTCTACTTATCAACAACCTCAAACTGGTGCTGACTCATTCACCCCATCCGTTGAGACCCCAGTTTCCGCACACTCCAATACCACTCCTATTCCAATGTCTGCCCCCGCCAACAACAACGGCAACAACTACTATGAGTACCACCATGCATCTAGTTCGCCTGCTGTGTCGATTAGCTCGTCTATCAACAACATGAACGGACAACAACACATCTCTCCAACTCCTAACAACTATACTGCATCTCAAGAGGTAAATGGCTTCCCACAGTCTCAAATACCCGCCCAAGCACCTCCTTCGGTTCCCACCTTCACCCAAGACTTCTACAGCCATCCATCGTTTGAAGACAACACTGCATTTGACAGCTTCCAAGGATTTACTTCTAATGGGTTTGAAGAGTACGACGAAGACCAATTCTGTTTGGATATTGACCAGTTGAACAATGCTACGTTCAACAACTTCAATGAAATAATAGGGTTTATGAAGGCCCAGAAAGCAGCTGCCGCAGCTGCTGCCTCTGATTCCAACAACTTCAAAATGGCGCCAGCACCAGCATTATATCAAGAAGAGGAACATACACAACATTCATACATCCAACAACAGGATGTAAGCCAACAACAGTATGACCAAAGTTTCAACCAGCGCCAAGTATATCCTCAGCAAATGCAGGGCCAACAGTGTGTACCCATCCAGCAGCAATACCAGCTGTACTCGAATAATCCTGTGATGTATAATTAAGCAGCACTTGATGGTTTTCAGAAAAGGTGTCAGTTGTCGGTCATGTTTGTTTATTTGTTCCTTTACTTAAACTCTACTTCTATTCTATTACTTGTTTTATTGGGTTAGAGTATCAATGGATACTCTCTATTTGTTTTCTTCAATTAACTCCTGTGGTTTTCTCAAAATTAATTCACCGTTGGTCTGAGGACCTCCTGTTTGTAATCATGAACTAGTGAAATAAATGTGATAAGGAACACCTGTAAAATTACCCGAAGATATCATCGATATCATTCTTCTTCTTTTTAGTCTTCTTTGACTTTTTCTTTTTGGGCGGATTGGTCCCAAAAATATCCTCCATAAAGTCATTAGTCTTGGACTTTTTAGTTGATTTTTTGGATGTTTCCATAAAACTTTGCATCGGCTCAGAATTCAAATTTCGTTTCTTGGTTTCCGGTAATTCTGCAATTTCCTCCACGATTTCACCCAAGTCATCTTCTAGATTGGTTCCTATTTCTTGTTTATCTGTGGGTATAATGGGAAGTGTAACCTGTAACTCATTGGCACCGTCTATTTGTAATATTAGGGTCGCGATCTTTGAGGTCAAACCCACCAAGGTGAAGCCCAAGTTGATAAATTGGCTCAAAGCTATTATACCATTGAACTCGTAGTAGCACTTCTTGAGCACTTGCTTGTGAACCAAGTACCGCACCACCTCAAGTACCTGTTCGTGTTTTCTGTCCGCTTTCGACCCCACACATTGGTCCATATCCATCATAAGTTTGATTAGTTTGCGGAGCTTGCGATGGAGTATGTTCAAATATTTCCACCATTTTTGCACCCTGTGCTGGTTTTTGCTTCGGTGATAGACCAAGTGTAGTATATAATACTCTTGGAGTAACTGTTCCAAGGTAGTTTGTGTAGATTCCATAGTAGTGGCCCTGAAGCGATAAAGACTCGGTACTTTTATGGCTTCGCTGACGTAATCACACAGAGCTCATCGAATTTTTTTGGCGATGATTCAACCAACGACACTCGAGGTTAGCAGAGGACAAGATCATGAGTTCGCCTACAGAATTGATTTCCCAGGCTAACGCATTGTTGCAGTCGTCGCAAGCAGACGCTGCGTTGAAATTGCTTCAACCAAATCTCCAAAAATACGCCGACGACGTTCCTTTCTTGCAGATCTTTGGCGAGACGTTGTTGGAAAATAACGATGTGGAAAGCGCATATGAGGTGCTCAGCAAGGCATGTCAGAGTGATCCCAATGCAGACTTGGGAGTGGAAAAATTCTTCTATTTGGGTCAAATTATAGGTGGTGAAGACGGGTTGAGCTTGCTTGACATCGGTCTTGTCAAGCTCAATAGCCAGCTTGAGCTTATTGGAAATAACCAAGGAACCGAAGAACCAGCATTAGTAGAGTTATCCAAGCTTTACAAAACACAATTTTCACTCATCAAGTACATTGTGAAGAAAATGAACCAGGGAATATTTGCCAAGATCGAGATCTGGATGACCGATTTATGTATGGAAGAAGAAGCTGAAGCAAAATGTAACGAACTCATTGACTTCTCGCTTAGCTTGGACTCAGAAAACCCAGAAGCCTTATCATTATTGTCGTCTATCAGAATCTCGCAACAGAGAAATGACGAGGCCAAGGAAGCTTTGATTAAATCGTGGAGTATTTTCAACGACAAGAAACAGACATTGGAAGAATCGGCCAATAAACTTAGAGAAGTCGAAGAAGTCGATACTGATGATACAGATGCATTTGAAGTGGGTTTGGAGTACATTGAGCTCGTCCAACCGCTTCTTACGTTGGCCAAGTTTGCCATTGAGCTCGAGTTATACGACGTTGGGATCGAGATATCCTCCAGTATTCAAGACATCAACGAAAGCGGGCTTGAGTCGTACTACTACGAGGCGTTGGCCAACTTGTTCAATGCCAAAAAGTTGTATCAAACCAAGAACCAGGGCCAAGTAGAAGACTATCGTGATATCGAAATAGGGCAGTTGAAGAGCTCATCAGAAGAAGAGATCAAAACTCACTTGAACGAAGCCAAGAGTGCTTTGACACAAGCATACAAGATAATCAACAGCGAGGGTACTGAAAATGATGGTGAAGTGGTGGATCAAGTGGAAGAGTTGTTGAAGGAATTGGGTGGACCTTCCATGAGCGAGTTGCTTCCTACAAGAGGAGGCGACGAAGAAGGATGGGAAGACGAGATACACAGTGACGGCGAGGCATAAGTAATTAGTGTACCAGTAGTTCATATAATAAATTGTAATAAGATATCATAATGAATATAGAAAGAAGCATCACAATCATGTAAATGAGTAACAAGCAATAAGCTAGCAGTTATGAAGTTCATCAGGTGCAAGTAACAATTCATAATCTCTGGTATTGAATCTAACACAAAATAGGTGTAGATTCAAATAATTGAAGGCGATCGAGTTGATATCAACCAGAGCTTCTTATTTTTGTTGACAAATAACCTTGTATATCGAACTAATCTCCCCAGAATTTCATATTTATACAGACAATGATATTCTATCCAATCTTGAATCAGTCTAATGAGTCAATGTCATTTTGTACGCCTTTGAAGAAGTGATAGTGATTAGTTTCAATCTGCATAGAGCCAACGACCGTGTTTTACTGCTCTTTAGACCCAAAAAATGTCAGTTGGCGAAACTTCATTGATCTCACAATAGCTTGGTGGCTTACATTATTTGGGTGCAAATATTTCGGATTGGAAGACCTGACCGAGAAATAAAAACATTGGAGACTTGGGAATGATCGCGAAAATACGAGGCAGTAACAAGTAAATTTTGGACATCTATCCCTGGCAAAACCGATGCAACCGATGTAGGTGAGAAATTAATCCACCAGTAGTTTAGGGGATCTAGCACCATTCTGTACCGACTCAAATACGACTCGCGGGGATTCTCTCTGTACTAAACTGGCTGCAGGACTCGCGGTAGCGGATGCGCAGAGCGATTGATAATAAATCTACAGAACGAGATGAGCTAGGTAAGTGGCCATCACATAATGACGACTAACCATAGACCTACGCTTGAAAGCAAGCGCGGACGAGCACATGACATCAAAGACAGTATTCAACATGCGCGAGCGCTCCCACAGCAGACCAAAGTCAAGCTAAGATCAGATATACCCGGCACTGTAGTGGATTCGCGACAGGCCAAAAGAGGGGTAGATGAGCTAAAGCAAGAGTTGCTTGCACGGGAAGCCGAACTGAACGGTTCCAACAAGCGTATACGACTAGATGAAGACGTGGAGAGTACTGGGTCCGAGTCTGGCGAAGAGTCTGAAGACGAAGAGGCACTTTTGCTCGAGCTTAGTCGGGTGAGGCAAGAGACTGAAAACGACGAGGATCCGAGTAATGTGCTTCCGGTAAACAGTCAAAAAGCTGAAGACAAGAGTAAGGGGTCTGCGTCGGACGAGGAAGACCGAGAGAGCGACAGCAGTGAGTCCGAAGACGAAACTGAATTGCTTCTTGCTGAGCTCGACAAGATCAAACAAGAACGCAAAGAAAAACAGGAGGCTGAAAAGAGAGAGCAGGCACGCACTTCGAACCCATTGATCAATTTAGGAGGTTCAGCAGCAGGGTCCAAACCCAAAAAGAGCTGGAGAAGTAACACCACATTTAACAACAAGCCTGGAGCTTCAAAGGGGCAGACTTTCACCAACGACACGCTCAAGTCAGAACAACACCAGAAGTTCTTATCCAAATACATACAGTAATTTCGCAAATAAATGTAATATTAATACTACAGATAGAAAATACAAAACAGAACCAAATAACATAATGCTCTAAACCCCATCACTCTAAACCCCAGGAACTTAAGTCAAATCGTCGGCGTGCTCCAATCTAGCGTCGAGATTAGCAATGTCTTCCTTGAGACTGGCTTCCTCTACGGTTTTGACCAACTCCTTGGTACACTTGGCAATATCAAACGAAATTCCCGCCAATCTTTGTTTGAAGTTCTTGTCAGCAAAGTCCGAGTCCTTCTTGTCAGAATTTGGTTTGCACAAAATATTCATACGATGGTTGCAGTCTTCCAAACTCTTGACCACCCAGCTTCCATGCTCCTTCAACTGAGAATTTCTGGTCTGGTTCATCGAGGTGTTGGTGGCTTCGGTCATTTGTGAAATAACAACGGTAATTGCTTGAGACTTCTCACGTAAATCGCCTCTAGTGGCATTTGGTTTTTTGATAGCAGAGAGCAACGACTGGATGGTGGTGATTACTTGCACCGTCTGGTGCTCCAAATAAAGCAACACTTGCGTCAATGTATTGTCAGGATCATCGATGTCGAACAAGTCTATGTTGAACGTTGCAGCAGCTATTGATTTACGGTACTCTTGCCTTTGTCTAGCCTGAGTTTCTTCACTATCTTCATCACCATCATCTGTTTCTTCTTCACTGTCTTCTTCTTCTTCTTCTTCCTCTTCTT
This sequence comes from Suhomyces prunicola, assembly GCA_030568655.1. Classification (NCBI taxonomy): domain Eukaryota; kingdom Fungi; phylum Ascomycota; class Pichiomycetes; order Serinales; family Debaryomycetaceae; genus Suhomyces; species Suhomyces prunicola. The sequence goes on from JAJMGJ010000009.1 coordinate 268,239, forward strand.
CTGATGATTCAATGGCCTTGTCATCAATATTGTTGGTTTTGGTATCGCTCAGATAGTTAACTTTCTTAACTACTTGAGCTTTTGGTGTAGCCAAGCTTGATTTTAAGGCCTCAGTTTTGCTTGAAATACTTGATTTGGCACTCTCCACAGACTTCAAACTTTCTCCACTTTCGTTAGACATACTTCTGGCATTTACCTTTTCCTTACCTTGGCCAGGAACCAGGTAATTTATGGCCAAACCGGGTTGGTGGGCATCAATCGGAAGCGATCTGACTCCAGGTACTACTTCGTTACTGAGTTTTCTGGATCCTATACCGTTACTGCTGTTAGAATCAAGAGAGTTCTTGGAATCAATGTGGACAGTGGTATCGGACGATGCAGATGAAATTGATTTCTGGTTCAGGTCTTCTTCAAGAGTGTTTGTCGCCAACCTATCTCTTATTGATTGGAAAAAGCCCCGATCAGTGGCTTTCACCGGCGAGAAATCACTTGCGTTTTCGTCACCTTCATCCTCCAAGTCTTTAGAAGGTGTTGTTTCAGCAGTTGAAGTTATGAGTTTGTCAGTGCTAAGCTCAACCTTTTCGTTATCAGAATTACCTTCCTCTGAGTAGGTGCTTTCATCAGGAATCTTATGGTCATTGTCTGAAGTCAACCTATCTCTGATACTTTGGAATAAACCCTTGCCTCTACCTGAATCCACAGAGCCACCCGAGTTGTTTCTTATCTTCTTATTGACAAGGCCATTAACGTTATCAATATTTTTAGATACAGAATCATGCTCTGGGGTGGTTTGGGAAATAATAGATACAGCTTCAAAAGGCTCATTCAATGTCGATTTGGCATCTTGGCTCTTGATATTTGGTTCACTATCTTTCTCCAGCTCAGAGCCTTGTCTGCCAATCAGTGAAGAAGAAGAATGCCTGGAATGGTTGGGTGCTTGTGACTCCTGCTCGGCTTCAAAGTGCCTAACTTTGTCCAATATATTCTTCTTTTTATATGGAGACTGAGAAGGTGAAGAAGTTTGGGATGTTGACATTTCATTTTTGCTGTCAAGCTTAGAAGTCAAGTGTTTTATACCTGGAGAAATCGATCTTGGTGATGATTTATTTGACTTGTTCAAATCAACATCCGAAGATGCTTGCTCAAATTTGGAAGCCAATGTACTGATATTTCTACTTTTTGGTGATTCAGCTTTTTTAGTTGGAAGAGAAGAAGTGCTCGAAGGTACCTCCTTTGTTGCTGGTTGGACTAAAGATACTTCTCTTGCAGGGTAGACTTCATTCAAATCTGTACTTGAGCCGTTTGATTTCGGAGTATATTTAGTTTCCGGGTTTGGATCTTTTGATGCTGAAGTCAGTCTTACGCCGCCAAATGGAGAGATCTTTCTAAGAAACCCACTTGCTGGTGCATTTCCTCCAAAAAGATTTCTCGAGTGACCAGAATTTTCAATATCGGGAGTATTGAATGGCGATCTCTGTTCATCTTGGAGTGCTGGTGAATTAGAAGCAGACAAGCTTGATTCTCTTAACCTATTGGCCATTTTCAAAGGTCTAGCACCAAAATCTTGTTCGAGACCCGAGGTAAGTGAAGGTTTAACTGCATTTGCAGCAGGCTGAACTGATCTCAGGTCAGTTGAGTTTTCTTGAAGCTTGGTGACAGTGATCAAATCACAAAGAGTGAAGCATATTTCACCCACTGATCTTTCAACTACAATCTTGGGCAATACCGAAGAATAGACAGCATAGTATCTGGTGGCACTGAGTGCATAACTGACCGCTTCCCTAAGGCATATAGAGTGTTCATTACTGTTGAAAGGTTGGTTATATTCACCTTGAGTAGCAATTTCATTGGCAAGGATGGATATCTTGGAGATCTTTTCAAACAAAATATCAGTTTCGAAAGAATTTCCATTCAAGTAAAGGATAAATGATTCAACCAAGGCTTGTAAATCAGCTACGAGCTTTATCGAGATGAGTCCGTAAGACGATACAAACGATTTGAGTTGTTCGTGGCTCATTACAGCCTGAGTGATATCGGTTGATAAAGTCTTGGAACGGGCTTCCTCATATTTCTTTTGCCATTTAATGAGATCGTTCTTTAGCTCAGCGTAACTGCCCTGTTGTTGCAAGGGCGCAGATTCCAACCTTGATAAGCGATCAAAGAAAACCGCCATGTCTTTCTTCATATTCTCATTCCTGTGGCCCTTGTCTGAATTAGGAGACAACACTCCATTTAAGCTCTTAGCGGAACCATTTGGAGTTGCGGACTTGAGAGACTGGTTTTCGACTTCAAGAGCAGAAATGGTGGAGTTCAACTTTTCGATTTGCCTAGAATGTTCGGTGTCCGATACTGATCTATTATTCTTATCCTCAGTCAATTTTTCGAGTTCTTGGCTCAAAGTCTTATTTTGAGTCATGGAAAATTCGTAATCGTCTTGGAGTAAACGATACTTTTCTTCGAGGGAAAAGTTTTCTCTTTCTATTACTGAAATTCTTGAATTGAGCTGTGAAATCAACTCGTCTTTTTGGTAATGCTCGGCCTTCAATTGGTCCAGATGACTGTTGTTTCTAGAATGGTGGGTATCATCAGTAGTGTTCTGAATATCTTTAGCCACTTGTTTCGGTTCTTCATCTACTTCCTCTTCTTCTTCTTCTTCATCACTTGACCAAGTCAAATTAGCCTTTGTGGGCACCACTGTCTTGGATTGAATGCCAATGGTTTGATTTTGAGATGCGGCGGAGTCCTTTCTTGCAGCCTCAAAATCTTTGATAGGAGAAGATTCATTGCTGGCGACTGTTGGTTCTGTAGTAGCCTGTTCATAAGAGTCTCTGCCTTTGTCAACCGAGGCATTGTCTACGTCAGGAATGGTGGTTACCTTTTCTGTGTGGAGATCTCTTCTTTCGATTTCAAACAGGATATCGGAGACCAAGTCTTTAAACCTTGTTTGTGGTAACGACGACAACTTTTGTCTAGCTTGGTTTCTCTTGGGATGAAACGACGATTTGGGCAACAAGTAGTCTGGCTCGCCACGGGACTCGTCGATTCTTCTTCTTAACTCGTCGTACACATCGGTACTCAACTCCTTGAATTGGGCAGCCGAAAGTTTTAGGAGCTTTTCTCTGGCTCTAGCGGCTCTGGTGGAGTTTGATTTATTGCGAGAGCCCAGATCATCGGAGATGTCTAGGAACTGTTTTAACACTCGGTAGTGATGGTTCAAGTCCATCTCACTCATGCTACGAGGATTCGTGGGTGCTACTCAAATACTGGCCCAGTATAATTCGTATTGTAGTCGAGGAATGGGACAATTTGGTTGGATGCTAGCAAGGAGGCCAGGCAGCGGTTTGGTCAGAATTTACGGGAGAGGGGGACCAAGGAAAGTATGGAAGACACAACACTGCCACGGACTTCAAAATGGACTGGTGGTGATACGTAGGTAAATATTCTGGTAAACTGGCCCTACGTCGATAGATGTATTACTGGTTCTTTGGGTAAATGTGTATAAATTTTAGTTTTTGGATTGATTCGTTGTTCCACCGAATCCGCGAGAATTTGCAGTTTTTTTTGTACGCGTTTTTTTTTCAATTGTTCAGCGGGAACAGAGATAGATCTACGTGGCTGGCTGGTTTGGTGACAGGAGACGCGATATTTGCAGATGGAGTGAGGCACCGGTGGATCTATTTTCGCATGAGCAAAAAAGGGGTACGCTTGATAAGAAATGCGGCATATCGGCCACCATACCCCGACGAAGAGAGTACTTAGGGTATGGAGCAGATAGAGACACCGTGAGAGAGGGTGAGAGGTGTTGCAATGCGTGCGCGCGGAATGGCGCCTGTTGTCTGACTGTCAGAATTACGCCAATATACGGTCGCGCGTGGAGGGAGGCTGATATCTCTAACAATAGTGACAGCGATTGTTCGTGAGATTATCACGAAACGGAGTGCAGAAGAATACGTTAGACATAAACAATACGTCAGACGAATGCCAGATATAAACAACATGTAGAGTGAGCGAGCAGATACAATAGCATCAAACCACGTTGGACATAAGTAGTGGTGATAGACGACTGGGAGAAGAGAGAGATACGGAGAATGCTTGTAGAAATACGCGGGCCAGGAGCGCCGAAGGTACACTGACAGAAGAACGAGAGCAATGTACCTGAACATCCGTTTGTGTGGAGTATGCTGCTCGCGTTCGTGGTGCTTCGTTTTGTTCATGCGGGGTCTTTATGCCCCGCTGTTCCATCGTTAAGTTCTATCGCACGTTCTATTCTTCAATTTGGATGCCTAATTGCAACATTTTGTATCGAGTTTGTTCGGAGGGTGAGTCAAAATGGCGGCGCGGAAATACCTGCGAGGTGCTTCGCTTGATTAGTCTTCTTGTTATGGTCTAGAGCAGTTAATTATGGATGCTATGTCTACACATTTCTTGGTCTATGTACATTTAGTCCTATATACTATTTTTCTACCACGCTCACGGCAATATCCTCCAATGATGGTTTGGCAGCCAAAAGCTTTTCTCTGATGAATTCTTCCGCAACCAGTTTTCCGTGAGAAAACGTTATAGCACCTATTAAGGCATACATCATCTGAGCACTCACCTTCATTTCTCCACTGGTTTCAAAGCCTATTCCATGGCCATATGAGTTCCAAAACATCACGGTATTTAATTTGTTGGAACGGGCAAAAAGTCCCATGGCCATTCTTCCGGATAATTCTTTGGCAATTGGGGTTCCCAATACATCTAAATTCAATCCATTTACATGCAATTCATTATTTTGATTTTGACCTTGACTAGTCACATACTTGGCGAAAAAGAGGTTGGCCAATTTCGATCCCATGGCACTTAATTTTTCATTATATGGTTTGATACCGTTGGCAAACGACTTGTGGGTCAAGACTTGAAGGGCAAGATCATCGGAAATGGCGTATTTGTCTTGCAAAAATTGCTTGATGTACTTTACATTTTCATTGTCGGCTCCATATTTGTTGCCCGTTTTGGTGGTGAATGCTTCCTCGGGGTCTCGTTTGAGCCCACTAACCCGAGGTCCCTTGTGTAAATAGATGCTTCTAGCAAACGAGCGGCTCACTATCTTTCCATGTGAGCTTCCTACTTGTCGTACTCCGTACATTTGCGATGCTGTTGGAGTGTTCAGTTATCCGGTCAAAAACTTTTCTTTCGTGGGCGAGGGAAATATTACGTCAGCGCTTAGTCATTGCGAAAAAAGTAGCGATGCCCAAGATGATCTATGCCAAAGGGAAGGTCATCAAGTACACAAGATAGTCAGTCGACATGGATATATTCAGGATATTGACTAGAGGAGCGTCAATTCGTGGGTCTAAGAAACCCAGCGGTACATATACGAACCGGCCAGAAACAAGTTCCAAGGCCAAAGAAGACGCCTTGGAGCATCAAGTAGATAAAGAGATCGATTTCTTTCATACCCGTTCCCACAAAAAGGAGGTAGAAACCAAGGAACCTGAGACTGCGGACGAGCCAAAGAAGGTGGTAGAACCACCTCAGAAAGTTACAAATGAAGAGGATGCCCAAACTTTGCGTGAACTGAATGGGTCCAAAGTGACCGGTGAAGATATCCCACTCCCCATAGGCTCGTTTGAAGACTTAATTGGACGATTTAAGTTAGATTCCAAACTTCTCTCCAACCTTATTGACAACGAGTTTATTGAACCCACACCTGTTCAATGCGAAGCTATTCCTATCAGCTTGAACGACCGAGACTTGATCGCTTGTGCTCCCACCGGTAGTGGTAAGACTCTAGCATTTTTGATCCCATTGGTGCAGCAGTTGTTGCAAAAGCCCACTGAGAAGAACCACGGGATCCGTGGCCTCATAATCTCCCCAACAAATGAGTTGGCAGTTCAGATCTTTGAGCAATTACAGAACTTGACCAAAGGTAAAAAAATCAACGTGGCCATCTTATCCAAGCAATTGGCCAACAAGTTGAGTAATGGGATAGTCAAAGCTTCCAAGTACGATATAATTGTGTCAACTCCCTTAAGATTGATAGAATTGGTGAAAAATGAGTCGTTGGACTTGTCTAAAGTAGAACAATTGGTGATTGACGAGGCCGATAAATTATTTGACAAAGGGTTCGTAGAGCAAACTGATGATATATTGTCCCACTGTACCCATACTGGAATCCGGAAGTCGATGTTTTCGGCCACCATACCTTCTGGTATTGAAGAAATGGCCCAATCCATCATGAAAGATCCCATCAGAGTTATAGTGGGCCACAAGGAAGGTGCATCGAATACCATTGACCAGCAACTAGTCTACGCTGGAAATGAAGAGGGAAAGCTTTTGGCCATCAGACAAATGATCCAAGAAGGCCAATTCAAGCCTCCAGTGATTATATTCTTGCAATCGATCACCAGAGCCAAAGCATTGTTTCATGAGTTGATTTATGACAAACTTAATGTTGATGTCATTCATGCCGAAAGAACACCCAAACAAAGAGAAGAGGTCATCAAAAGATTCAAAAATGGAGATATTTGGGTGTTAATCACCACTGATGTGATCTCTAGAGGTGTGGATTTCAAGGGTGTCAACTTAGTTATCAACTACGATGTACCACAAAGTTCCCAAGCATATGTCCACAGAATAGGTAGAACCGGTAGAGGAGGCAGAGAAGGTAAGGCTGTGACGTTTTTCACCAAGGAAGATGACAAGTTGGTGAAGCCAATTGTAAATGTAATGAAGCAATCTGGTTGCAAAGATGGCTATAGTCAGTGGATGGAAGGACTTGGAAAGTTGACCAAGAATGAAAAGAAACAGGTCAAGAGGGTACAGGTCGACAGAAAAAAAATAAGCACTGTGCCTAAGGTGGTGAAGGATAAGAGGAAGCATAGGGAAAGAATGATAGCAGATAGCAAGAGAAGAAAGATGGAGAATAAGGAATCATCAGAATAGACCTTCTGACACTGAGAAAGAAAGCAGAATAAGCAAAGCATTGAGTACTACCAAGAACACTTGTACTCTAGACATTAACAGATAGCACCAATATATAGAGGCATTAAAGACTGTAGAGAGCAGCGTAGCTTTTCCTCGCTCTAGAAGTTGTCTCAAAGTCAAGCTTTTTCTAGAGTATTGTTGTACAGCCTTCGGTTTGTTACAGTTATGGCTACATTTTTTTGCTGTAGATTAGGTCTACTTTTCTGGCTATGTACGTATATTGATTGGGCTCACCCTATTACATTAAGATAATGTCAAATTAAAATAAATACTGCAACGTTCAGGGATGAACTGAAATGAAAGCTTAGATGTGGTGACCAACCGATGGGTAACCAAAGAGACTTCTTCTACCAATTATTTCACCAACGGAAAAGAAGGCCAATAAATGAGTCCCGTAGACAGCAGCCTTGACACCATGTTCCTTGGAAGGTCTGAATGCAGCAGCCTTTTCCAAGAACTTCTTTTGCTGTTCAGTAGACTTGATGAATTTCAAGGCGTTTTGGTAAACTTGTTGGAATTGCTGGGTGGATGGAGGAGCTAAGGCTTCCTTTTGGTACACCACCTTACCGAGCTCGGCGCCGACCTTGGTCCAGTAGACGGCGGAATTGGCGAGCTGGGTAGATTTGGAAACAGCACTGTTTACTAAGCCGGTAGCTTTGGATATGATAGCAGACATTGTTTATATATTACCACGAAAAACCTCCAAACAGTTGATTTATTGAAACGAAATTTCTACCGAGTCCTGAAAATTTTGGTCGCACCACAAAAATCACATTGGCCAATTACCGGCCCCGGTTGTAGACTGCCGCATTGGGAAATGGGTGCGACCCCTTTTGTTTTTCGGTCGTATTTGTGGCTCTTTCATTTTTGGGTGCAAACTACAATTGTACGCCAAACCGGTCGGGCATGAGAACGGGAGCTACTAGTGACCACCCGTAGAGAACAAAGCATACCCACGAGCTCACTATTTTGACCCAACTGGAGAAGTATGTTCTTCCCACTGGCACAAAGTCTCCCAAGTCGTCCTGCTCTACATTGATGGTGAGCAACGTAGCCACGTACTGAGTAGCCAAAAAGAAGATAACGTGAAACAAAGCGTAGTCGTAGCGCACCGACGATTTCTCTTCGTCGTCCCCGACAACGCTGTCTTCATCGTCATACATATCGAATTGGGTCAAAGCACTCTCCGGCAACGAACCCTCGTCCACTGCCTGTTTGATGGCCTGGTATCTCATTTCGTTTCTGGCTGAAGGCTGTGACGAAATCACGTCAGAAGAGACAGAATCGTTGGTATAGGTCAAGTTGGCAGCGGCACGTGTTGTAGTATAGGCCACGGCAATAAACGTGAAGAACGCACCCAACACCACCAGGGCAGTTCTGGTACCTCTAGAGCGTACCAACGGATTACAAAACCTATCGTCAGGCTCTGAGGCTACCGCACTCATTACCAAGTACGTGCAGTAGACCACAACCATGGAAGATTGGGCCAAGCCAGCATGAGGATTCGACTCTTGAATAGTCTGGTTGATAGACAATGCTGAGATTACCACCGAAAATACCAAGTTTAGTGAGATAGCGGTCTTGTTCATGGAGCAGCCACTACCTGCAAAGAACCAGTACATAATTATAGTAAGAATTATGGAGGTCAAGTACATTGATAACGTTCCTCCAATGAGTAATTTCTTCCACATTGACGAGTCCCCCTCGCCAGTGAGCTCTTCCAATTCGATTTTTTCCAAGCACTTTTCGGCCCAGGCATGAGCAAAGTCCACTAGTAAAATGAGGCCGATTCCAAGAAAAATCGTGGAGAATACAATGGCAATATGGTTACCGTAAAAGATGAAAAACGTGTCCGGGATCAACAAGAAGTTGAGGGCTATCAACAGCAACCAGACCATTATTTTCATTCTCCAAAACCCATTTTGAATGACTGCTCTAGGATTTTTGGTGGATTTGATCCCTATCAACATACTTGCAAGGAGTAAGTGGAGCACCCCTAGGGCCAAGTTGATTCTGTATACCGACGTGAAACTGATACACTCGGAGCCATCGGGCCCACATCGAATGTTGATGAAGCCAAACGATGCCTTTTCGAGTTTGTGTACTATATATGGCGATAATGCTATCCATGATAGTAAACAGTTGACGAGAAGGAGGAAGGCGTAGGTGATTCTAGTCAAGACTGACGACTGGAATGTTCCGCCAATCGAGCTGCAGAAAGCAGACATGGCGGCAGCGCCACAGCAGCTAGCTAGTGATGATATCGGAAGAAGTGGTAACGATATAGCAGCACCCATTGTAGTTGGGGTGTAAATAAACTGAGAAGTAATAATAGATAGTGATAGCGCGGAGTTGGAAAGATATCGTGGTGAGAAAAGAGATGATAGCCAGATAGCGAGAAAATAGCGAGCAGAGAGTGGTAAGTAGAGAAGAGCGAGATTTTGGTAGTGGTATTGGCCATTGAAGGGTAAGTTTGCAGGATTTGAGAAAGAGAAAGCACAGATCTCTGTTTGTAAACGACAATACCTTTTCCTGCTGATTCGTGACTCGAAGGTCGGTCAAAGTCTGCTCGCATGATTCTACGGTCTAGCTCAGTAGCGCTAGGATATTCTTTTTCCCCCTAACTTCTCCCCAGCATTCTCGCGAGCTCGCGCTATTTGAATCGGTGATTTTTCATCTCATTCATCTCATCACATCACTACGACACCTACCATGTCATTTAGAAAGAGAAGCGACATTATAGGACGAGTGCCTAATGAAGCAGGCACCGCTGTTCCAGGACGCGGCCCTGTAGCCAGACCAGGTGTCCCCATCAGACCAGGTGCTCCAATAGTGCCAGGAGCGCCAAGAGGAGCTGCCGTGCCTAGAGGACCAGTTGCACCCGGTAGAAATGCTGCAACCACACCTGGCCAACCACATACTGACTCCAGATCGCCCCAGAGTGCATCAAATCCTGCAATCAGGCCCTCTCTCATCACTTCTCAGCCCACTGTCTCCACCGGGGGTGCCGACTTAGACAAAATCCTTCTACACCAAGGCCTCCCATTGGGGTGTTCTCTCCTTATGGAAGAGTCAGGAAGTACAGACTTTGCCTCAGTATCCTTGAGAGCATTTGCATCACAGGGAATTGTCCACAATCGCTTGGATAAAACTCAATATTCGCATGTTATCGTGGTGGGGCCTCCGTCACAATGGGCTCAGGAATTGCCTGGGTTGTACAAAGGCTCATCCAAAGAGCAAAAGAAGGCTAAGATCGCCGAAAACGAGTCCAAGGTAACAGTGTCCAACCTTGGAGCAGCACCTACCGCCGCCCGTGACTCAGATATGAAGATCGCTTGGAGGTATGGCCTTGCCAAAAAGTCGGAAACCACTGCTGTGGATACAGAAACAGACTACAGCCACCAATTTGACCTTACGCAGAAGTTAGTACCGGGCCCACAAGTATCAGAGATTTCGTTTGTACCTATATTGCCCGATTACGCCAGCACTATTCGACAAATATCGGCCATCATCAGTCAAAACTCTTCCAAAGTAACTCGTATTGTCGTTCCAGGTCTTCTTAATCCATCCATATATCCCCCACAGTGCTCTGCACCAACCTATATCTTCCCATTTGTGCATTCGCTAAGAGAGTTGCTCAGAAAAAACACCAATACTGTTTTGATGGCTTCGTTGGCTTTAGACTTGTACCCCCGAGACTCTATGGTTACTTCGGTGATGGAGTCGTTGTTCGATGCAGTACTTCATTTGCAGCCGTTTAACCAGGAAATGTCCCAGCTTATCGAGCGTGCCTATAAGAACGAGCCATCCAAGATTCAACAGGGATTAGTAAATATCATAAAGGTGCCTGTTTTGTCGGAAAGAGGGTTGATGATGATACACGATGGAGAGTATGCGTTCAAGAACGGACGTAAGAAGTTCGAGATCGAGGCATGGGGTATTCCTGTTGAAGACGACGGCAAGGAAGAGAAACAAACCACCAAAGACATAGAATTTTAGAGTTTTTATTCTTTTCTTACGACAGAGCTGAAAGAATTATATATTGTTCTTATAAATAACCGGTCCTGAATTATGACTCGAGGAGGCTATACGTAAGAGCCTAGAGCTTTACTATGACGGGGTGATTCTCAGCAGCAAACATGTTGCTTAAGTATCAATTGAAGGTGGACAAATGGCCACCCAATTTTAATTAGAAAGGACAATGCTGTCAACTTCAAGCATCTTAATGACTGCTTCTGGTCATTATCTTCTGAACCGTAACTGCTTTCGAGTTTTTCAGGCGCGTAGAATGTGACTCCGCTTTACCATCCTTTACTGTTACCCTCAAGCACATTCTTTAGGTTTAACCATGAATAAATACCAGCTATAGTGGCCGTATAGTAGGACTTGTTACTTATTGGTCTCTTTGAAAGCGCTTCTCAAGCTGTCCAATGACTGCTGGAGCTCAATGCATCGCCGGTGTAGCTCGGTATCTGTGCCCTCTATCTTGGCTATTATCTTTTGTTGCGTATCTTCCAACATATCTAAGCGTTGATTCACAGTATTGACAAAGGTGTCGAGCTTTTCCAACAAGTCTTGGTTTGTGTGTTCCGATGAGCGTGGTGGTATGTCTTCGAGATCAAAGGAAACACTTTTTGTTTTTTTAGGCACGGTCAGTTCGTTGTCATCTTCACGAGACCGCTTGGGTCTTCTGGCCTCGGATTCGCTGACGTCAGCAGACCTCAACCGATCTCTCTGTTCTAGTTGGTTAATGTTTTGTCTTCGCACTGGAGAGCCACTTCGTCTGATGGGATGAAAGCCTCCTTCAGGAGCTAGAGCCACCCGCTTGGCGCTTTGGGTTATCTGCTCATAGTTTGCCGAATTAGACGGCGGAGGAATTCGCTTTTGAGGCGAGTATTTTTGCTTGAGCTTGTCAATTTCTGGGTAGTTCATAACGGCGGTACATTTATGAGAATACTTGAAACCAAAGAGCAGTTGGGAACTGAGTTGGAGTTGAAGAGTTGAGGTAGATCGACATCGAGAGAGTGTCGCAGATAGCGCGAAATTGCAGAACGATAGCGAGAAAATAGCGACAAAAATAGCGAGAATTGTGGGGATAGAGTAAACATTCGATGGTGGTAGTATAGACAGAAGATAGCACTCAAGTATGAACTACTTGTATGCATCGAAACCCTTTATTGCCAAGCCTCTTTATTCTTTCCTCCAGCTACTATTTTCTGCTCTCACCCTACACTCATTCGTAGTTTCGGTGCTCTCGTTATTGCATCTCGTACAAAGTCTCAGTATACTCCTCATAAAACGGGCTTAAGCATATCTAGGTGGAAACCCATCGTGTCACTGGTGCTGTAGAGTACACGTAAGTTCTACCCAAACCTTATATACATAGCATCATGCCGCAATCGTAAGTGATTTACTTTGGAACTTGCCCGTATCGAACTAATTTTATTAATGCGAACTTTATTCTGATGCGCCTGTTCTGATCGCAACCATGACTAGCTCCAACCAGAGGGTGCAGTTTGTATCGCTCATATCGCGAAATGACAGCCCTCTTTACATACAGGCTTTCGACAAGGACTCTGATCCCAACGATTTTCTCAAATTCAACTTCCTTTCTCATATGGCACTTGATATATTCTCATCGCCAACATCGTTGAGCTTGCGAGAACAACAGCAGAGAGAAGACAAATCCGGAGTGATATTACTTTTCATACAAGATGAGGTCACTGTATATGGCTACGAATCGAGCAATGGCTTGAAAATCGTGGTGGGGCTCGGTAGCGGTTCCGACGATACTCCTCAGACAGACAAGGCTGACGTCAAAGACTTGTTCAATCTGGTTCACAAGTGCTACTTGCGGACCGTTATCAATCCGTTCAATGCAGTAGACATCGATGACGAGTCCGTGTTGCAGCTGGCTACTTTTGACAAGAGAATATCAGATATCGTCAACACCTGGAACAAAAGCTAGCTTCTACAAACAGACATCCAACATACAACACCGTAATCATAAATACGATATTTATTTATTACTTGTCTATCACACTACTTCATAATCATCAAACTCTATTACTTTAATATAACATTTGCGCCCCTTAATTTCAAGTACTCCTGGTCGACTCCAGAAGGCATGTTCCTTATAACTTCCTGGTACACCTCGACATTGTGGAAGCGAAGACCGTTGGCGGGGTTTTTGTAGCGGCCTTCGAGTCCTGTGATGTCACAATAGTGTTTATTGGGCTTTAAACTGGGTGGCGCCGCCACCGATTGCCATGTGGGTGTGTCGAATTTGATGTTCTCTTTGGTCTGAAGGTACTTTTGCTCATCCACCAAAAGCTGCTTGCTGGTTTTGTAACGACGAGTCTGGACGACTCTGGAAGGGTTCTGCTTGAAGCTGTGCGGCTTTGTTGTGATATACGAGAGCTCTTGGAGGTCTATTTCTGTCATGTTGGTGAAGTAGTTCAGATAAACTCACGTGTATTTCTTCAATTTGATGGAAATTATCGCGAAGTTTGAGAGCTACCAGAAAGTAAGTGCCTTAGAAACGACGAGAAGATCCGACACGCGACGGACAAAAGTTTAACAAAAGGTAACTACTATACTATAACTTATTTTATGTTTGATTATTAGGCGATAGACAGGCTAAGCAGTATGTAAAGTACTTGGTGCAAGCGGCCAATGGTGCTGTACTGCGCCATGGATGAGCCGCGTTTAGCTGGCATGGAGCGCACGATTCGGAAGGTTGCGTTCGACTAGTTTGCAGGAAACAGTAATCAGGCGTATATTTCATACAAATGGCAGTTTCAGTGCAGTGCGGGGATTGCAAAATACATCTCGGAACATCTTGTCGGCAATATCGCGCGAAGTTAGTCTTGCTAACAAATGTTCATACACCCAGATAGCGATGTACCGTCGATTGTAGTGCTGTCGTACGATGCAATGCAAACTCCATCGTATCTGTTTTTGATACAGTTACTTTGCCCTCTTTTACCCTAGTTACAGCGATGCGAGCTGTCACAGTCAGTAAGTCCGGGGAAGTCGTGCCCGAGTCGAGACATCTTCCAACCAGAGGACCAACCACGGCAACATGTGAAGGATACCGGCACCTCAGAGAAGTAGTGTGGTATTGAGCCAGCGACAAGATGATTTTGATAAGACGTGGGCCGTTCGTCAGAACAGCGAGATGGGTATCCACCGCATCAGCAGCTACCAGTGAGCCTCTGGGATCCAGTGGCAGTACCCTAATCCGGTCCCAAGCAGAAGCCAAGTTGTTATCACCATTGGAAGCATACAATGCGCGAATAGCCGAGGGAAGATTACGTGACGACCAGTACCAAAGACGAATCATCGACAGTCTTTCTGATCTACACGAAAGACTATCGCGATATGTGCCCCCCAAAGTACAAACACCCGAGGTCGAAGAATTGATTCCCAGAACTGGGTTTGCTGGACTCTTTAAATCGTTATTGGGGCATTCAGGTCACCACCCAAGTCCTGAAAGAGAGAACGAGATCAACAACACAAAGGGGATCTACCTTTACGGGGATGTCGGATGCGGTAAAACTATGTTGATGGACTTGTTTTACGACACCATCCCCAAACACTTGCCGAAAAAAAGACTCCATTTCCATCAATTCATGCAGCATTTGCACAAGAGATCACATCAACTCACCACTGCGCACCACCAGGACTTGGACGTGATTCCTATCCTTGCAGCAGAAATCGCACAGGACTCCACGGTGTTGTGCTTTGACGAGTTTCAAGTCACCGACGTGGCCGACGCCATGTTGCTCAGACGGTTGTTGACCATGTTATTGAGCGCGGACTACGGCGTGGTACTATTCGCAACTTCCAATAGAGCCCCGGACGACCTTTACATGAACGGGATCCAAAGAGCGTCCTTCATTCCATGTATTCAACAGATCAAGAGACAGACGCGTGTCATCTACCTCAACTCTCCAACCGACTACAGAAAGATCCCCAAGCCCTTGAGCAATGTGTATTATTTCCCCAAGCCAGGGGTGAAGTGGACTCTGAAAACCAGCCAGACGAAATCACGCGAACATGTTGCAAAATGGTACGCATACTTTAACGAAAAGGGTCAGAACGACGCTGTAAAGACAGACTACACATTGCAGGTGTGGGGAAGATCACTCATGGTACCACAGTGTACCCCGCCATACGTGGCCCAATTCACGTTTGCCGAACTTTGTGGCAGCCCATTGGCAGCGGGCGACTACTTGCAACTTGCCAACTCGTTCCAATCGTTCATAATCACCGACATTCCTTACCTAAGCATAAACGTAAGAGACCAGGTGCGTAGATTCATCACCTTTCTCGATGCAGTGTACGACGCGCACGGACGATTGGCAGTGACGGCAGCGGCGCCGTTCCGAGATCTCTTTGTGGAGCCCGAGGATCTCAAGAAGGGGAACTACCAGCTCTACAAGCGTCAGCAGGATCTGGGTGCTGAAGAGACGTTTGAAAACGACGATTTGGTCACCAAGCACGGTTTCGATAAGCTGGTGGCCAAAAAAGCAGCCATGTTTTCCAACGACGAGGAGAAGTTTGCATTCGCCAGAGCGTTGTCGCGCTTGTCCCAGATGGGCACAACAGAATGGATAGACTCGGTGCGGCAGGTCGACTACTAGCTTCTACAAACTCACAGCTTATTCATTAAATAGACAGAACTTTGCCTTTCCACCATGTAGCGTAGTAATCATACCCTTGTGAGTGTAAGACTTTATAGCGCGGTATAACGCACTGCACGTGCTCGCGATTGGGGTGCGCGATGGTTGAGGGAATAGTGCATATGAGTGTGCAACTGACGAGCGTTTCAGGAGGCTTAAACGTGAGACAGCATACCCCAGACTTTCACAGTTGAGATGAGATGCACCATTTCATTAGACTCAGCTGCACCATCGCACGGGTAACATCTTCGGCAGGTTCTGCCCTAGTCCGGCTGCTATAAATACATCCCAAGCATTTTTCCCACCGTTGCTAACACATTTAACACATACTGCAACGACGGGTGTCACCGGCTGGTCCGAAAAGGGCACAAACCCATACATCCCAAACCGACAGTGCAGTTTCTGTTTTTGGAACCAAATCGTCGAGAACAATAGAAGGGTGATAAAGAACTGTTCTACGCTGAGGGATTCTATTGCGGGATTGCTCTTTCCCGACGATACGATCAAGTACTGATTTATCTAGATTTCCTCTATACTTCCATCAACCTTTGTGTCGACACTCGCCTGTTGCAACTAATTTTTTTTTTGTCTGGCAAAGTTTGCCGCCTCGCTATTTTTACCTCGATGGAAATTGCATGTTTATCCAAATGTCTTGCTATTTGTGAGCACTTCGATTTATTTACTCGTATACTCCCGTCGATCCACAACCTCACCTTCGCATTTGTTCTTTGTTACTCTACATACTCTTGCCCCGTGCAAATTTGTCGCTACTAAGCCCAAATACCGGACAGACACAAATCGAGCGCTCCGCCATCCATCGAACGCCTTAATTTTTAGGAACACTTTCTTCTTTCGCTGCAAACCCATACGGTCGTTACCACAATCAACCACCCGTTTTCCACATCCTTTATACCGTCAACCGGTTACCTCAGTCTACTTCACAATCGTGGTTTCCTCAAACCCCAACCACTTTCCACCTCTGCCTGGTTCTTAAAATAACTTTACAACATATTCGCTGCACTTTGAAACTCAGTTCTCAATACAATCACCAGACTATCGGAGGTTTCACAACTAATAATAACACCCGTCGCACATCATGTCGTATCCAAACGATAATTACTATGATATATCGATATCGGCGAACCCAAGACAGCCATCTGGCCCCAACATCCATTCCGCGTCCAGTCTATCACTACACCACAACACCTCGACTTCATCGTTAGGCCCATCTCCTATCGTAAATAGCATCAAGAAAGGACCCAAGAGAATAGGTTCGCTATCTTCTATGTCCACATTAAACGAATTTAACTCGCCATACCAAGTCGCCAAACGTCCTGGGGATTACTTTGTGCAGAAAATGGCTTCGTCTTCCAACCTCAACTTATCTAGAAGAGATCCTACCACCGCAAATTCTGGCATATGCAGACCGTACTCTGGTGAATCTATAGTATCATTGCATTCCAACTTCTCAGACGAAGCCTCGCTGGTTGTCTCGTCACAATTCGATAATTCGAACTCCACTAATATTCCTGGAAATACTGTTATTGACTCGCGATTAAGCTCAATGACAAGCAACTCCATCATTAACTCATCTCCCATGGATTCTCCCTCGTATAGTAAGGATCATTTCATTCGTTCTTCAGCTTCAACCGGCGACGACGAGATTGACGTAGAAGCTACTTTGGATAGTCACAGCTCCAATTCCGGCGACGACGATTACGAAATTGGAAATAATTCCGATATTTTCAGTTATGACTACTCGACGAGCCTGGCCATCGAAGGTTCGGACTCAAATGGAGCCCCGGAATCGAACGCTTCGTTATCAACAATTACTTCCAAAAACAACTCCCAGTTGTTGACTTCAAAACCTTCCCCTACAGTGCCATCTTCAAGCCACTTTAGCCAGCAGGGACATGCCGGATCAATGTCAACTGAATCAGTAAGATTGTCTAATGCCCGCTCTGTCTTGGCAAACTCCGTAATCCCCAGTGAGACCACATCCCAAAACCGTCTTAACCGTACCCAGTCACAATCGTCCAATGAATCAGCTTCAAGTCTAGCATACTCGCATCCCACTCATATGGCTCCATCTCGTTCCTTCCTGTCTCCCCTGATTTACAAACCTAAAAACATGTCCAGATCGGTTCAGTTAACTACTAAGGCAGCTACATTTACATTACCGCTGAACTCTTCAGCCCCTACTTTGGCTAGATCCAACGCATCTAATGACACCTTGTCAAGAACTTCAGCCTCATCTTCAACCGGATCTTTCCAGCCTCTAACAAGAACCAAAACTCGTTACTTGAGTGCCAAAGAAAAGAAGGAAAGACAGTTATCACGTAAGAAAAAGTACGAAGAAGATGATACTGATGATGATATTTTATCCAATGACATGGACAATCTTGTATTCAACGTCCCAGTTATCAAAAAACACGCAGAATTGTACTCCTTGAGTCTGAGCAGTCTGTCACATTCAAACTTGCAAACACCAAGCACGAGAAAGTCATCGCGTAGTGAGAGTCTTGGAAGTGGCAAACTAGATTATCCCGCATCATCTACCCCTACGAATAGTGCATTGTTCACCCATAGTGATTTGATTAATGACAATGATTACAATAAGTATAACATAGGGGGGCATAAACCAGTTCCAACTGTGAATAATTCGAAGCCTAAAAAGTTAACCATTCAAACTGACTTGAAAAATGCATCTAAGTTTAATGTGACAGAAGATAGTATTGTTGAAGAAGACGAAGATGATACCAGAGCACCAACCCATATTCTTGAATTCGACGATTCGGAAATCACCCAGAACATTTCAAGTTTTTACAACGAGCGTTCTTCTTCAAACCTCAAAATCTTGAAGAGCTCAAGAGAACAAACGATGATGTACAAGTTACCAAACTATGTTAAGGCTCAATCTTCAGTGGACGATCTCAATCTTATGTCTCAAGAGAAACTTAACGTAATTGACCAAAGTAGACCAGTTCATTTACCTCCTAAAAATGAATTTGATAAATCAAAACACAGCAAGGAGTTTCAGAAAATTTTATCTAGTTATGAACTCAATACCAAAAACTTCAATCAGGCTAGGAAGAAACATTCCCAGCAAATCCAACAAAACCAGCAGCAATGGCTCAAAATAATTCTTGGACTTATTGAAGATTCAAACCCCAAGCTGTTCAATCGAAAGTTCACTTCAGATAAAGTACTTATACGTAAGTTGGGATGGGAATCCAATGTGCCACCTTCATTGAGGTATCAATTTTTCACCAAAATCTTGACCAAAAGTAATCAAGGCTCTATTGATACTATCAAGAAGTCATTCTTAACGTTGGACGAAAAATTCAGAGGCATGTCAGACACCATTAAAAGCAATAAAGATCTGGAATTCGACAACACTATACGCGGCATTATGAAGAGACCGTTATTTGAAAGTATCTTGAAGGAAATAATGGAAAAGCCGGGTAGCTCAAGCCCGAACATGAATGGAAACCAACCTGAATTTAGTTTACTAAAGTTCCAGGAGAACTATCGGTACCTTTTGTTCATAAAATCACTCTCAGAGAATGGCCTTCGCAAGCATGATGAAATTTTTCTTATACCCATACTACTCATTATATTCCAACAAACGCAGTCGGTCCAAGAAATCTACTGCTTGCTTGAACTCATTGATCACGAAGTTTTTACCAGAGACTTTCTTTCAACCTTGAATACTTTATTAGACTCTTGGACGAATATCAAACTTGCGGGATCGAACTCCTCATACCTCGCTAAATTTTTGACTGGTTTCAAAGACAACCTTCTGGAGTTTGGCCAGCTCAATTCCAACTCATTTTTCGACATTTTAATTCAATTTAATGACAAGCTTCCGTTGAGTTTATCTGCACCTTCAACTCCAATCATGAGCCAGCACAGCTTTTCAACCTTTTCTACCCCCGGATCCGTTCCAACTCCATTGGCCAGTCAAAGCCCAAGCTCGGGTGGTCTTGGTGAGCATTTGGGAACACCAAACTCGCTCACTCCTAGATCGAGCGACGGAACCGAGGATAACGTTAATGATGTCAACTCGTCTGCATTGCAGCTTATGGTTAAGCTTTTGCAAATGCTCATTATTTATTCAAATTCATCAAAGACCAAAAAGGCTAATATTGTGAAGTTATTCCAAACATTTTTGATGGTGATTTTCCAATACTATCATATTGGATGGAACGATTTTCAAGATTTGATAAGGACAAACAAAAGTATAAAACTTAATCATTCTGTCGATCAAGTGAAAAATTTGGGAGGGTTTGTTGATAAGTGGTCAGATGTATTCAAACGGTTCTAACATAATACCCCATTGCATTTATATACGTATGATTGTGCTTTGTACAATACTTCTATATACACGTTGAATCCTAGATACATCTGGAATGTCTAAATAATCTAATATATTTTGATTTGATCAAATAAGTCGATATAATTTTGTTCAAGCTCCTTGACAACAATGGATTCTCTATTTTATCTCAAATTTCTTTTTTCAGCACATAATTACTGAGATGTCAGTCCAAATGGTTACTATTAGTAGCAACTGGGTTTGAAAAGTTAATTACGTATTCTTTCACTCTTCCGGCTATGCTAATTGGTAGCTTAATCTACAATACTACAGAAATAAATTCCATCTGTTACCATTTACTGATATCACTGTTGGCAAACTACACACAGTGAATTGGCTCAAGCATGCAAGAACGCATTGTCCAATGAGTGAACTGTGTCTTGGAGCCATGTTTGCCAAAATGTATACATAGAGCGGAATGACTGGTCCGGTGGGCACAAGCTACAGTTTATTCCCCAATTGAAAGAGCTACTTTCCTGTTTGGTGTGATACATACACTTAAATTTGGGTAAAGATCGTGGTTCACGCATAAATGTGGGACTTGAAACATCCAATCTTTTGATTGAGAGCTCGCAATAATAAATAATTTGCTGCTGTTGTATTATTTTTTCTGTGATACACAAAATAACATAGAAAATGCTTATTTAGGAAATGCTGCTGCAGCGAAATCACAGCTGCAAATTTAGCGAAGACCACCAAAGAAAAACTATATAAGGAGTACCAACATTCCATCAAAAAGCTTTATATCATCAATCAATCAACACTTAATACAATGGCGGCTCAAAACACTTCTGCTTCCGCAAACAAGTCCCAATCTGCTAACAAAGACAATTGGGGTGCCAAGGTGAAACATGGAATGATTCCTGCTTTATGCACCATCGTTTGAAGAATATTCAAACGAGAAGATCACTAAATTATCAAGCTGATATCACACTCTTTTATATGCTCTAATAAATGAAAGGTCTTTACAGTTTTTGTAAATTTGTTGAATACAATTAACAAGGTCAATACTTGAGAGAAAAGACTAATTTCCGCCAATGCTTGGGTGCTACCCTCAGACTAAGGGTTTAAAAGTGAGTAACACCTGGTCTACTGAACTCGGAGAAAGTGTTTTAAATATTACTTAGCATTCGACCTATCGTTTAATAACTGATATTAGATAAAAGTACATTATATTACATATCTAGATCTATTTGATCCGGATTGGATTGAGGAGCTAGGGCGTCAGACTTGACAAAGCCCATAGGGTTCAAGCTCAGTTTGGCATGAGCAACCGCAGCAAACTTCGCCACCACTTCTCTCTTGAACCGCAACATATCTTTGAAGGTGACTTCGCTTCCGGATTCCAACTCAAAGCTTTCCCACTGCGACCAGATATCCGGGTGGTTTTTAACATCACAGAGGCCACATATGTACTTGTAGAGTGCACGGACACGGGTAATGTCTTGAAGCTTGGACTCAAAAGCAATGAAGTCCTGGGTAAGCAGCTTGAGCTGTTTTAATGTCAATTGGTCATCTGCAAGTGCCGCTTCATAAGCTTTTCTCAGAGCACCCACATCGTTCAAGTCTACTAATCTGGACAACATTACCAAGTAGAGCTGGTACTTGTCCGCGAGTATGGCGGAGGCATGAGTGGAGGCACGAGAGAGCTCATATCCAAGGTTGCTGATGCCGTTTTGGAGAATTTTGAGCGATTTTAAAACACCTCCATGGTCTTGTTCATATTTGGAGTAGAGAATTATGAATGGTCTGGCTAGGTGAGCCGGGCACTGAGCAACACACTGGTCAAAAAGCTCGCGGACTCGTTCGGAGTCTACTCTGTGGGCTATGAGTTTAGGTAGGTAGACGTTCCAGAGCTCATAGCGAATATCGCTGTCACGGAAAAGCTTGAGGCCCGATTCAAATATGGCGAAGGACCGCTCGTAGTACTCTTGTTGTTCTAGGAATGCAGCATAAGCTATAATGGTGTTTGGACTGGCAATCTTGAGGCTGATCATTTCGTCGTACGCCCGACATATCTTTTCTATAAGAGATGGCGGGTCGGGGTGTTCATCAAGACAGGATTCAAGCAAGTCAATGTAGTACGACCAGAGCCGGGGCGATTTGTGGAGCTGCAGACGTATATCTGGTGAGGTCTTGGCGGGTTTAAGAGCGTCTTCCACGATTTCTTGAGCCTTGGTGTCAGCATCTGACATGGTGGAGCCCAACACTGTTTCGCACCAGCTGGTGTACAAATCAATAAGCTCATCCACCGACGAAAACTGCGAAGTCACCGAGCGTGAAAACACTACGTACGTGGTTTTCCAGTCTCCCTTATCGGCATACACCTTTGCATATTGTGTCCAAAGCTGTGCTAGAGAGTGTGACAAGCTGGAATGTGCTTTGAGCGGATTGATAGAAGACAATGCCTGCGCATAGCACCGAAGGATCTTGTTGAGTCCATCAGGGCTGGCAGGGTCGAACAACTCGAGGCGCAGGAACCAATGGTCGAGGTTGTTTGGGTCCTGGCGAAGTTGCATGTCGCTAAGAAGGAGAGGACGGTTTTGTAGAAGGGTGTCGAGAAAATCCATGCGAAGATCCAACCGAGTCGATACCTCACTCTCTGAGTTTTCCACATCATTATCATTTTCAGGTACCTGTTCCGAGAGCTCGGTCACCACTTGTTCTTCGTACTGGGTCCACGCATCGAAAATAGTAATGAAATCAGCCACCAGTTTGCATTTCTGGATGCCCTTGTTGAAAGTATGTCGGGCGTGCTGGGATTGGTCTCGCTCAGCGTAGAACTGCCCTAACCGAGCGTACAATGAACCCATCTGGTCAGGAAATCTTGAAATGGCACCTTTCACCGTCTGGATATAGCGCTGTTCGAGCTCTGGTGAAGGCTTTTCTACTGATAAATTCTCTAGAACCGCCAAGTACGATGCCGTGAGCGAATAAGTAGGCTCTTTTTGTATCGCACTATATATGGCCTCGGCCATCCTGCTGTGGTCCAGTGTATTTTCTATCAACGTCATAAGATGCTCTTGCAATGTCTCGACCTCTGGCGACTGGTCTGCAAACTCTAGGTACCGTGTAAGAACAACTATCTCTGTTTCTCCTCCTACCATCTGGGCATACTCAAGGTACGACTGCCAGACACTGGCTTGATCTTTGAGGTTCTTGAGTGCTCGGTTGAACTGGCGGCGTATAGTAGTTACTTCACATCGCTGCTTTGTTACCAAAAAGTGCAAGTACCGCAGCCATATCTCGGAGCTGGAACTGCAAAATTGAAGAGCTCGCTCGAAAACCTGGTTCACGGCCAAAAATGCAAATTTGTGGTGGTAGTAGCTTGCTCCCAGTACCAACGGCACCAAAATATCGATATACGCAAGCCATAATGGCTCGTACTTGGGAATCGCAGTCACCGCTCTCTCCACTATAAAGATCTGTTTGACGGGGCGCTGCGATGAGTTGGCTTCCAAATAAAGTTTCCACGTCTCGGGATCGCTAGGGTTTCGTGCGAGCGCCTGCTCGTAGTCCATATCCTGCTCGGATACTAGTGACTCTAGCTTCCACATTTCCCGTAATGTGCCTCCTGTCCGCCCACTGGCATATGTATAGCTGATGAAGAATGAAAGAAGGTCACGTGCTTCGTACCGACGACAAAAACAGCCGGACGAGCAAGTGGTTAATCAGATAGATAACCTAGCACCAGGTTTTGAGCTGAATCTAGAGATCAGATAGAGTTTAAACATCCATTAGGCATCCAATAGATAAGCTTGATTAAACCAAATATTCAAAGATGTCCGGAGCAGGTAGCAGAGAACAAGTCTTCCCCACGAGAATGACGTTGGGAATGATGAAGGGGAAATTGAAGGGAGCCCAGCAAGGCCATTCGCTTTTGAAAAGAAAGTCCGAAGCCTTGACTAAGAGATTCAGAGATATCACCCAAAGAATTGATGATAGTAAAAGAAAGATGGGTAGGGTGATGCAAATCGCTGCCTTCTCGTTGGCCGAAGTCCAGTATGCCACCGGAGGTAACATTGCGTACCAGGTCCAAGAGCTGGTTCAGAAAGCTCGTTTCCAAGTCAAAGCCAAGCAAGAAAATGTGTCTGGTGTTTACTTGCCAACATTTGAAAGCCATGTCAATGAAGAGATTAACGACTTCAAGTTGACTGGTTTGGGTCGTGGTGGTCAGCAGGTTCGTAAGGCCAAGGAAGTCTACACCAAGGCAGTTGAGACATTGGTTGAATTGGCTTCGCTCCAAACAGCATTCATCATCTTAGATGAGGTTATCAAGGTCACCAACAGAAGAGTCAATGCCATTGAACATGTGATTATCCCCAGAACCGAAAACACCATCAGCTACATCAATTCCGAATTGGACGAGTTGGATCGTGAAGAGTTTTACAGGTTGAAAAAGGTCCAAGAAAAGAAACAGCAGGCTGCCGCTGAAACCGAAGCAGCAGAGAAATTACAATCAGAGGCGGCGGCACAGGCAGAAAATGACGATGATAGCCCAGATCTAGAGGAAGACAAGGTTGAAGCTGTAAAATCAGAAAATGCCGCCAATGCCCAGTTAGAGGGTGCTATAAAGAAGGCTCCATCGGCATTGGAAGCAGATGTGCTTCAAGAAAACGAAGAAGATGTCATTTTTTAGACAACTCTTGGGTCGACATATACTTAACAAAAGCACGATGAGTATTTATCAAACATAGACCCGTGTGGCCCTGTCCCTCGTATGGACGTCTTTAATTCGTCTCTTTGTCCAGGCTGTCTGTCGTCGGCCTTTACTACTATTCATATATCTTTAATTTTATTCAATGATCTCGTGTAGCTGATTATCAACAAGGTTCGCTGTTGCGAGCCCTTGTCCAGCCAGTAAGCGGCCCGTCTTGTGGGGGACGGAATTGGCCGTGGGAAGATCGTCCGACATAGTAAGGGCCCGACCATCTGTCAATCCACATGGGTCGACTAACTAGTAGCTTACTTAACATTACTGTAATCATTCAGCAGTTACAGTTGTAGTGTATGGAGCGTATCAACATATCCCCCAATCTCGAGACAGATGTGCGATAAGGTCCACTCTGAAAGAACAGTTGGGGTTGCGACAATAACATTAAATATTTTATTGTTTTCTACTCTATCATCTATCTATTTATGGTGCACAGTAACCACCGTCCACAAGTATATCAGTACCTGTAGTATAAGTTGAAGCATTTGAGGCCAAGTATAGATAAGCACCTACCAACTCTTGGGTAATTCCTTCTCTTCCCAAAGGAATCAATTGCCACCACTTTTGCTTGATTTCTGGGGCTGCGAACTCAGAGATATCGGTCTCTATGTATCCTGGAGAAATGGTGTTGACTCTGGCAAATTTGGCCCATTCGACAGCCAACGAGCGACCCAAGTGCAAGCAAGCTGCTTTGGCGGCGTTGTATGGAGCTTGTAATTGAGGTACGTTGACTATGTGACCAGACATAGACGCAGTGATGATAAACGATCCTTTGCCGTTCTTTTCGAAGATTCTACCCGCGGCCTTGGCACAGTAGAACACACCGTTCAAGTCCAAATCAACAATTTTCTTGAAGCTCTCGTATCCATCCACATTGATACATGGGCCATCTTCCCACGCCACACCTGCATTTGCAACAAAGATATCAATGGTGCCGAAATCTTGCTCGATTTGGTCGATAACCTTTTCAACCTCATCGGAGTTCCCCACGTTACATTTGTATGCTTTACATTTCACGCCATAAGAGTCTGCAAGGTATTTGGCTTTTTCGTCAGCAGGCTTGGAGTTGTACCATATGGCCACATCGGCACCAGCTTGGGCATATGCTTCTGCCACAGCGTATCCAATTCCACCAGATGAACCAGTCACTGATGCGACTTTTCCCTTCAAGGAAAACAAGTCCAACACATGTTTGATAGGTTCAGGTTTTTTGGTTGGTAAGGGACCAACTGCAGGATTGATATATGATTGAATGTCTGACATATTTGTGTTCGTTTACTACAGTACGAAATTCGGTTTCATCTCTGGCGAAAATCGCTCTATTTATATTTGTTACAATCATAGGTGACTTCCGAAAGGGGTTCTGCAGCCTCCACCGCCATTAGCAACATTGCTAGTATTAAGTGACGCAGTTGTAATCGTGGCAGAAAGTTCGCGAATAATTTTTTATGCACTAACAATAATTATCACTGCCCCCGCCAGGCGTGGGCCACCCAGAACCTCCTGCTATGGGTGGTGAGTGCGGCATCATCATCAGCTGTACTGGCCAAGGATTTCTATCTTTGGTAGAGATACTATTATAGAGAAACGCTTCTTTAATCAGTTCGAAACATTTTGTATGGATTCAAAAACTCCGAGATAGGGCCGGACTATTGCGGTGTCTCAGACTTGAGTCTCCGCGTGACGACAATTACATTGTGTAGGATCGACCTAACAAAAAAACGGCACCGTTACGTAAGAGCGCGAGTTCAAATGCGACATTACGTTATCCTTGCAAGTACGAACTTGGGTAGAAATTACGACGGTGTGGATGTATTCTTGATACCCCTCTATTGTCAGACTGCCTTTTTGAGATTAAGCGTGATTTGATGCGGAATGTTCGTACCTGTTGGATTGTTCTCTCCGGGACATGTAACACCCCTCTAATTAACCCTAATGATTATCACTCTATAACTAGATGATAGTGTTTAGTGACTTGGCGTAGGCGAAGCTTACTTAGAAACATAGATCGACTATTTTGGTTTTTATGAAGCTGAGTTTGTTTTGTAGTACGATACTATTGATTTAATTACATATCATAATGATTTCCTACTTTACTTTAAACATTCGAATAAATACTAGATATGATGCATGTCCTAATAAACACGGACTCCAGGTGGAACTGGCTTACAGTCGTTCTCATCCAAGGTGGTGGCAATAACGTTTCTGTATTTCAAAGTGACTTCATCACCAAAGTTCTTTTGGTAAGACAAGGTGTGTTTTCTCCAGTTTTCATCGTCACGGTCTGGGTAATCGTCTCTGGCATGAGCACCTCTAGATTCTGGTCTAGCAGCGGCCGATTTGGCAGTTTGAGTGGCACAGGTCAACAAGTTTTGTAATTCCAAGGTTTCAACCAAGTCAGAGTTCCAAATCATAGATCTGTCAGTGGTCTTGATGTCCTTGAAAGTTTGGTCGACAGCAGTGATGTGTTCAACACATTGGTCCAAAGTCTCTTGAGTTCTGAACACAGCACATCCCTTTTGCATAGTAGCTTGCATGTCAGCTCTGATTTCAGCAGTTGATTTGGTACCGCTGGCGTTTCTTAATTTGTCCAAGTTGGCGATGGATTCATAACCCAAGTCCTTAGAAAGTGGCTTGTGTGGTTGGCCAGGAGTCAAAGAGTCTTTGATGGTGTGAGAGACAGCACGACCGAAAACGACTAAATCTAACAAAGAGTTGGCACCCAAACGGTTGGCACCGTGGACAGAAGCACAGGCGGCTTCACCGCAAGCCAATAAACCTGGAACAACTTCATCTTCACCCTTGTCATTAAGCTTAAGAACTTCACCATTCCACTTGGTTGGAATACCACCCATATTGTAGTGGACAGTTGGTAAGATAGGAATTGGTTCCTTAGTGACATCGACACCGGCAAAAATGTGAGCGGTTTCAGAGATACCTGGCAATCTTTCTTTAAGAACAGCAGCAGGAATATGGGACAATTGCAAGTACATGTGATCCTTCTTTGGACCTACACCTCTACCTTCGTTGATTTCCATGGTGATGGCTCTGGAAACAACGTCTCTGGAAGCCAAATCCTTGGCAGTAGGAGCGTAACGTTCCATGAATCTTTCACCTTCGGAGTTGATCAAGAAACCACCTTCACCTCTGGCACCTTCAGTGATCAAACATCCGGAACCGTAGATACCAGATGGGTGGAATTGGACGAATTCCAAGTCTTCCAATGGCAATCCGGCTCTGGAAATCATGGCGTTACCGTCACCAGTACAGGTGTGGGCAGAAGTACAGGAGAAGTAAGCTCTTCCGTATCCACCGGTGGCCATGACGGTCTTGTGGGCTCTGAAACGGTGCAAGGTACCGTCTTCTTGGTTGTAGGCGACAACACCGACACAGGCACCGTCTTCCATCAACAAGTCCATGGCAAAGAACTCAATGAAGAAGTGGGTGTCGTGTCTCAAAGATTGACCATACAAAGAGTGCAAAAGAGCATGGCCGGTTCTGTCGGCAACAGCACAAGTTCTGTAGGCTTGACCACCTTTACCGTACTCTTTGGATTGACCACCAAAGGCTCTTTGGTAGATTCTTCCTTCTTCATTTCTGGAGAATGGGACACCGTAATTTTCCAATTCGTAAATCGACTTTGGAGCTTCCTTGGTCATGTAATGGATGGCATCTTGGTCACCCAACCAATCGGAACCCTTTACGGTATCGTACATATGCCAATGCCAATCATCCTTGTGCATGTTACCAAGGGCAGCGTTGATACCACCTTGAGCGGCAACGGTGTGGGATCTGGTTGGGAACAACTTGGAAATACAGGCGGTTTTGAAACCGGCTTCAGCAAGTCCAAAGGCGGCTCTCAAACCTGCACCTCCAGCACCTACAACCACACAGTCGTACTCGTGGTCTATGACATGGTATTTTTGGCCCATGTATTTAGCAGCATTGAAGTCCTGACCTTTGACATTGGATCCAATAACTTGGTGACTTCTTAAGGAAGTAGAAAAGGCTCGACGACCAGCAGTTAATTTGGCACGTAAAGAAAGCATAATGTCCAGCTATAGTAAACAAGATTCACCCACTCTAATAAATATATAACTTTATATATCTAGATGAATAGACTGCCAAATATCTTTGCTCTTTGATTATGTTGTTACAAGTAGCTTTAGAATTAATTTGAGGAAGCGAGGTCCAAGAATTTTGACCTCAGGCGCACGACTGAAAATGGGGAAGGCCCGGCGGACCTCGGAGACAGCGGAGGCTGCGGATGGTCTAACAACGATAGATTTGCAGAGGAAAAAAGACTACATGTCCCGGATGTGCCATCTCAGAGCATCCATGTCTCTTTTTGGGCCAAATTTGCAGCGATATGGAGCTATTGGTGAGAGTCTTGATCGTGTGGTGATCTGGCTTCGGATCCTTAGTAATTCGAGCCAATCGATTTGCTGGGAATTGCTTTTCCTGCAGAAAGTCCCGCGGCGCGACCAAGCTCGGCTCCCGAATAGTTGCCCGTGACTTCCCGGGAATCCTTCGGCTGCAACCAACTACCGATCATTTCGCAGACGTTTGTGCTATTGGTTAGTCGCATGCTGACAACCTGTAACACAGTCGCGTCCCATCTGTTTTGGTAGCTCGCGTAAATAGCAGCCTAAACAAGTCTGGAAATGCAGGTAAATAGACTAATACTGGTTTGGCAATCAACTGTTCCATCAAAGCAGATCTAATCTTTTCTTGGATACGTCTCTCGTAGTGTTGAATTTTTTATGTGGGGTGATGATATGTGACGAACTTCTGCTTGGACTGGTCCTTACTATATCCAATCATGATTCTCACTACCCTTATCAGGTCCAGTGTCTTGGCCTTTGGCTGAAAGACATGGTACGACTCTTTAAATCAGTCCTGTGAGAATGCTCGATACCTTCCTTCGGTCCATCCTCGAAAGACAGCTTCTCTGTATTTGAAAATTCTTATCGCTTCTGACAATAATTTTGAAAGTTGTACTACTAATGAAGAGTTACTCTATCAGAGAAAGGTTTGGGGAGTGCCATCCATTTAAACTAAACCCCATTTGAACAACGACCCCTCAATTTTTTTGCCAGTGCCAAGTAGATAGTTGCCTGATCTGAAAAGGCTGCAAATTTTCACTACATACAGTACGTCCATACAAGGCTTATAAAGTTAAATTTCGACCCAAAAGCATGACATCATGATCAAGCCCACTAGATCTTTTCATAAAGCTCTGAATGGAAGTGTCTATCTATTGAAGTGCATGTTTCGTTTGAATAGGCCAATTCTTCGTGCAAGAAATGTAATTCCATCTTTAATGCTTCTCAATATTCAGTGCTTTAAGATTAGCAAGAAAGGTACCTTCCATTGTGCCTGTGGGATATCTACAATATGAGCCTACGTGTCTTCAAATTCTGTGTTTAATTATCAATAGCATAAAATCATAGTTCCGACGTACCTCAATTTCGGTGCTTGGATGTTGTTCGTCAAAACATGTTCCTACTCCCTGAATTAGCGGCAATGCACAAGATCGAAGTTCCTAAAAAGCCTAGGAACTTTCGCGTTGGTTGAGGACTTTAAGAGCCACTGGAGAACCCTTGGCATCGGAACATGAAGTGGTTAATCTGATTTTGCCGTCAGTTGGACAAGCGTAGAAACCATCTCCATAAGTCAAGTACCCATTGTCAATGGCGAAGCCTTTGCTACCTTCTTCCTTTCTATGGGTCTCATAGAAAGTGTTGTCTTGAACCAAGACGTTGTCGTTGGTTTTGGTATCAACCAAGGTGGAGTCATCGTTTAATTCCCAGGTAGTAGCATCTTTACCGCCATCAACCAAGACGTCCACACCAGAAGCGGCGATGGAGCTGTATTGATACTCAGATCCAGAGCGGATGACAAGAAGTTCAAAGACTGGAGCAGCAGTAGCGAGAGCGGCCAAGGCGACGAAAGACAAAGTAGAAGTTAATTGCATTATGTGTTTAGTTATTTGTGTGTTGTAATTGAATTGATGATTCAAAATGTCGATAAGATGGAAATGAGCTCCACTATTTGTACTAAATGTGTGGTCGTTTATTTGGTATAATACTTCTAATATTAGAGAAGTGACTTGAAATTCGTGACGTATAGCCGAACACCATGAAGCGAGAATTCACCGGTTGCTGCTGCACTCTGGAGAAGGGTTGGTCCCCTTGCATATTGATACATTGCCGCGGAATAATATTGTGGAATCTAATGTACCATGATTTCATGTCATGAGAGTATCTGCGCTTCTCAGTCCCTACTCGCTTGTAATGTAACCCAAGTGAATCACACTAAAGTAGGACCTACATATCATGGAATAGCTTTACAACTGCCAGGACCATACACCTAGCAGTTTTTCTAGACTATAGAGTGCGTTTCCAAGATGATAAACGCAGGCCCAAGCCCCAAAAAAATGCCCACCAGCCCTCCTGTCAAGCGAGCATAGTATTTGAAGAGTTTGTTGACAGATTTAAATATAGAAGTACATAAACCCTAGTGAAATTTCAACGCAACATAGCCCTGAAGAAGCGTGATTAACGCATTGACCGGTTTGAAGCGATTTCCGCGTCATGTATCTTGGCCCACTCGCGGGGTAGTTGAATTTGATTCTTCGCGCGATGGATTTATGTAACAACATCTCATCATGATGATATGACGTATTGGCTAAAAATAATTCACATTAATATGCACACTTACCCCAGAAACTTTGCCGTTTTTGCGCGGGAATCACGCATGTTGTGCTGAAGCATGCGCTTTCAAACATAGAATGATTTCCATTTAGCAGAATAACAAAACAATACCATATACACTTTGGTAGCGATAGATTAACTCAGAGGGTATTGGTTTACGATAGTCTGTTCTTTGCTTTTATTAGTCAATATACCATTCGAAGCACCGGGCGCCGCCTAGCTGGACTCTGCTGTGACACACCTGATGCGACATACCTACTTTTACATAGCCAACTTCCAGTACCTATTTCACTTCTACGCAGGTGAAACGTGCCTATGATGTGCCAGTGATGTAAACATCGTGAACACTGCCCGCGATGCAATGTAACTATGCAAAGTACATGTCACGTGAAAATGTCGAATTAATCTATTCTTTAAATCTATAACTATTATACAAGTCCAATATCAGATTAGACGGAACAGTAACCACCGTCAACCTTGATGTCGGAGCCAGTGGTGAAAGTAGAAGCATCTGATGCCAAGTATAAGTAAGCACCACACAATTCTCTTGGTAAACCTTGTCTACCTTTTGGAGTAACTTGGTACCAGGCGTTCTTGATGTCATCAGGAACGAAATCAGATAACTCAGTAGCAATGTAACCTGGAGAGACAGTGTTGACTCTGGCGAATGCAGCCCATTCAATGGCCAAGGATTTACCTAAGTGGAGAACACCGGCCTTGGCGGCGTTGTAAGCAGCCTGCAATTGTGGAACGTTGACAATGTGGGCAGACATGGATGCAGTCATGACAAGAGAACCTTTACCTTGTTCACGGAAAATTCTACCAATGTTCTTGGCACAGTAGTAGACACCGTTTAAGTCAACGTTCATGACGTTGTGCCATTCGTCGTCATTATCTTGATCGATTAAGGCACCGCTGGTCCAAGCAATACCAGCATTAGCAACGAAGATGTCAATGACACCAAAGTCTTCTTTGATGGCACTAATGACTTCTTTGACTTGTTCGGCTTTTCTAACATCACAGTGGGAGTAGGTGATGTGAGCCTTTGGGAAGGTTTCTCTCAAGTTTTGCAAAACCACAGCATTGTCAGCGTAGTCAATGATGGCTAACTTTGAACATCCAGCTTGCAAGTAAGCTTCGGAAATAACAAAACCGATACCTCTAGCACCACCAGTGATGACAGCAGATTTTCCATTCAAGGAAAAGAGATCCATGATGTTTGGGGACAAGTTTGGAAATTGGGCTGGAAGGGATCCAATGTCCTTGTTGCAGATGGATTCGACTGGTTGGGCGGATTCGACGGTCATGATGAATGTAATGATTAAGTGAATGGACAAGTCGACATTCAAGGCGGCAATAGCCCAATTTATATACTTCACATCTTCAGGGTGTGGCCCATCGATCTTCTCCCCCCACAATCGGGACTTTTCACACTAACTCGTATCAAAAATAAAAAAGAAACAATTCTTCTGAAAAAGAAACGACGGTGTTTTTCCGACTACTGCTGTCAGTGAGATGTCACACCTAACAATTCGAGGGGCTGTTTTTGTGTAGCGAGCGCTATAGTGTAATAAGCATTCCTCAGGCAGTTCCTCCGAAAACCCTGGGGCCACCTGCGATTACACCGGGAACGTCGAGGGACTGAGGATGCAGGGCACGTAGTACATACAACATAGATTATAAATCCGCTACAGTGGGAGTTATGTGAGAGATAACGACTATGCATGTGTGGTAAATGGTTTGTGTAGCTGTATGTTCTACTAATCAGCTGTGATGTTTGTAGTCACCCATTGACCAATAAATGGGGGTAAGGAGTGTACGTGACAGCGTGTTTTCTGATTGCCTTTTTTTGCACTCCCCGTCAATGAACTTAAAGTAGTTCACAAAGAGTTTTCCGTTTAAGCAAATAGATGACAGATTGGACTTGCGCTATTTCCCCGGATTGTACCCGCCTTTGACCGTCGCCAGGTGCACCATCAGCGCAAGAATAGCATATCCACTTCGTGTAGCCCCTCCAATACCCCCTCCCCCACAAATGAACGACAACACCGGTCATCTATAAACACTGGCGAAGGTGAGGCGGTCAGGTCACGTGCCGCTAGATCAGCCAAACCGTGTTCACGTGCACACGTGTGCTCACCAACGTTCCTTCGGCGTAAGTCGGCGAAACGAGGTACCTCCTGCATACACGTGCACGTGTGGGGGTCCGTGCAGCAATTCCAATAACGCCCAGCACGTTTATCAACCATAAAGTTTTGGCCACTATAAAAAGGTTTGACAGGCTCAATAGTAAATTCTACCACACCACTACTGCAACTAAGAATGATCAACGTGTTCAAACCAGTTCAGATACGCCTGGTTCCATCTGTGTTGTCTTACGACGGAAACAGTGATACTACCCCGATCTTGCCGTTCAATCACACCATAGAATCATTGAACCGCAATGTTTACGTCAAACCGTTACATTCACACAATGACTACTGGAGATATCATCCACTATTCGATGCTTTGAGTGTAGGATGTCAAAGTATCGAGAGCGATGTTTGGCACTTTCCTGACGAGTACGAGTTAGAAAGGACGGTGACCGAAACCACTGATGATGGTACCCAGTCCAGTAGTGTGCAGAAGCAATACTTTCGCAGTAATGAGATATATGTGGGCCATAACCAGGTATATTTGGAGCCCATCAATACCCTTTTCAACCTATACTTGAATCCGATTTATCAGTTTTTGGAATCATCCAATCCCAACTTCACCTTTGTCGATAACTCCAAAAACGACCATTCGCCTGATTTGGATCTGTCTGGCTCCAAGTACAGCGTCTTTTATAACCAACCGGAAGCTCCGTTGTACTTTTGGTTTGACGTAAAAGCCGATCCCAATTCCACCTACAAAGCTCTCAAGCCTTTGTTGCAACCATTTATCGACAAAGATTATCTTGCATACTACAATGCTACTTCTGACACTTTTGTGCCTGGTCCGGTTATACTTACCATCACTGGCAACTTGCCAACCGAACTAGTTAAACAGGAAGAAGTACGTTACTTTTTCTTGGATGGAGATTTGACAAAGTTCAATGGTTCCTCTGACGATGCGACTTTGAAGGAACTTGCCAAGCTTTCGGTAGTTGCAAGTGGTTCCATGGAGAGCTTGTTGGGCGAAGATGACTGGGCTACTGCCCAGTATAATAGTTTCACTAGTGAGCAAAAAGGTAAGCTTGGTGCTATCTTCGACTTGGCTCACAAGTATGGTGTTAAGACTAGAATTTGGGGGGATGTTACCTGGCCCGTTAATATTGTCGAGTCTCATTTACAGGATTTGTTCACTTTGAAGTCAGATCTATTGAACGTAGATGACGTCAAAGATGCAGCCAATTTTTTCAAGTAAACTCACGTAAAAGTTGGAGTTCAGTGTTCTTGCTCGGTTTCTCAGCCAAAGCGTTTGATATGCTCTCTAATGTTTTTTGTAAATATTTTGCAATTGGTCAATCTCTTCTACAGTATCGTTACTTGTGTGACCTTACGCTGGGGTAAGACTATAACGAAAGACTCTTTCGAAAATTCAAGGATATTTTCAAAGTTGAATGATAATAACGACTTCTCCTGCTTTCAGCATGAAACTGTCGATCATCTTTGCGTGCTTCAATATATTAATTAGTGAAATGAAATAAGTAGCCAGTTAGCATTTCGCGTAAGAAGCTGGAAGTTTGTTTTGACAGCGAGCTAAGATGATTTAATCACTGCGCTATAAGACTACTAGGCCATTGTCAAATATATCAAGTTCGAAGATAGATTTGCCCCTTAGAATATAGTTGCAAGTATGTATACCACACTAACCAATCGGGCGTGTGGTCTAGTGGTATGATTCTCGCTTTGGGCGACTTCGGTTTCCAAATATGCGAGAGGCCCTGGGTTCAATTCCCAGTATGCCCCGATTCTTTTTTTTTTAATTTCTAGTCCTACGAAACCAGTGACACATTCTAGGTAGTAAATCATGTTATTGGACTGTTGGTCCCAACTCCACCTAGATATTGGTCTCACTAGGAACGCTAACTTAACTGTCAGCAGTACTGGAGATCTTGTCGGGAGATCCTGCCAGCATTCTGATTACTACGCGCTTACGTAACATTTCCAACAACTTCCAGTGACGACTCCAGATAAATATCAGTGCCACTCGAACTATTAACATTAGAACAGAGCAATACAATATGGATGACGAAGATCTTAGTACATCGCACTGGGGAGACGTCATATCACCTAATTCACAATCCATTTTCGGAAACTTGGGTGCTTCAGGTTCAATTGGAGTCAGTAGGATCCTACCACCAGCAGACGAATTGACCAGTGGATTCAATGAATTTAATATAAACGATCATCGTTATGAGGAAGAAAACGAATCAGAAGACGACAGTAGACGCTTTGGCACTGGAGAAACTGGCAAGAGCAATCAATTTAGTCATAGCCACTCTAATCAAGCAGAACAAGAACAACTTAACGAACTTAGAAAAGAAGAGAGAGAAGAACATAAAAACAGTCTTCTTTCTGAACTTACAAGTGGGGCTGAAGGAGATGATCTGCTTCTAGCATCATCATCATTCGTTAGTCCTAAAAAGGTAAATCCTAACGAGTCGTTATTCAACATCAAAGATAGTCCTATTAAGTATGAGCCAACATCCGTTCCAAAGCATCAAAACAATGAGCGTAGCAATAAGACCACGGGATCCAAAAACAGTCATACTTACCGAAACAACCCGCGGGTCCGAAGATTTCCCTCCAAGACCGTTCTCAAGCATTTGGATGGACGGAAATCGGTACAGGAAGAAGAATCCACCAGCGATCCTTTGGGGCCTCTAGGAGGTTCAGATGACCTGAAATTCATAGATCACAGTATCAAGTCAAATAATCGGGCAGACTTGTTGGTACAGGAGGCAAACTCACCGTTGTATGAGATTCCTAGAGATAATGAAGATAAAGAATTACCTGCACCAAGCCAGGAGGCGATTGAAGCCAGAAAAGCACAAACGGAACTGGAAGATCCAGATGTAAACAAACTAGAGATATCAGTAGGTGATCCTATGAAAGTCGGCGATATAACCAGTGCCCATATAGTGTACAACTTAAAGGTCAAAAATAATAATACCAGCCCGAATAGCCATCCGGTCACTCCTGAACCAAAAATTGTTACGAGGAGATATAAAGATTTCAGATGGATTTACCACCAGCTTCAAAACAACCATCCAGGCAGAATCATTCCTCCGCCACCCACCAAACAGACATATATTGGCAGATTCAACGAGAATTTTATCGAGAACAGACGCTTATCGTTGGAGAAAATGCTCAACAAGATTAGCCTGGTTGAGGTTTTGAGTAACGATCCTGATTTCGTAATGTTTTTGATCAGTGATGACTTTGTTAATGAATCTCGCGAACGTGAAAGACAAAGTGGGTCGGGAGCTTCGACTCAAAACAACGAATTCTTGGACAATGGTACCGGAGATGGTAATGGCGACAGCGGCGAATCTTCATCGGTCAACTCCAGTAGTACACTTTCAGCACCAATTTTAGGAGGAAACAGAGGGTTTATGACATCGTTGTTTTCTATGTCCAACAAGATTGCCGAGCCAGACGAATACTTTAGTGAGAAAAAGCAGTATATTGAAAACTTGGAGAACAACCTCAAGAGCTTCTACCGCGCAATTGAATCTATCGGGACCCAAAGGATTGAATTGGTAGCGATATTGGACGAGTTGCTGTTGGCTCTTGATGAGCTTGCAGCTTTGGAAATACTGAAGGTAAGCTCAGACCTAATTTCAGCATTCAGCGAAGTTCAGTTAAAGCTCAAGGAGAATTTGGACCGAATTAACTTGCAGGATCAGTTGACCTTGGGATTCACTATTGAAGAATATCTCCGGATTATCGGCTCAATCAAGTTTGTGTTTGAAACCAGATCGAAGATCTACCAACAGTATCATACATTCAATCAAGATTTGATCAAGAAACTGGCTCAACTTGACAAGCAGAGCAAGAAATATAAAATGCAAGTAGAGAAGAACAACTTGTTGGCATTTGAAGTTGAAAAGTTGAAGCAAAAGACGCAGGTTTATGAAAAGAATTTCAACAACATAAGTGAAACCATAAAGTCAGAATTAGCCAGCTTTGAATTTGGCAGGATTGAAGACTTCAGGAACAGTGTGGAAATATTTATTGAAAGTTCAATTGAATCCCAAAAGGAAGCCATAGAATTGTACGAGACGTTTTACGAGCGGCAAAACTTGGCTGAGGTATAGAAAGACAGTAAAGTATCTAAATGGCTCAACGTAAATAGATAAAATATCTAAACTAATAACGGTTTATGTACTTCAGTACTTTTGTACTTTTGCTGCACTAATTATAAAATGATGCAAAAAAACGACAAAAATGTATGAATTCAGAATCTCACTAAAGCACCCAATATCTTTTTGTTCACATGACGATAAGAAACTTACAACAAAAATCAGAGCACTTAAACGAGGTTTGAGTGCTTTTCTACCTGGTCTCCAAATCGTAGCAATTATAAGACTTCCGGCGATGCCAGCCAAGCCCCAGATAGACATGTGGCTGGACTAAGATAGCAACTTTCGTATGCCAGGGCCTAGATGCGGCGGTTGGCGGCAGTCATTATGGCTACAAACGTATGGGCTTATTCTGAGCCAGAACGGCTTAGTGAAATAGCCATACTGTGGATTACCTGGAGCGGGAGACAAAAGCAAGTCTCGCAACCACGTTTTTAGAGCATAAAATGAGGGTAGCGATCCCAAATCAGCGAGTAATAGATAAGGCCATTACGGATTCAAAGGGTTTCTTGAGTAACGGTTCCAAGTGCTACTATGCTTATATAGTAATTCGTGGCGGGTATCGTGGCCCACAGCCCGGGGCTAGCTAGACCTTCTCGCGCATATTTGGCACGTTGAGAAGACAAAAAGTGCATAGGGGAACGGGTTCAGACGGGTCCAAACGCGGCGGAGATATCGGAGATTTTGGCACAAAATAAAACAATACCAAATCAGAAGCTTTGTGAGTGGTAAAAGTTGCACTTACAACGCAGGCCCCTACAGGTTGACAAGGAAATTGAAGATCGAAAGGGTGAACAGCGGACCAATATTAGTAATATTAGGCGTAGGAATGATTTTCTTGTTAACAAGGTATGAAGGCTCAACATTGGCAAGTCTATAGGTCGTGATCTCGATTGAAGAAGTCAAACTAGTAGATGCTATTGACACAATAGCCACAAATCCGTTAAGTAGCAAGTCTACTCTCATATTGTAGGTGAGCCCGTAACCCGTCCGCGATTCATGCCTCGGATCTATCGCTACTTAGTGGCTCCCTTTTTGAAGCCACTTTCCTCGCAGATAAAATAGCTTAACATTCCAAAAATTTTTTATTCGCTAGATCAAATTAACTTTAAACTAAGGATTTCCTAGTTACGTACAACACAGTAGTAATGCCACTGATCCCCTCTTCTCGTTGACAATTTAAAACCTAAAGAAACCCAGTTATATCACATCCCTTTTTCATTGGTTTGGTTCTATCTTTTCAAACTTCGGTAGAGCACCCATATCAAAGAGTGCCTTTGGATTGTAAAATAGACAGGATGAATACTCATGTGCACTTGAATCCTCACAAATTGTCCATTCTCTCTATACCAAGGGACAAGTATTGGCTATTTACAAGTTCAGTGTTGCAATTAATGTACCATGAGTCATCCAAAAGCTCCCAAAACAGTTCTAGAGTGTCCGAAGATGAAGTTGGTGACGATTCGGATGATGACGAGGGAGAATTTGATGAGAGTTTTGAAGGCAAGTTTGGCGAGGATC
Organism: Suhomyces prunicola; assembly: GCA_030568655.1. Taxonomy (NCBI): domain Eukaryota; kingdom Fungi; phylum Ascomycota; class Pichiomycetes; order Serinales; family Debaryomycetaceae; genus Suhomyces; species Suhomyces prunicola. Next base: position 307,552 of record JAJMGJ010000009.1, read on the forward strand.
TCGATGTGCTGGACCCCAAGTTAGATACCCAAAGCTGGCCTTCCGTGACTCATTCCTCTAACGAAAGGCACTCCACTTACTCGTCCAACTCAGACAAACAAAGTAGCACTAGGGTTGACAATTCGAGCAAGGTTTTGAATGATTGGGACGAGTCCAGCAACAGACACAGTACCGACTTTAGCCACAAGCTAGCAGAACGCAGAAACAGCAGTAGAACACAGTCGTCATCGGATTCAGAGTCCGAGTACGAAAACGAGGAGGAAAACAACTATTTCTTCCACATTGCTTTTACCCCTGTTGAATGCACTATTATATGTTCCAGTGCATTGATGGATATTTACTTTCGTGAGCCACTTCAAGTGTGCGAACAGTTGGATCTAAAGGGAGTGGAGAGATTGCAGGATAGTTTTTTGAACTTACAGGTTGATACTGATGGGGCATTGGATAGCAGCGCGGGGATATTGGAGCTTACGAAACCGTTATCGGAAAACAATATCTCGTTGTTTTTTATTTCAAGCCATTTCAACGACATAGTATTGGTTCCTAGCAGATTCAAAGATAAGGTTATTCATATATTGACGCGAAAGAATTTCACCTTCACTAATGTGGACGATGTTGATAACCAGAATAATGGTATGGAAATACCACCGCACTACGGATTGTCGTTTTCTGCCACCTCATATTCCGATGAGCCTGGCTCGTATGGCACAGAGATAGCGGGCTCGTTTGATACGTATATCCCTCATGAAACAACTGATAGTATTTCCAAGCTTGAGGCCGATACCTTTCGGCTCTTTGCCAACACCAATATCCAGCCTATGATCAACACCAGCGCCAAATTATTATTGACTGGCGCCAGATCCGGTGAAGTCAACAACACAATCTTAAAAGCTACAAGAGTCTTGACCTCGGCCACTAGCATACCCAAGTATTTCGCCATAACAAGAACTTCGATCAACGAAGTGTCGCTTGTGTTGCCTAAATCGTCCCGGAAAAGGGCTCGTATGGGATTTGACTTCAAAAATATTATAGGCTCCACCCAAGATGTCATAATACCCGTGACCATAGACTTCCAGAAATTACCTTTAGACTCAACCGGTATCGTCGCGGGAGTGTCTAGTAGGTTGATCAATGGCTTCGAGAAGTACAATTGCAATAATGAGTACGTGTTTGAAATGAACTACTTGTCCATGGCCAAGTCTGGTATTATTATGGTGCCGCAGGAGAATGTCCATATCATATCCCAAATATTGGGCGAAAAACCCGCTGAAGGTATCACTCTGTTGAGCGCTCAGCTCGACAGACTATAAAATGTATATAATGTAATATAAAAGACCGGAAGACCCGGCAGAGGAATAAACAAGAGGTGATAGAATTACGAGCGAAGAATATATTATGAGCATGGACGTTATTTTCGCAGCCACATCAAAATGTGATTCGATCGTTAGCTTGCAGTGTAGCATGAGCTACGGTTTTTTGTTAAATAACGGGTAAAGGTTCAATAAACACATCTCAGTGCCAAAACCTTACAAAATCCATGGAAATCCTTCAAAAAGCTTGGTCACTTTGTGCTGCACAGAGCCCAAGCCCGATTGTTCAAATTGGGCGATCTTGTCATTCAAGAACCGAGTTTCCTCTTCGGTAAGCTCAATTACTTCTTCCGACTTGTCTTGAATTCTTTGTTGAAGCTTCTTCAATACCTGGTAAACGTCCTCTCTCGAAAATATGGACTTTTCAAACTCGGCATACTTTGCACCAAACTGTTCCGAAGCCTGCAGGAGGAGCGCATCGTTGGATGATTTGTAATACTTCTTGATACCCTGTGATAAGCGGTCGATCTCACTTTCGTGCTTCATGTAAGGGTGCAAAACGCTTTGGATCGCGATATCAGAAGGTTCAGTTGAAGCCAACTGGTCATAGAAATCAGTCGATTTCTGTATCAAGGTCTCACCTAGCTCTTTGATCTTGGAAGGCGATTCACTCCACAATTGAAACCCGCCGTTTTTGACATACACAGCATAGAGAGCAGCCGCTATTTGTAGCACCAAAAGAAGCTTGAGGCCAGACTTGAAGAAACACGACATCTTTGAGTTATGTAGTCGATAGCAAACACGTTTGTGCAATTCACGTTTGGATCTAGCGCGAGATCGACGGGGCATCGACGTCACGTGCCGCGCGCGGGCATGGCAGCCAGACGAGACGTTTCGCAGCAAGCGCGTCCCTAGCTTATCTACGCTCATGAGGTATCTTGTTTGTCAATTTAACGTTAAGAGTACAAATACCTCTACAATTACATAAACCTTGTATGAAAGTCCCGACTGTTTATTTGAATGACCTAAATGGGTACCTTATCCATTGAGTGCTGCAGTTTGATAAATGCAGCCTTTTTTTTTTTTGCAGCCAAACTTATACTCTCGGGTGAACTACAATTTCTTGCCCTTTTTCTTAGGCTTGACGGTAGTGCTCCACCCATCTTCGTCTACGGTGATCGACTTGTCAGCAGAGGAGATAATGGCGTTGGACCATGCAATTTCATCGCTCTTGCCGATTTGCTGTTCGACCTTTTGCTTTCTTTTGAAGAATTCTTGAGCGAATCTTCTACCGTCCATTGTAGCGGAAGAACTGTAGATAGTTTCGGCAACCAAAGATGACGATTCGGCACTAGTCGTAGGCAAGGAGATGAAAATGTCCAACAAGTCATCTTTCGATACGGTTGGGTATAAGTTGGTCATTGAAGAACGGGCCCAGATCAAGAAGTCTTCCCTAACAGCATTGTTATTGGTGGAGGAAATGGTTGGTCTAGTAGCAGACACCGAGCGTAACAATTGCGGATTGGCTTTGGCAGACGCAGGTACTCCCGTACTGGTGACCAGAGCAACTGGTTTCTTGACTGCAGGGGCCTTTTTACTAGGTACAGTAGTCCATGCGGATGTTTCCTTTGGAACAGAGTTTGCCAAAGCGCTCGCAAATGACGAAACCGGTTTGGCTGTGGTGGCCTTGCCAGCCTTGGACTTGGCAGCCTTGGCCTTGGCAGCCTCGGCTTCTTCCTTTTGGATTTCGGCCAACGTTTTCAGGGTGGTGCTGACAGCAGGAGCACTGGCCCAGTTGGAGCTTTTAGGAAGGAAAGGCTCGGGTGCTCTTTCTCCGTTCCATGCACTGGCAGAGGATTGATTCTGGAGTTGTTGCTGGATTTGGAATTGTTCGCGAATAAGCGACTGGGTTTGTTTTTGTTTTTCCAACTTTTCGGCATCCATAGCTTGGATTTGTTTGAGGGTCAACGCTGGTGATTCGCTACTGGACAACGCCCATGGAGCCAATTCTTGCTGCGAAGGAACAGCAGGCTTGAGGGTTTCAACCACTGGACTGGCCAGAGAACGTTGTTGCTGTGGTTCTTTGACATCTTCTTCAGCAGCGCCATCGCTTTTTTGAGTATTGATCACTTCAACAGGTTCGGTTGACAGTTCGGTTGCTACTTCAGGTGCTACTTCAGGTGCGGGTTCAGTTGTAGGTTCCGTTGCAGGTTCCGTTGCAGGTTCAAAAGGTTCGGCGACGGATTGCGAGTGCGAAGGTGCAGGCCGCTCATCATCCCCATCAGTCAAGATTCCAGTGACCACCAGAGCGTGTAAGTCCAACACATGATCATCGCGCGCGTTAGGCTCAGGATCCTTGATGCTGGCAGTAGGAACAAAAGGGGAGCTGACGCGCGACGACGGTGTTGCGGTCAACCAGGGAGACATGGGCGTGGGTTGGGAGACTTGGCCCGGCAACACAGCACTAGGAGTCGAAGGGGTGTTCATAAGCGAGCCAGAGGTATCTATGCCCCAGCCCAGGTTAGTTCTCGACAAACTAGGTTGGGTGTTCTGGTGCTGTATCTGTTGCTGAAGCAAGGTAGGCATGTTGAGCGGGAAACCCAAGTTGGAATGGTTCATTGGATCCAAGCCAAACTGGGCGGAGCCCGACTGCGAGTAGCCAGGCTGGCCAGGGGTGAGCGGGCTGGATGCAAATGGGTCGGGGTTGATGAAGTCCAGGCCAAAGAGATTGGATTGGGTGTTGAGTCTCATGCCGCCGGCGCCGATGCCGTTGGACAAGAACTGGTGGAGCTGAGTGTGAGGAGCCTGCTGCTGGTGGCCACTCATGAACGGCGGGAATTGACCCTGGCCTGGCGTAACACCAACGCTGAGATCGGGCAACGGGACCTTGAAAGGGTGGATGTAGTCCTGCACCGCGTCGCAGAATTGCTTCAATGGGCTGTAGGATTGCTCTTCACGACGGCGAATGCGCAACTCAAGGTCCAAATACCCTCCCGTGAGCCATTCTTGCATGAGGTCTCCATTGAACGGGCCCTGCTCATTGCCCAGGGGGTCGAGATAGAACCACTCAATTTTGTCCGAGGTCAAGAGGCTTGGTGTGTTGGATGCCGATCCCGTTAATCCAGGGGGTAATTGAGACACAGGTATAGAACCAGGAACCAGACTCGACACAGAGCCGTGGCCCGATCCAGAGTCTGAGTCCACTGACGTGGGCACATAACTGGCATTTACATTGGACACATCCTGGGCGGCTGGGTTGGTGGCGAGCTCAGGTGCAATTGAGTCTTGTCCGGCGGTGTCGAGAGTCAAACTCTTCAAGTCCAATTCTTCTGCCGCGATCCTTTGATCGAGATGATCCATTCCTCTGGGTGCCAACTTCAAATGGTAGATTTCTTTGGGATTCAATACCTTGTAGTTTTCTCCAGCCTTCACAGGCAATTGCGAGGTATTTAAAATCTGTTCCTGGTTTTCATACCACACGTCAAATACCTCGTTCATCGTGTATCGCTTACTGCCTCTGTTTAATGGAATGGTGCCGACTAAGTAGTCGTCTTGGGCGTTGCGGGTCCTATACATAATGAATGGGGGATGCTGTTTGAATTAGTTTTATAAATGCTTGTAGAAGTATGCCTGGGATCTCTGAAGTTCCTATAATGCTTTGGTGGGGATAGATAAATTTGGTATCTTTTTTTGGTTCTAAATTGAAAATTTTTTTATACTTCGGACGTGGAAAAATTATTTGTTTGATCTGTTTAGTGACGAGTTTAGGATGACTTTGGGGATGCGGGAGATGAAAGCCAGTGTAGATTATGATGTTCTCAAGGGAGTGGTGGTTGTGCAAGAGTTTGCTCGGTATGCTACTGCGTGATACAATGGACTTGTCATATCGAGCCCAACTGGCAGGGTATTGTCTTGTGGTCGCTTGAGTTAGCGAGAGTTTTAACGGGAGCTCCGCTAATATTTGGGGCAGATCCAGCGAGAATTAGCGAGAAACGCGCGAGCGTATAAAAATCCTACCATTACTAGACAATACAGAAGTATCTCTACAAAGTAGTAGCTAGGAGCTAGCGACATCACCGCATTGTAACTACAAATCCCAAATCGTATTTGTCCGTATCTTCGTAATATTATCTAAATACCTACTTTCTTCTCCATTTCAGTGTGGAAATCCTTGACGTTGGCTCCGCTTTCAAAACCTCCATCATAAATATCTTCCCAGTCTATACTAGTATCTTTGTTGAGTAAGATATCACGATGCAAATTGCTAGTGCCTCCTAAAACACTTGGTTTGAAGTCGGTGGCCTCCACAATCTCAAGTTCCATGGTTCTTCTGATCGGTTCACCTGCACCAAAAACTCTTCTGTACATCTCCATACGAGTATCTTGTTGTGTCTGCTCCCAATTGGAGATTCTTCCTTCCAATGGATGTCTGTTGTTTATTTTGGATGCCAAATTTACTGGTCCTTCTCCATTTCTTAATATATCTTGTAAGGCAGGAGCGTGTTCGGCAGCTTCACCGTAGGAGGTCGAGTTTATTTCCGACGATTGCTTGTTTTCAGGGATTATTCTCAATGACTGGATTGTTAGTACTGCCCTGTAGATCTGTGCTACATCTATTACTTACCATCTTCACTGCTTCTTATCAATACTGCTCGGTGGTGAGTTTTAGAGGTGGCAAAGCGGTGGTGGCGGCGCGCGCACGACAAGCTACACGTGATGCATATGTCCAAATAATTTATTCAATTATCTAAGCTACGGAGAGTGTAGGGGTTGGAGTTTTCAACCATTTCGGTACAAAGCGCCACTCTTCAGGAACCAAGACTCCATTGAAACAAAGACTTCCAAAAGCCAAAAGCACAAACCCAAAAAATTGAAGAATTTTGAACGATTCCCAGCCCATTGACATGGCAAAGATCCACACAAGCATGGTTCTACAAGTATCGACGGTAGTTCTAGAAGTGGCCGACATGCGTTGAGTGATGGAGATGCCAAAAAAGTTGAATGCAGAAATAGATACCATGATGAATATGGATGAGATCAACACCTCACGGTTGGTGGTGAACTGAGTGACCGCTTCGACAATATTAAATGGAGAATGCTCAAACTTAGATGCTGGTTGAATCGTACCAAGAATAAAATTGAGGACCACCATAATCGCTGCTAAAATTAGAAACCCATAGAAACCTTCACAATATACCAACTTCAAAGGCATGATGGAGTTTCTGGCCAAAATGTGTTCTTCTGATACAAACTGCATGGCTTGGAATACTGAAGCTGCCAACACCAATGAAATACCAAAGAAGATCAATGCCGAGCTTTCGCCCGAAGATTCGTCGGAGTTAGAACCACTGGAACCGCTCAATCCAACAACAGCTATGCCTAATGTTACGAGGAATAGACTGATCCACTCAAGCTTGGTGATTTTTCTTTTCAAAAAGAGTACCGAAAAGATAGCCACAAAGAGCACACTGGATCCACGACTCATCTGGTAGACCGACACTGGAATGTAAACCAATCCAATATTGAGCAAGGTTGTGGCGCACAAGTCGCAAACAGCCGGAATTGACAACACCGCGTTCTCCCAGAGTGAGATTTTCCCCTCTTCTGGATCGTTGATAGCAGTATAGCCCTTTTTCCTGAAGAGATTCGTGTTGTAGATTAAATAGTAGACTAGAAGAATCGAAAACTCTCCGGCAAACATCTGTAATGACTGCATGGCAGGCTGCTCGAAGTTTTGGCGCTTGTCGGGATCGTCACAGTACTTGACACATTGGTTATCTTGATATTTGGTAAACAAGGAGTTTGCTGCACCGGTGACCAAAGTTCCGATGACTATAATAAGAAGGCTCGTGGAGCCGAATATGTTGTTGGAGCCCATTAATACTTGGAAGTGCTAGCCAACTACGCGCCCTTTATAAGTGGGGGAAGTGTTGTTTCATCCGTGCGATAAAAGGCCCCATACGGATGTGTCACGTGTGCTATTTTTCCGAGCCAGTCAAACTTTGGCGATTAGCGAGAGCTCACAGACGAATCCCTCGCAAAGGGCGCCGGCTGAGTATTACCTTGCTTAAGCGAGACTTGAGAGTTGACTGGGTTAGACTAATTTCAAGAGAATGAATTAATGATTCTGTATTGCGTTGAGATCATGCAGCCGTTGACGAAGAAGAGTGTTGCGAATGGCTGTCAAATTCGGTTGAGCGTCATGCTCGAGTATTGCGCGGTCGAGAATGCGGGGAGCGCGTGATAAAAACGTGATTGTTTCATCAAAATGAGCCGCATGATGGGCATCGTGGGACGGTGATATCTCGATATTTAGACCGCCATAAATCTAGACTGGACCATAGAAATAGTTTTGTATCTGGGGGAAATAGAGAAGAGTACCTCAAAAATGGGCGAGAGAAGTTTGGTAAGATTTGGAGCTCTAATTATTCTATTGTGGTACCTTTTCTGTTTCTACCCCTTAAAATTGGACTAAATCTGTCCATAGAGCTTCTTACTGTGTTCCAAAAAAGCACAAAATGGGCTTAGTAATAGAAAGGAATTACAAGATAAGTATCCCAACGTATTAGCTCATTCAAACGTCTACAGCGCTTGTTGTGGGTGTTTGAATTGCAACCTGATCATATCAAGATGACTAAGCACCAAGCATTTATTACATAAGAATTTGCTTACCCGGACACCAATCGTCTATATTCAAAAACATCTAGAAAAATTTTTCAGATAGTTTATCCCATTAATATTGCAACATAGGAATCAATTTTTGATAACTAGTTGATATTTCGAGCTATAGAAAGAATATAACAACATAATGGCTTTCGGTGCTCCAAGAGGAAGAGGTGGACCTTCAAGAGGTGGCTTCGGCGGTGGTCGTGGTGGATCCAGAGGTGGATTCGGTGGTGGCCGTGGAGGTGCCAGAGGTGGATTCGGAGGTGACAGAGGTGGTCGTGGTGGTGCCAGAGGTGGCCGTGGAGGTGCCCGTGGTGGCGCTCGTGGAGGTGCCCGTGGAGGTGCTAGAGGTGGCCGTGGTGGTGCTAGAGGTGGTGCCAGAGGTGGCGCCAAGGTCGTCATCGAACCACACAGACACGCTGGTGTTTTCATTGCCAGAGGTAAGGAAGATTTGTTAGTCACCAGAAACTCTGCTCCAGGTGAATCTGTTTGCGGTGAAAAGAGAATCTCCGTTGAAGAACCAGCCAAGGTCGAAGGTGAAGCCCCAACCAAGGTCGAATACCGTGTCTGGAATCCTTTCAGATCCAAGTTGGCTGCCGGTATCATGGGTGGTATTGACGAATTGGGTATTGCTCCAGGTAAAAAAGTGTTATATTTGGGAGCTGCTTCCGGTACCTCCGTTTCTTACGTCTCCGATGTTGTAGGACCTGAGGGTGCTGTGTACGCTGTTGAATTCTCTCACAGACCAGGTAGAGAATTGATCGGTATGGCCAAGAAGAGACCTAACGTCATTCCTATCATTGACGATGCTCGTCACCCACAAAAATACCGTATGTTGGTTGGTATGGTTGATGTCGTTTTCGCCGATGTTGCCCAACCAGATCAAGCCCGTATTATTGCATTGAACTCCCACTTGTTCTTAAAGGATCAAGGTACCGTTGTCATTTCTATCAAGGCCAACTGTATTGACTCCACTGTTGATGCTGAAACTGTTTTCGCCAGAGAAGTGCAAAAGTTGAGAGAAGAAAGAATCAAGCCATTGGAACAATTGACCTTGGAACCTTATGAAAGAGATCACTGTGTGGTTGTTGGTCGTTATATCAGAAGTGGTTTAAAGAAGTAGAGGATTGTATGCATATTGTATAGTAATGTTTTAAATTAATTTTAGTAACCCAGACTGTAGTATTTAGTGATGTGCCGATAATGGTACACTGCAAAACGAAGTATGGAAATGATGTGGTTGTGTAGACGTGATCTAGATGAATAGATAAAAATGATAAAATGTGCGCCATTTCAGTGTCTATCACTGCCTGTCCTTTCTTATCTCTCTTCACCTCTAGCTATTTCATTCTGTATTGCGAGATGTTTACAGAACGAGATCATTGTGAAAGAGTTTCGTGAGTGATGTTTATAAATGTAATAAGAACATACTGGAGAAACCTCTACCAATACAAAGCTAAATGTCACAGTTTTGCTCTATTGCTCTCACACTGTTGTGCCGGCGAAGCTCTCGCGTGGAACTCATGGGAGTAGGAGTAACTGCATATTTCGCATAAAGTTCGCTACGGTGCGGCTTACTCATCTGCCTAGCATTGTGACTACTATCGTGGTACTGTGTTCAGTACCGCACCACTAGGGTCTGTCGCGAAAGCAAGTCATCCCTCGCCACATTTCTTCGCCTAACTCAACCCAGCGCATCTGCTGCCCCTCTCTACATTTAAAACAATAAAACTACGAATCCTAGTCCAAGCACAAGGCTAATTTTTATTTATTGCCTTCTCTCAGCCAGTATACTCAAGTTGCTTGTAACTGTCGGTAACGTACTTTCTCGTAATCCGTTCTAGACTACCATCGACCGATTGTGTTCTGGCTAGAAGGTTCTCACTAAAACTCTCACTAAATTCTCACTAAATTCTCACTAGAATTCTCACACGAAAACATTCTCACCAAAAGAAAGTGAGGGCTCCCGCCATTGCTGCACTCTTTTCTGTTGAGAAGCCGAGTATTGATCTCCTGCAATCCCTCACTGCTTCTATTGTACATTTATCTGCATAAGTTCACCTCTATACCTGTTATGATACTACTCTACACTACCTCCCTATAGTCGCATCATTGGCAGTCTTTTTTACTAATCTTGTTATCGCCCCTCCCTTAGCTTTGCCGCTGGTAGCAATTTTTCTGCGGAGCGAAACATCTAAAAACATTTAAATCATACATCTTTCTACCCTAATAAATACATATACTTGAAACAGAGGCAAAATATACCACTCATCCCTTGCTTCGTACTTATAATTCTCCGGCAAACATAGCAGTACTTGAAAAGCCAATAATCTCCCGAATTTACCGCCAAGACTCCCCTAGCCAAGTAGTTGATCTACTTATTCTACCTCAAAGAGTTCCTGTAGAACTATAATGAAAAGAGTACGACAGAGACAAGAACCATCGACATCAAACATGAACTCGGATAATGACTCAAACTCTCATGCCCCGATACCCGCCCTCGATCCCAATCACAATCACCTGCATTTGCGCCGGGAGTCCGAATCTGCCAACGAAAGTATCATTGAGATCTCGGACGACGACGAGAGACTGCCTCAGAGCCACTCCAATACCCCTATATCGTTCCCTGGCATCCAAATACCCATTGATAGAGATAACGAACCACCACACAGATCACGTGACACTACATACCAGCTGGTGGTGGAGGTTGAAGACGAGGACGACTTGCTTATAACGGGAACAAACCCCAATCCTAGCCCTTTGACGGTTCATGGTGTACCTACTGGAAATCTTGTGACGATACCGAGTGGACCGGAGCACGAACCGTTGGATGGAGACGAAATACAAATAATCAATGAGCGACCAATTGCTCGACCCCCGTCTGTTCCCGGCAGAAGGTACCCCTTAAGAGGACCAGTGAATGTGCCTCTGTTTGAAGAGGTTAACGCAATTGCAGGGGCACATTTTGGTGTCCATCATAGCGGTGCTACTAGAAGTGTGCCGGGCATACGAGGAGGTTATAGAATGCCCAATAACTTTTGGGTACCTTTTTCTTCTACTGGAAGAAACACTCGTCAATCAGGAAGGCGACAACCCCCATCGAATATCAGCGAACGCAACTTGTTACTGTATCTCCATCGAATGCTTCGACAGAATCCGCAGTTTGCCGAGTTTGCACCCCATGAAGCGTTTGGACCAGATTCCAATGAGATAGAAAGCTCTATAATGGAACGTATAGATCGAGAAAACGAGCTGGAGTTGAATTCAAGATTGGCTAACGAAAACTTGTTCAATAGAAAAACGCTACAGGAAAAGAAAGAGCAAGCTCTGCGTGAACTAAAGGGATATACAAATGACATCAAACCTGAGTACAATCCTGGATGCGAATTATGTGGTGTAAGTCTTGGCGAAGGTTTGCCAGAAGATTTCAAGCCCGATAGTCGGTACAGCGAAAATTTCGAAAAGTATGCCAATGAGTGTCGAGTTCAGGCACCATGGTTCTGTATATTGCAGTGTACTCCAGCCGATGTTGAGTTATCAAGGCGGATCTTTACTTCCAAATGTGGGCATGTTTTCTGCGGCCGTTGTGTTCGGAACATCGCCAATAGACCAAAACGAACAAAAAAAACACCCAGTGGTTTCAGCATCGAGAATCCAACCTTGGTATCGCCTCCAAAATGCCCAGGGCAAGATTGTGGAAAACGATTTACAGTGAAAACATTTGTAGAAATATACTATTAATGTAACGAAAGGATATGGAAACAACTTACACGAGTTTTTCCTTTAGTTGTACAAAGAGCTAACAAGCAAGTCTGTTTCTAAATAACGGTTTATATCCAGCTTAATTTTTATTATTCAGTTACTACTAGCTATCACTTCAAGTCGAGTAAGGCGCTCTTACGATCGTTAACTATCAATTATTAACTACTATACGTCCTTTCTAATACTTATATTTAATAAAACATACACGAGCTAGAGATTGAAACGGTATACTCAACTAATCAATTCTAGCTTCGGATAATGTCAAAGGTTTGATATTGTTCGAAAACACCGACGATCCTGACTTGAACCTATTGATCTTCTTCAATTTCTCTCTTACGACCATGACCGGCACCGACGATTTTGTCACCAAGTAGTTGGATAGCGATCCTAACAAAACGCCCTTGATGGCACTCTGTCCCTTCGATCCGACTACCACTAGAGTGGGCTGTAAGTTGTCAATAAGTTCAAGAATCAAGTGTCTTGGAATAGGATGGTGGATAACCTCAATAACAATGTGGATTTGTAACTTGGTCAACTTCAAGAGATTGAGCACTTGCTGTTTGGCTTTGGTCAACATGTTCAATCTATAAGATTCTCTGCTGGACTCATTGATGGTGTTACCCTTCAAGTGATGGTTATTGTCGTTTTCCTCAATCACGTATATGATGAAAAGCACCGAGCCATCCACCAAAACAGTTCCGAGACACCACTCCAATGCAAAGATGGACTCAGGCGAGAAGTCCATACAGACAAAGAACATCTTGGGTTTGACTTTGGGGTTAATTAGCTGGAAGAAGTTTCCTCTGGTAATAACCTGAATGGCTCGAGATTGTGCTTTATTAGAATCGACTTCTCCTTCTTTGATGGTTTCATTGAGTTGGGAAGCAAACTCGCTGTCCAACTTATCTTCAATTGCGGAAGTGTACGGAACCATAAAATCCGGCTCAGAGTCGTCGGTCTCCTCTTCAACAGTATCGCCTTTCCTTATCGACTCGTTCTTGTCACCTGAGCGATCCCCGCTGGGGTTTTCAGTGTTTCCGGATGAGGAAATTCCCGCTTGTCTCTCAAGAATCTTCCTACGGTAAGCTTGGTAGTTTTCGAGTTTTTGACGCCTAGCAATAGCGTCCTGGTCTGTTTTACTAAGATCCAAACCTTCTTGACCTGTTAGTTTCTGCTTGTCACTGGCCAATCTCTCTAATGCGTCTTTGTCAATGTACTTCCCGATATTTTGGGCATTGGCAAAGCCTCTTTCATTTGCAGTCAACTCTTCCAATTGCTTGATAGTCGATTGGTCGCTCAAGTTTTGGTTCTCTAGGATGGTGGAGATTTCGTTGATTTTCTCATCATGGCATGCAAAATTGGGAAGAATGTTTCCTGTATCGTCGTACTGAAACTTTTCATTCGAGTCGTCATCAGATATGTGCTCTTCTTCACTGACTTCATTTTCCCATAATTGGTCAGGATCATCACCGTCACTACTCTTGGTCTGCTGCTTGCTAACAATTCTCTCCAGTGGGTCATGATTGGTTATGGACCACTTTAAGTCCTTATTAAATTCGTCCTTCAGAACTGAAGAGGATCGACTGTTGAGCGATCTTGTGGGAGAAACTGAGCGGCCTCTGGACTTGGATTTCTGAATAATTGAGAGCTTCTCTGCTTCCAAACGAGACTGACGACTTGTCATATTGGAAGTGATTGGTGGGACTTGATGAATTGATTGCTTCTGATAGTCCGTGTGATCAGATAATTATATTGCTAAACTTCGATGCACGGTGAAAGATAAGTTCTTTGTAAGGAAAAAGGAATTATCAGGTTCGAGAGTCTGTTGAAGTATCCGTGGTCGATCTATGATGGTATAAGTTGAATGGATCTGTACCGCCGGTTCCTGGTGTGGTGAGCTGGGGCAATTGGCTGAGTGACGCCTCCTTTTCGTTGTGATAATCGTATCACGTGATAAATCCGGAGATACAACAATCAAGTTAGAGACTAGTAGCGACTGCGCGGTACTGGGGGCTTAGTTCCTAGAGTTGTAGTGGTGGTAGGTGGTGCCGAATACGTATGCAGAGAGAAGAGTAATGATGTATTTATTAATAGAGCTGGGCGATTGCTTTCAGCTGTAGGTGCAATCCGCTGTGGAGTGGAGTCCGCTGCGGAGTGCAGAGTCGAAGGCATGGTGCGATTTACTCGTTTGAGGGATTGGCGGAAGCTGTAACGCCCTTGCGACATATTACCTACATGCGCACAAGTACTATATGACCATACGCTAGCTGTCGTCACTGCAAGAATTTCGTGGCTTTTAATGCTCTCTCAATACTGTAGTCTCTTATCACCTACTTACCCCAGCCGCGTCACTCGCGCATGCTTCAGCCGTACTGAAAGTCACATCAGAGAATCTAGCATTATGGGATTGGCGAGACGATTCGTTGTACTTGGACAATATAGTCGGTTAAGCAGAGACTGAACTACGAAGTCATACACTCGCATATGTTGTCGAGGCTGAGGTGCCAAGACAATCCTTATTGGGCTAAGAATTGAAGTTTATTTAGTGCATGCATGTCACGTGACGTCAAAGACTTATAGATATCAACTTGATTTTAGTCGAGGATTGCGCAAATTTGTGAGAGACACCGCTCTGACTATTTCTCTAAACCAACGTAGCTCTTTGAATTGTGTAGGATAATATAGAAGAATTTGGATCGAGAAATTGGAGGAATGAATTGCTGCGAATAGTAAGATTCACTACTTCGCACTTACGAGACCATTCCGTTCGCGTGACTTTTATTGAAGGTGGTCTGTGGGGTAGTTAAAAGTGGGCCTGTCAATTCCGGTCCATATTAGAAGCTTGAGTTGCAAAAAATGTAGTTGTACTTCTTTTGTAAGTTTAGAACTATCAATATCTATAAATGTCGAACAGGCTATATATAAGACGTCTGGTAATAATAATCTGACTCTCGAGTGGTGATTTTTTTTTTTGATGAATTGTCCTTAGACACCGGTTTAGCTAGTCTTGTCATCCTCGTCGTCTTCTTCTGTATACTCGACGAGCAAATTAGCACCAGACGCTAATTCGGGGATATCAGACACAAGCTGCAGAGAACACTCAATAATCTTCTTGGGAAATGGTTGTACAAGCTCGAACTTGAATGGGTACTTTACATGATATGTATCAGCAGTGAGAAGATCTGCTTCGCCTTTCATTTCTGGAGTGGCTTCAGCCAAACACTCTTGCACCTCTTCAGTATCTTGCTTTGTACGGAAGAGTTCGAGCTCCACATACATGTATATCCGTGATACTGGAAGCGACTTGTCTACTGTTTCGACCATTCTTTTTCCTGTGGGCAACTTTATAGCTATTCGACTGGATGTTTGGGAAGATCCCTGAAGTAATGAAGGTTCTTGGAGCTGCCTGTTCAAGTATACAGTGCGGACAATAGCCAGGGTACGCAAAGCCAACGTTTCTTCGGCCTCTTTTTGTTTCTGGAGTTTCTTGACCCGGTCTCTCTCCAACGATTGAACATAAGCATCGTCTTGCTGCTGTTTTATAAGCCTGGCAAACTCGATTTCCTGCTGGTCAAAACGCGCAGAGATCATCTGCGGACTGAAAGATTCAAGCAACTTGTCTAAATTACGAAGAATTTTGCTGGAAGTGCCAGATTGGAGATCTGGGCTGAGAAAATGGCTGGCCAAGTTGGACTTGTATAGGATAGACATCGAGCTGAGAATGGTCTGTGGATTACTGGAGACATTTCCTATGAGCATGATGTATGGAAGACGTTTAACTTTGTATGTTTTGCCGATTTCATATGCTTCTCGGCTTGTTTCAACGTTATTTATGTAGATTATAGTATCTTTATATGAGCCAGACTCCTTGTGGAAGAGGGATTTGAAGTGAGGATTCTGTACTAAAGTGTTTGTAAACAGTCTGCTTTCCTCCAAATCGTTTACGAGCACCACCAATAGCCAGATATAGCCTTTTTGGGCGGAGTCGTATGCAGCATTGAAGTCAGATTCGATAATGTTGAAGTCAGAAGCATTATTAAGATCCCATCCGAGCTGTGGTTGGTACTTGGAATAGTTAAATGTCAGAGGAAATCTGTTGGGAGCCAATTTGGCTATATGATTAAGTCCAAGCAATTGCTTGACTGCTGAAAAGAGCACCAGAAGAAGGGTCTTGGGGATGATAAGAAGGATGATCCAGAACGATTTCCATGCCGGTTTTCGAGCTGGAGGATACTGTGATTCATCCTGAAGCAGCTTTTCAGACTTTTCATCATTCTTTTCCGATAACGAAGCATGGATCCCCACCTCCAAGTGCCACGAGGACGAGATACGGGGGGCCTTGGGAAGCCGAGGCATTATGGCGTCCATGAACATCTGGCTCTGAAGATTGACAGCTTCGGTCCTACTGGATGTATCTGGAACATCAGGGTGGTCGTCTAGGGTGGCGGTGATGTCGCTGGCGGTTATATTGGCTGAGCCAATGGCGTCGAAACCCGAATCAAAGTACTGTGATATGGCATTGTTGAGGTTCTGGTCGTGAATAGTAAGAAGTTGGCTGATCTTGTCGTTGTCTTGATCTCCCTCAATACCGGAAATGGCCTTGAACTGATCTAAGGCGTCTTGCTGGCTAGAATCGGACATGGTTGTTCTCAGCTTCTATGTGGACACCGCCGATAAGTATATGTTGGTCACGTGGATGCGTAGATAGCAGAGGTATTAGTAAGGGAAAGTACATTTTGCAAATGAGATAGAGAGAAGTAGCTTACAGTTGACCACGGACGTATCATACTAACAAAGGCGAAAGGATCGTCTTTGGAAGATACTGTGGTGGGAAGGTAATACCAAAGAATTAGGGAGAAATGCTACACTGGTGCGACAAAAATTATATGACAAGAGTGAGACAAAAACTAGATTTGAATAGTGTGTATCAGAGTTACTTCTGGGTAGTGATGTGAAGTAGTGGCAAAGTTGAAGTACAGGTAGTAGTACGCTAACTTATTGTCTGAGATAGCCCAATTTATTAGTCGAGCAAAATTTCCAAGTGGAAATATCAACCGTTAATGAAAGCCTAGACTAGCGATTCAGCAGAGTACGTCTTTAGGGTGCATTTAGACTAGTGTTGTGATACTAGCCTGGATATTATTAGGCACACTATTCGACATAATTGACATACCATTGGGGGGTGCGGATCAGACGTAGTTTGCATGCCAACGGAGCAAGTCACAAGTGGCTTGCCTTGCTCACAGCAACTGCCAAGAGTGGCCAGGTAAATTGCTGCCATGAGTTCCGTCCACTAATGCCAATGTGCGCTTCAAAACTATGCAGCGAGTTCACAGGCTCAAACTGTGGCTACGAACACTGCAGCCTCCGCAGAGTGCAGTTTTTTGCAGCCGGGGAGGGTATTACGTAAGAAGATCAACGGCGCAGAGAAAGGTGGCGGGACAAGAATGGCTACTGCAACCGTGATCAGTGAGCATGTTCCCGTGTTAGTCGGCTCCTGCCTGTCGCTAACGTTTGCGTGTTATTGTTCCCCTGATTCGCATCTAGCTACGTCTCAGTTGGGGTCTGGGTCACCGAGGCGCGTCCGGCTGTGAGTTGCTAACACACGTGACCGGACCTCCGCCTGACCGTCCCTCTGGACCGCGGTTGACGGCCCTGACTTCGGGAGTCGGACCACCGCTACATCGAGCCACCGACCACATGCAAGTTCATGAATGAAGTTTTGAGCTAGGGCGGTGTGACGGGCGGTATGTTATTCCGCCGAATATTGTCCCTCCTCTCAGTACCCAGACGACCCCACTCACACCGATATCTTCCGAAGAGTCCAATCAGATCTTTTCCTTCGCGAAAATTCGTCACCGCGTCTGACTGATTTTGTTTAATAACCATTTTTCTATATTTGCTGGCTCGACTTCACCTCGTGCGTGTAATTGTAGCCTTGCTTCCTTTTCTCCTCGCACTCTCGGAGTATCGAATTTCTGTCTTAACGGGATTGTTAAATTTCATATAAAGTGGCAGAATCCCAGACGCCTCGGGGCCACCATTTATATTATTTTTTGCTATTTCCAGTTGTACTACAATAATTCACAACTAGTATGTCTCGTTACCTCAAGACACCACTTGCAAAAGGGTTGATCGGTGTGGGTTCGGTCGTTGGTGCCGCCATAGTCTACGCGGACTTCATCAAACCCCCCAACCCTCCTCAGTTGGTCAATAGTTATGCGCCTTTGAGGAAAGAAAGACCTGCTCCTCCATCCAGAGAAGCGCTTATCGAGAATTTAAAGAACACCAAAAAGTTCGACGTTGTCATCATTGGTGGAGGTGCCGTTGGTGCTGGTACTGCCTTGGACGCCGTCACCAGAGGACTCAATGTGTGTTTGTTGGAAAAGACCGATTTCGCATCTGGAACCTCTTCCAAGTCTACCAAGATGGCCCATGGTGGTGTTAGATACTTGGAAAAGGCCATTTTCCAATTGTCCAAAGCCCAACTTGATTTGGTCATCGAAGCCCTTAACGAAAGAGGTAACATGCTTAGAACCGCTCCTCACTTGGTCAGTGTCTTGCCCATCATGATCCCTGTCTATAAATGGTGGCAAGTTCCTTACTTCTTCGTTGGTTGTAAGATGTACGATTGGTTCGCCGGTCACCAAAACTTGCGTAACTCCACTGTGTTCTCCCGTGAAATGACTAGTGCTATTGCCCCAATGATGGACGACAGCAACCTCAAGGCCACTTGTGTTTACCATGATGGTACTTTCAATGATTCTAGAATGAACTCCACTTTAATTACCACTGCTATTGACAAAGGTGCCACTGTCTTGAACTACTTTGAAGTCGACCAGTTGTTGAAGGACTCTGATGGTGCTTTGACTGGTGTCAAGGCCCACAATACTGAAAACGGCGAGTCTTTTGACATTAATGCCACTGCCGTTGTTAACGCCACTGGTCCTTTGGCTGACAGAATTTTGGAAATGGACAACGATCCTCAAGGTTTACCTCCAAAGGTACCTCAGGCCCCAAGAATGATTGTTCCATCTTCTGGTGTCCACGTTGTTTTGCCTGAATACTACTGTCCAAGAGACATGGGTTTGTTAGATCCTTCTACTTCTGACGGTAGAGTCATGTTCTTCTTGCCGTGGCAAGGCAAGGTTTTGGCTGGTACCACCGATACTCCATTGAAAAGAGTTCCAGAAAACCCTATTCCATCTGAAGAAGAAATTCAAGATATCTTGAAAGAGTTGCAAAAGTACATTGTTTTCCCTGTTCAAAGAGATGATGTGTTATCTGCCTGGTCAGGTATCAGACCATTGGCCCGTGATCCTAGCTTAATTCCTGCTGGAACTGAACCAACTGGTTCCACTCAAGGACTTGTTAGATCTCACATTGTTCAAGTATCTCCATCCAAATTGGTGACTATTTCCGGTGGTAAGTGGACCACTTACAGAGAAATGGCCCAAGAAACCGTTGACACTTTGGTCAAGACTTTCGATTTCGATGGAAAGAATTCCAAATTATTACCATGTCAAACTAACAAGATCATTTTGAACGGTGGTGAAGACTACTCCAAGAACTATTCTGCTAGATTGATTCACGAATACAGAATCCCATTGAAATTGGCCAAGCACTTGTCCCACAACTATGGTTCTAGAGCCGCCCTTATCTTGGAATTATACCACGAATCAGACTTCAACAAATTACCAATCACTTTGGCTGCTGGCAAATCATTTGAACCTTCTGAACTCGAAGCTTCCTCTGAAAATCAATTAAGTTACCAATCATTTGATGAACCATTCACCATTGCCGAATTGAAATACTCTTTGAAATACGAATACATCAGGACCCCAATCGACTTCCTTGCTAGAAGAACCAGATTGGCGTTCTTGAATGCTAGAGAAGCCGCAAGTGCCGTCGATGGTGTTGTGGAAATCATGAAGAGAGACTTGGGCTGGGATGACAAGACCGCAAAGAAAATGTCCGATGACGCTAAAGACTACATTGGAAAGATGGGCATTTCACCCAAGAGATTCGATGTTGAGGAGTTCGTTGTTCAATAGAATATAGATTGTATAGAATTAGATGAAGAAAATGATATGTATGATTAGAACTGATGGGTGCAAAAATCGTAGGTGTGTCCTGGTTTGAGAGGTGGGGGGAAAAAAACCGGAGTCAGTTCGTCCGAGAAGGTAAAGGCTGCAAATCTGCTAAAACTACGAGTGAGGTAAGCAAGGTCACCGAATTGCAACAGCAGCATTTCTTGACCCCGCCAAGCAGCGTGCCAGATTGTGGAATCAAGCCCCGCCTTGGAGTTAAGAACCCTCACCATGTTATATATGATTAGCGTCTCTCCAGGCGTAGGAGCACGTTACAGGGCTACGTTCGGGGCCCGCCTCGTTGGCACTTGCATCAGGCGAAAAACGCACGCAGTCTAGTTACAACATCGCTCGTGCTACGAAAAGGACTTCCGATCGGACACGTGAGCAACTCGATGGTGAGAGATTATGCCATGGCAGACAGCTACTTTACAGAAAGCTATAGCTAGGCAGATTTGAACGACATTTTGACATCTCTTTTATACTTTTGAAACATACAGAGTGTCATGAATAGTATCTGTCCCTGCTAAGAAAATAATGTGGAGACCAAACGTTTTCCCCAGAAGACCGTACCTTGTATTACTTTCGCTCATTGAAGACTACTACGTTATATGTAGACGTATTATCTGTCTGTCATTTGTTGGTACTGCATAGTACCTCAAAATGTTTACATTACGTGGTGTTTACATTCTCACGTGAGTATAACCTCAACATCAAATTTACACGTTCCAGCACCACTCAACAGTCATAAAACCATCCAGTATTCATCGAACAACACAACAATTGTATTTTATTGCATATCGGCCATCACAGAAGCGGACAGTTTTTTCCAAATCAAACTCCACGGCTTATGACCGACAATAATCATCGTTTTACACACTCCAGGGGCCATGCCAGAGGGCCGAGTGGACTAAACGAAATGGACCTCAATCGTTCTTTCAGTTTTGGCAAACTCACAGGAGCTTCTGAAGATATAGGAGAAGAGCCTAGGCTTATTAATGGCTTCAAAACTCCAGTTCCCCAGTCTTCAGATTCCCCTCATACTCCAGAAAACCCCACATCGACACAGCTTGGCCAACAACTGTCCCCTGGCATAAAAAACCCATTCGTAAGCCCCGAAACGCGTTTAGACAAGTTTGAACAGTTCAAGCTGCAACATTCGTCCTCCCTGAAGGCACCAGAACTCTCCCCATTACAGAAGTTGGCCAACTCGCTTCCCGTTCTAGTGGCCTTCCCTAGCATTTTGCTTTCTTGTAGCTTGGCATATGTGCCGCCAGAATCAGCAGGATCGTCTGCTGCATCACTTTTGACCGTGGCCTCGGTACTGGTTACGTTGGCAGCCGCTTTTCTTGCTATAATCAAAGTGATTGTTAATATCAATATAATTGCTTGGAGCTCGAAAAGACCAAGCGTGACTGCCTCAAGTACCTCAGAAAGCACCTCGCTTACCTTAATTATGTTAGGTGCTGTCTCGCTAATCTATTTGGCCTCATTTGTGCTGCCCACCAGCAGGTTAGCGGTAGTGCTATTGGGACTCTATCTCGATGAATACAACTTGTACACATGGGTGACATTAGCCATTGACATCTATATATCATACAATGAGTCCCAGGACCATTTTTCAGTGCTAACGGTAATACTTGGTCATGTATTGGTGGTAGTTGGGTTCAGAATCCTCTTCAAAAAACTCGTGCTCTCATCGATTTCAAGAACGTTACATGGCCTAAGTTCGAAGATATTAGGTACTGTAGGGGTGATATCGTCCGTAATACTTCTTTTGGCTAATAAAGAAGGGCTAAGCTACAGTATCATTGGGGTCAATTTAGCATCTTCCGTCATTTTTGTGATCTCCCTCCATGAATCCGATCTCAGAAGCACCAAATACGTTCCAGTGCTCCTATCAGTAATCGCCATCACACTAGAATTTGTGGTTTTATCCAATAATATCGATTTGGTCACAATAGTCAATATACTCTTGCCTTTGGTTATCCAGGCAGATCGCTCGTATGAAGTCTTGAGCAAAGAAATACCAGGAACTACTACTAATCCTGACAAAGAAAACCTTAAACTGACATCGATTATAAAAGAATTGCTCGGTCATTCCGACACTCGGGCTATCTTCAACTTTTTGCTACTCAATACCACCTTTATGTTCATACAATTGTTGTACTCTTTTAGGTCTAAATCCTTGGGATTACTTTCAGACTCGCTCCATATGGCGTTAGATTGTACCTCCTTGGCCCTTGGATTATTTGCAGGTATTCTTTCAAAGAAGGAGATCAATGTCAATGGGAAGTATCCGTTTGGGTTGAAGAATTTTGAGATATTGGCTGGATTTACGAATGGGACTTTGCTCATTGGTATTAGTGGGAGTATTATATTCGAAGCAATTGGCAGGTTGTGGAATCCAATCGCATTACAAAAGACCAACGAGCTAATCATAGTTTCTATCTTGGGGTTACTAGTCAATTTAGTGGGTATATTTGCATTCAACCACGGTCATGATCATGGCCACTCTCATGGCCACTCTCATAGTCATTCTCATAGTCATTCTCATAGCCATTCGCACGGTCATTCCGATTCGGAACCAAAACTGGACGAATGCGACGAAGGAATGAATGATAACATGAAAGGAATCTTCCTACACATACTAGCAGATACGCTAGGCTCTGTTGGGGTGGTTGTTTCGACCATACTTACCAAAGTTTTCAATTGGAATGGATTTGATCCTGTGGCCTCCATCATAATTGCATTACTTATCTTTTTTTCAGCGGTTCCCTTGATTAAATCCACAGCATCGACCTTGCTATTGAAGTTGTCTGCAGAGAAAGAGTCCAAAATTCGCTCGGTCTTGAACGAAGTAAGTCTGATTAAAGGTATAAAATCGTTTTCTACGCCTCGTTTCTGGCCTAATTCCTCCAATACGTTGAATGGATATATACATATCCAGGTTTATAGAGGTGAAAATATCGTTCACTTAAAGAAGCTGTGTGAGCATGTTTTTCTGGCGGGTGGAATTGATGTTATGATTCAGATGGAGAATGACTATGACGATTGCTGGTGTCGCTTGAATAGCGATATCACATCCTTTTAGTACAACTGTCGACCAACTAATCACTCTCAAACTAATACAAAGAACATCCTAGCGGCCCAATTATCCACATTTCTTCTGCTCTGTAGTTTCATACGGTGGTTGCTTGTGAAACCGGTATTACTCCCACTGATCCAAGATCGACTGTAAAAATCATTCGAAGAAGTTGTTTCTTTTAAACGAGTCACTCAAAAGACAAGCGCCGCTGGAAGTTCTTGATTTAGTCGATGGACCTGAGCAACTTGCTAGAAATTTCATAGACGTTGGGCTGAAAGCATGCACATATCGTATAAAATATCCTTCACTATCCCACGCGATACTGTCAAACAAAGGTGCTGCAGAGTGCATCGTTATATGCAGTCCTTAGTTGATTAGGCCATCAGGTATGCGCACGACCGTCCATGCGATGGATCCGCATCCTGCTTACATCACCAACCATTCATTACAACAAAACCCTCTACATCTAACCAAATCATGTCTCGTGTTGGTATACTCGCTCTTGGTCCTGCCGGCGTCGGCAAGTCCACCTACTGCAATACCATAATATCACATATGCAATCTATAGGAAGAAGGGCCCACATAGTGAATTTAGATCCAGCTGCGGAAGCTACCGAATTTGAATTTACCATTGATATAAGAGATTTGATTTCATTACAGGATGTTATGGAAGAAATGGATCTTGGTCCTAATGGTGGACTTATCTATTGTTTCGAATTTCTCCTTAATAACCTCGATTGGTTAGATGAGGAAATTGGAGACTACAATGACGAATATCTAATCTTTGACTGTCCCGGACAAATCGAGCTCTATACGCATATTCCAGTGTTGCCTACAATTGTCAAACACTTACAAAGCTCATTGAATTTCAACTTGTGTGCCACTTATTTATTAGAAGCACCATTTATTGTGGATAACTCCAAGTTTTTCTCCGGAGCTTTAAGTGCCATGTCGGCAATGATTTTGTTAGAATTGCCTCATATCAACATTCTTTCTAAAATCGATTTAATCAAAGATGAATACAGTAGAAAACAACTCAAGAAGTTCTTAAACCCCGACCCACTCTTGCTTGCTAATGATGACGAAGATTATAATCCTAAATTTTCCAAATTGAATAAACTTATTGCCAATTTGGTGGATGACTTTGGAATGGTTCAGTTTTTGCCATTGGATTGCTCCAAAGACAGCAATTCGATAGCTACTATATTGAGTTACATCGACGATGTGACCCAGTGGAGTGAAAGTCAAGAACCAAAAGAGCCACCTGCTGAGGAGTTGGCAGATGAAGATGTAGACTATGAATAGTTAATAGAGGTTAATTGAATATGTACATAAATGGAATAGAAAAATTCACAAAATATTTCATTCACTGGACCTTAGAGTGTTTAGTAGGTATCACTGCGAGCCTATACTATTTTTTCGGCCCTACTATTTCCCACCATCTCTCCCTAAACTTTGCGCAATCTCATACCTGCCGCCTAATTCTTTAAAGTGACCGCCCAATGCGCTTTCTTTAGGGCTATTCGTCAAATTTCCCTTCTGTTTACTTTCATTCAAAGTAACTACTCTTGCTATACTGCCAGCTCAGTCTGTTTTTCCACCGACCCTTCTGACTTTCTGTCTCTCTAGCACCTCTCCCTAGCACCTTCTCTTCTCTTCTCTACACGTGATTGAAAAAACCTAGTCAAAATTCAGCCACCAAACAACAAGACAACTACACCTATCTACAGCAGAAGACCGCATCATGGTAGAGATTAATGAAGTGAAAGATACACAGGCTCGCGAAAGCAGAACCGCTGCCCACACCCACATTAAAGGATTGGGACTCGACGAACATGGAGTAGCCAAAAAGGTCGAAGGCGGTTTCGTTGGTCAAGCCGACGCCAGAGAAGCTTGTGGGATTATTGTTGACTTAATCAAGAGTAAAAAAATGTCTGGTAAAGCCATATTGTTGGCAGGATCACCAGGAACAGGTAAAACTGCTTTGGCACTTGCCATTTCTCAGGAGTTGGGCCCTAAAGTGCCGTTCTGCCCCATCGTTGGATCTGAGTTGTTCTCCGCCGAAATCAAGAAAACAGCTGCATTGATGGAAAACTTTAGAAGAGCCATTGGTTTGAGAATCAAAGAAACTAAGGAAGTGTATGAGGGTGAAGTTATTGAATTAACCCCGGAAGAAGCCGAAAATCCATTGGGAGGTTACGGTAAAACTATCAGCCATGTAATTGTTGGTTTGAAGACAGCCAAGGGCACCAAGAACTTGAGATTGGATCCCAGCATCTACGAAAGTATTCAGAAAGAAAGAGTCACCGTTGGAGATGTCATCTATATTGAATCAAACACCGGGGCTGTCAAGAGAGTCGGAAGATCAGATGCCTATGCCACAGAATTCGACTTGGAGGCGGAAGAGTATGTGCCTTTGCCTAAAGGTGAGGTTCACAAGAAGAAAGAAATTGTCCAGGACGTCACTTTGCACGATTTGGATGTCGCCAACTCCAGACCTCAAGGGGGCCAAGATGTTTTATCTATGATGGGTCAGTTATTGAAGCCACGCAAAACAGAAATTACCGACAAGTTGAGAGGTGAAGTGAACAAGGTAGTTTCCAAGTATATTGACCAGGGTGTAGCCGAGTTGATTCCTGGTGTGTTATTCATCGATGAAGTCAACATGTTGGATGTTGAGATTTTCACATACTTGAACCGTGCCTTGGAAAGCTCCATCGCTCCTATTGTAGTGTTGGCTTCCAACAGAGGCTTGACCACCGTGCGTGGCTCTGACGACGATACCAAGGTTCCTCATGGATGTCCTCCGGATCTTATTGACCGTCTTCTTATTGTCAGAACTTTGCCATACAACAAAGACGAAATCAAAATCATCATCTCTAAGAGGGCTTCTTTGGAAGGAATTGCTGTATCTAATGAAGCATTGGACAAGTTGTCGTTGCATGGTTCCAACGTTTCGTTGAGATATGCATTGCAGTTGTTGACTCCAGCCGGTATTTTGGCAAGCACTGCAGGCAGAAGCGAAATTTCACTTGAGGATGTTGAAGAATGTGAGCTTTTATTTTTGGACTCTCGTCGTTCCATCAAGGTATTGGAGTCGAGCAAGGATTTCCTTTAGTTTGTAGAGAATTGTATAATAGAATAAAAAGTAATAGTAAGAAGAAGCTAACGGCCAAAGCTATCAGGAGAAGGGAGGTAGTATGTTGCTCTTGTATTATAGTCGACTACGTCTAAGTAGAGTATTGTGCAAACGCTATACTTGTAGATGGAAACCTTTCTGTCTACGAGTCACTGTCACTGTTATTACGTGTATTGGTTACTGGGCTTCGCCTAAATCTATACACTCTTCCAAAAATTGGCTGGCACTCAATATTTCAGTACTACCGTAAATTACCTTTCTGCCACTTTTATTTAATCCCGACCATTCTTGTAAGTTCTGGTACTCCAAATAATTTCCTCCTCCAATTACAAATACCTGAGATTCTTGATATGTCTGTCTTCTAGGAGGTTTGGAATGACCTCCTCTTGACTTTGGATCAAAGTACAAGTAATCGTCAGTCAATACAATAGAGTCATTGGAGGAATTGTTTGGATCCATGATAGCCTCAACAATATTGGTTATTGGAAGCTGTTTCTTCTCTGGAATGAAATTTTTGATTCTAGAGGCAATAGAACTTAAACCATCGGATATTTTGCCTTCAGTGAACCCGTAAAGCTTGGACGACAAACCGCTTAGAAGTGCCGACGAATTG
This sequence comes from Suhomyces prunicola, assembly GCA_030568655.1. NCBI lineage: Eukaryota > Fungi > Ascomycota > Pichiomycetes > Serinales > Debaryomycetaceae > Suhomyces > Suhomyces prunicola. Next base: position 334,220 of record JAJMGJ010000009.1, read on the forward strand.
TTAGCGGTAGAGCTAGAATCTCCACCGAAATTGTAATTTTGAGAGTTAGTAGAGCCGTTTACTCCGGAAAGATTGGTCAACTTGGTCACTTCCTTGAACTTCAAGATGTAGTTAAGTGCGTTCAAGTTAACATCCGAATACTTAGTGGCAAAGATTGATCTTACTTTACTAATAAAATCCTTGGATAAATTAGGAGTCACCAATATCAAAATCAAGAATGTTCTGAGCTTATCGTTTGCCGATCCACTTGATTCGATATCTTCGTTAAGCAAGTTCAAGAATTGCTGGAGAATTTTTGGGTCGTTTAAGTTCTGTTCAATTTCAAAGAACTGGTCCAATTTTTTGGATTGGATCTCGTTAATCAACGTGGCCAAGATATCCATATGCATGTCTAAAGTGGACTTTCTTGCAGTCAACTCTGGCAAAGCATCAACGGCTTTTTGAATGTTCAGAGTGTCTTTGTTTTCATTGTTCAAGTCGATATCATTCAATGACGATATACCAGTTTGTTGCGTCAAGCTTTGGGTATCCTTTTTATACTGATTCAACTCGATATCGGCATTTTCGACCACATCAGGGAACGGCAATTGGGAATACTTATTCCAGAAAAAATCCTTGGGGTCAATGTCATAATTCTTCACCGTGGGCTTGTCGTTTTGATCCTTGCCTGGTTTGATGAGCTTGATGGTATTTCTTTCAAGGGTGAAGACGTCGCTAATCATACACTGGTAGATCCATGAGTGAGAGAACATCGAGGCCAAATCAATGTTTCTGTCCAACAAGATCAAAACAGGTCTCTGCTGGTTTGATAATGCTAATGAAGATGCCGAATTGAGCGATGAAGTATTTCTCGAGTTGTTGATGTAGTCTCTAAGTTTCATATCGAGTTGGGTGGCGACAAACTCTGCCGGTCCACCTTTGGAAGAGCGAATAATGGGAATCTGATCGAGGGTAATGATAGAAGACAATAAGCCATTTGAAATATCTTCAACAAGTTCATTAATCACATCTTCGTTGGTGTTGGGACTGTTGAGTTTGGTGAAAATCTTGGGTAAATTGAGCGAAAACAAGTTTGGTTCGGTGACCAAGTAGTTCAAATATTGATCATAAACCTGCTTGATTTTGGCAGATTTGCCTAGAATTGATACTTTTTTGGCAAACTCTTCGAGAAGTTCTCTGTTGATTGAGGATGTAAAGTTGATATAAAAGTTCTCGTACAAGTCATTCTTCAAGTCGTCAATTATCTGGAGAATGTTGTTTATTGTAGGTTCCACGAAATACACCACTGGAACATCTGGCAATGCTGATCTCTTAGAATCAATGAGTGCATGGATTGTCACTCCGTTCGCTAATAAATCGTTAACTCTCAAGACTGACGACAAGATCAACCTCGACTTATGATCTAACACGAGAGCCTTCCATGTGACTTCTTCCGTGCTGAGAGCATTGACCTGGTTCAGGTCGTCCGATTTGTTGAGATTAAGCATTTTCTCCAAACAGGAGATCTGTTTGTCTCTGAGCGATTCGGACATGACGGTGAATTAGGGCTTTCTTCGGGATTTTTTTGTATTGTTGAGCTTTTCAAGCAGTTATTTGCCCTTTATGTTACAATGCGCTTTTGAAACCTGTAAATAGTTGATTCGCTACAGTTTTCAAATGGCTGTGCTGTCAGTGTTTCTTGTCAAGCTCGTCTTTGAGGTTTCTGGACGTGTTCTCACGTGCGTCACCCAAAGCGTAGACTGCCTAATCGGGCAACGTATCACATTGCTACGGGTTACAGGTAATTGTTAAAATTTTATTATTAGCTGAGTCTTTACTCTATAATACAACTAAAAGTACAGAGCCACTTTGCCAGAAAGCATGTTACCTCCAACTCTTTGTTCCAAGATGCGGATCAGGTTTGTTCTTATATCTCCGAATCTTAATGTATTGTTTCACTCTGTTATGGAGTAGCTAGATAGCCTCAACCTGTAATGAGGTGCACACTAGGTAGCATTGATCTGATTGAAATCTAAACTCAGGCTTTCGCGCTCTTATGCATGAGATTGTCTTTCTGAATTCTCTCGGATTACTATGCCTGGCTTGGAGGCAAACTTATGTTCTTACCTTAATTGACATCATCGTGACTGTAATTCGAAAATCGGTATGTTCGTTGACACTTTGTCATAAGAAGACTATCAATTCTAGCCTACTTCCAAGCAAACATGGTTATATACTTCTATCAATTAGGAATGTTCGGGGCAATCTTTTTGTCAATCTGGTCACATAATTTTTCGCAGCCACAATCAAGCGAGTTACGAACTCTTGTATTCAACAATTCCTCTCAATACCTTTATTTTGCCGTAAATTTCATGGTCTATTGTGTTTTCTTCTTCCTTAACCTCTTTAGGCTTGTTCTTGTGCTCCGTGCCTGGTTTTGGCCATACGCATTTCAACCGTAGTCTGGAACATTCGTAGCAATTAGGCTTCGATTCCGAGCACCTTTTCTTTCGCTGGCGGCACGTCAAGCACCCCATTCTGGATCTTTTTGTCACAAACTTGCTGTTTTTGGGATGATCCAGAGCCACGTACTCACTGCTGGATCCAGCCAAATGGGAGTAGGGGGATGAAGACGAGGTTGAAGACTCGGCATCATACTTGAACGGTGGGGAGGCCATGGATGACTTACTCGGTTTCTTTCCTTTGGTGATGGTGGGCGAGCCTTTCATCGAAGAATGATTACTTTGGTTCAACAGAACAAAATTACTACCGGTAGAAAGCGGTTGACTATTCGAATCCCAGCGCTCTGGAGTGGGGCCACTCTCCTCTTGGTGAGTACCCATATACTGCGAATGTTTCCTGTAGGGTTCTTGGAGACCCGGGATTGGGACTGGTGCATGCTGCTGTATATGCTCGTAGTTATGGGGATTATCACTTGGGGCCGAGTTGTAGGTATATGTTGGTCTTTGCAAAGTCTTGTATGCATCTGGTGCCTGACCTGATACTTGGTGACTAGGTATTTGGTTTCGGTACGGCTGGAAAGTAGCCTGTTGTTGTTGCTGCCCTGCTGGCTGATGATAGGGTATGTGATGGTTATCAGCCATATTGGGCACATAGACTGGATGAGGATAAGGCTGCTGATGCTGAGAATACTGTGGAGTGATAATAGGTCGTACTAATTGCGATGGGTTATGACTCTCCTGTAATGGACCGTGGCCTTCTACAATTTCTGTATTTGATGTTGGCACTCCGGGAACAATCAGTGGAGCCCCGATCTGTTCTTCGGGGTCGTTCAAGGCGTTCAGAAGATTGCCTGATCCACTCTTTACGGTGGCAGCTGCTGAGGCAGCTGTAGTCAAAGTTGACCTAGGAATTGGAGAAGAATTAGATATGCTGGGTGCAATCAATGTGCTATGGTCTTGAGCACCAAGGATTTGGGGATGTTGCACTTGATCACTATCAAGCTTATTGTTATTATTATTATTATTCTGGTTAGTACTCGAACCAGTGTTTCTATTTTCACTCCATCCCGGATGCCCCCATTCATTCATAGTAACAAATGGTTTCCGTTTTATAGTAACGAATGGAATATCGAGATCTGAGGCTTCGAATTAAATATGAAATTCTCGGAATATTCGAGACTTGATTGAGTTTTTAGTAAGCAGCCAAAGCCAAAATTAAATACTAGAGTGGGGTTAGACCAAAGAGAATCGGCCTAAATTATTTTCTTCTAGAACTTCTCTGGTATGACCTCCAAGGTTGACAATACTTTAAGCGAGCCTCCCTCTAACTTTACCCCGAGGTCAAATTTCAATAGCTGAGGGGATTTGGGCTCTATTAAATGGGCAATTCTCTGGAGATACGATCGAGGTATTACCTAGCTGCTTGCTCCAGAAAATGTCTCACACGCTCCAATGTAACCTCTATTAAGTTGTGAAATCGCTCTGGATTAAATACGGCGCACTAAGATCAGGCAGTGAAGCGTTCTGGTACGATTGTTAAAACTTTGCTCGCTTAAAAAGAAACGAAATAATATTTCAAAGGCAGTAACCAAAGTAACCAAAACGCAAACACTGGTAGGTTTGATTAATTTCAGGCTTCTGGTATCAGCTTAGCCTATGCACGAATTCGGTTGATGGAGCACTATTCTCCGCTATAGATTGGTGTCCCAGTTGCTGCCCGTTTCGAAATCCGAAGAGAATCGACACCGAAAACGAAAGCTTTTTCTTGTACAGTGGCTGACTCTATTTAGGAATTTCATTTATACAGATTCTAACAGTGTTGTGTAAAAATTTGAATTTTTTTTTTTTTGGCAGGTTAGCTACAACAAACTCATAACTTTCGAATTGGTCCTGAGTCAAAAATAGAAGAAGTGCTTAGAAGGTTAAGAGTGTTAGAAATCATGTCTACTTTTGAACATATTTACTCCGCATAATATTTTTATTACGCAAGTAAGGTTCAGGCTTATTTGATATCAACGATAATTTATGGAATGCGATATGCAAAAGATGCGTCGCTTCTGCTTAGAGTATATTTTTCAATACCTCGCCAATGCAATTGATGTGAGCACGACAACTTTTTAATGTAGGTAGACAAAACCAAAATGTTAAATTACAATCCGATTTTAGACAAGAGTCCAAAACCATCAAGGGTGTAGTCAGACAAAGAAGAACACAGAAATGTATTTGGACGGTTAGGTTAGATCTTCAAATGTGCTGCCGAATTCACCTACACCCTCTGAGTCTATCTTCTAACGATTTCAAAGTGCTAGAAAGTAGATTATGAGCCTCTCGGAATTCAGAAAAGCGAAGTACATAAAAAATATTCCAGTAGGGTTGGCACGCAAAAAAATATATGCGGAAGATTAAAATAAATAAAAAGTGAATAATAAATGGTTGCCATAAACGAACCTGCCTTGTGATAGACATACACTGCAATCACGGGAAGCTTTTTTGCCTCCATGCTAAGAACCCCTGGCCTAGAAATTTAAAATAAAAGTTTCTTGATGTATGAGAGAATGGGTGAAATGGAGGTCGTGTTTGTTTTCTAGAACGTTTGGCTCTCGCCCCTAGAACCCCAGAACCCAAGAGCATCGCAATTTTGAAAAAAGGTATTTGGCATGGGTGAGTGGGGTTAAAGGATAAAAATAGTCTAGTAAACGTAAGAAATTAATAACAGTACTAATCTAGGTAGCTCTTCCCGTCAAGAACGTGAACTGGGCTAAAAATCAGGGTTCATGCATGCTCAGTTCTGTTTTTGGCCCATGGTATCTACTAATTTCATGCTTGTTATATTTGGGCTTTGAGGTCAATCTCTCAGTTTATCCCCTCTACTTTTTGATGAAGATTTCGCCAATTTTTTTTTTTTTTTGGTTCCATAGAGACGTGAATAGAAGACCCTTAGCCACGCTTTAGTCCAAGAATCTTCAACCTAAGTTTATAGCTAAATTAGCGTATATTCCAACAGATCTGGCCGATTTCTGGTTCACCAAACGTTGAAAGTCCCGTCACAATTCTGAAACGATACAATATAACCCTTGCTTTTTCTTGTTGTATACATCTTGTTGTGCAATGGGGAAAACACATCAAATCTTGATTGAATCATGCAGCATGCTCTCATCTTCACGAGCTGGCTATTCAACTCTTCAACTTCGTTGCAACATCTAAATAGAATTGTTTGCAGGCCTACGATAATACTGAGCTCAAACCCTTGCGTTATATTAGCAACGCTGGTATTCTTACAATTGACGGTTGCTTCCCTTCCCGTCTCAAACACTTAATTTGCTTAAATAGTGAAATACACGCGGTCGTCTGATTTCAGCTGGCGGATAAAGAGAATTGGTGTTTAAAGTTTTTAGATAAGCTCCACAAAAAAAATTATGTACAGTTGACAAAAGGGACACGAACAAACGGACATAAGAGCGCGGGTTCTGTACACTGTTTTCTTTGCCTCAGTTGCTTGCCACTAAATTATAATTAATGCATGCAACTGCCGTGTAAGCAGCAGCTAAATGCGCGTTCGACAAAATCAATCGAGATACAACAAGATCAACTAGGTGAGACAGGGTTTTAGGTTACTGACTAAACATGTGTCTTTTCTCCCAGTCAATCTTCAACTTTTGGTAATTAGGTTCACGTAGTTACAATTTCTAGACTCTCTCTTGAAAAACTTCATTCCACAGGTTGATCATATGACTAACGTTTGCACTCAGTGCTGAGCTTACTCTACTTTACCACACATGCTAGCTGACAAGTTGGGGTGAAGTTCAGATCGAAACACGACTACCATAATTGAACGTTTGCCGGGCCGTCCCGATAAGTCTCGGGATTTGCAGAGTATAGCACGCAGCTGACAATATCAGCGATTTATCGCGTTGCATGTGATTCATGCACTCTTATACTTAAGTTGACCAATGTGAGCCTGAAGCATTCACAATAAGATCTTAGCAATTGTAAAGTCGATTTTAGAGGAAGAGGTACAGAACAATTCAATAGGGATTATTATTTCAAGTCCACGCGTCAGTTGTCACTTGAACAACAGGTTGGCATCTAAATTCTCGAGGACAGACTTATTATTTTCAAGAATTAGCGTGTTGACTAGCCTTTATGATTTATTTGTACGGATAAGACCGATTCGTAATTTCTGTTCTTTGTATCACGCACTTTGCCTAGCTCTACTATGTTATGTACTGATAATTGAAGGACTCTGAAAACTCATTTTGCATGTGAGGACGCTCGTTTGAGCAACCAATTTGAGTAATTTCGAAGATAAGATTGGTTGACTCAAGTGATCTTTGTTTTTGTGGCATGTACGGACGTATGAGATTAGTTGCTGGCGCTAATAGGGTACCAGAACGCAGGGTTGTTTTAATACGTTTTATTAGTGGGGCTTTTTCGCCAAACGTAAAAAAATCAACTATTATACATCGTGCATCAAAAATAACCGGACATGCGTTGAAGCATGAGTACAATACTGTTACATCTAAATCAAAGGCGATTTAGTTGTGCGAGAAACTCCCAGGTCTTTTCAGATTTGATCAAGAAATTACTTTTAGAGGAGCTAGATTTGTAGGCATACATTGCCAAATATGCTTAGGGGGCGAACTAGATTCAACTAAGTCTAATCGAGGCAACAATCGATCGAAACGCACCACGACCTTAATTTCTTTACACTGAAGGTCCCTTGTTCTAATCCTAAGGAACGGTATTTGTTTTCAGTCAGATTGCAATTGAAAGCCTGGAGTCTCAAACTCTAGGTTAAAATTTCGCGAGACAACTTCTGTGCATACAGCAGTGGCCGTGTGCAATTAGACAAGTTTGCACATTCGCACCTGCGGCCGAATAGTCAGCGGGCAGGTACGTTCGACGGAATTACAAGTTTATTTTGCACCCTCGGAGATTCAATTCGAGGGACGACCGGTAAAAAAATGTCGTTCAAAAGGGTTGCACATATTGAACCAAAACTTTTGCACCCATCCGTGAAATAATGATTGAGTCAACAATTAATGTGAACGGCGGAAATAAATGTTGCACAAAGAATGATTTCAATTTGTAGCGCAGCCTATTATGTTACATGAAACGTTTTAAATTATTTAAGAGTCAAGAGTATGGTGGTGTATATTGAAAAGTTAGCCTGTGGAACAAGAGAAAACAAAGGAGTCCACATGTGAAAGACGGCTAGAAATATATAATGTGTAGCTATGAAGGTTCCTTATTTAAAAAATTTTGGAAGCAATTAATCAGGTATTGTACGTTCTTCACAAAAAGGTCAATTGGTATTGTTTCACAAGCACTTCTTAAACGAGTTTGAAGATCTTCGCCTGGCCCGAAATCACGTCTAAACATACGCTTTTTGAGTTAATCCCAGACATTTTCGATGGGATTCAAGTCTGGGCTATACGGGTGAATATTGTACTCTATATACTTTGTACGGTCCTAGCTATTACTGGGTTTTTATGAATACTTGCATTGTCCATTATCAATCAACAATTTCTATAAGATGGGTAGTGATCCAAGGTATCCATTACATCCAATATGGACTGCTTAAAATGCCCAGTGGCCGTTCCTTTATCACTGTCAGCATCGTCAGCTCTGGGCTTCGTTGGGTTTGATGAAGCTATAGGACGATTTGCTGAGTTTGAAAACCTTTTTTTCAAGTTCAATTGAATGATACCTAGAGCATTCATAGCACTCAACACAATTCTGTTCTCCGCAGAGCCATCTTTGCTTCTTGTCACAAATGCTTTGCCCAACTTGGCCCCTCCATAAGTAGGGGACGTATCAACCTTAAACCCTGCTTCACCAAAAAAGACACAATTTTCAGCGTAATTCATGTTGGTCTTGTTCACTAAAGTGGCATGCTTGTATCTTTCCTCCATCATGTAGTCTTTTTTTGCGTATGGTTCCTTTCTGATTCTCTTAAATGTATATTTTAGTTCATCTTTGGTGGTCTTACTCAACGTAAATTTACGAAATTGAAGGCCATCAAATCGATCTTGCGAGCCACGGATGATATCATCTGACGTTTTGGCACAATCCTGATCCAGCTACTCTTTTATGAAATCAATTTGGGCCTCTCCGAGCCTTTTAGTTCGTGGTCTTCCTCTATTAAGTTTTCTAGAGTAACCTCCCCAACAAATTGAACTCTCTTACCCACCTTTGTCCGGTGGTCTCATTAATGCCAGCTATTGGTGCTACTGGGAAACCTAGGAAACGGTTTTAATAATCAAAGAAATCACAAATCTGCTCTGGTGTGTATTTTCTGTGAGCTTTAGCACTGACTTCGAGCTCTTGGTCCTTGGATCCAGGTTCTTTTACATAAAATGTCTGATGAAAAAGCAACCTTGTTCAACGTAGGTGTTTGGTAGCTCCATTGGTTTCATGTGTTCCGACTCAGTATCCTTATCGTCCATGTCCAGGCTATGGTCATCTTGGGTCTCTTCCTGGGGTACTACATTACAAACTGACATATAGTCTTTCGTCAGAAGAGGACCATTATGTGCTACTTCTTTTTGAGGTTTAGTTTCTAAGTAACTTGGTAAATTGATGACTTTGTCCAGAGATTTCAACTCATCCAAATCACTAGATTCCAGATTTCAGCCCAGCCTGTTTCTGAGTTCACCATTCCCATCTTTGTAAACGTATGAGGATCGCATGTTATAATTACGCTACAAGTGTATATTTAACAGTATCGCTTAGATATGTTCTACCAAAATAATTGACCAATGCTATAATTGATCAAGGCCCCTTAATATATAGCCGTGAGGTTCAAAATTATTTATTGGGTCAAAATAAGGGGACTTCGGCCTGAAAAACAAATCATAGAGACGACATATTGAAAATCATTGTCGTGCAATAGGTCGGTACAAACCTTAGCGGGGAGAAAAGGGGACCAGGCAAACTATAAGGATCACTATTTTTATGATGAGTTACTATACACAAATACAACTATGTCACCAGCACCAAGGGTATATTGAAATGGCAAGAATTGGGGCCCAAAGCGATAGTTACCTTGAATCTAGACTATTTTAGACTTTATGCTGGAGTTATAAGGTTAAATTACTTCACATCATTGGAGGACCTCCCATTGGAGGACCTCCTGGACCTCCTGGACCTCCAGCGCCTCCTTCTTTCAAGGATGAACGACCGGCCTTCAACAATTCATCACATAATAATAAGTTGGAAGAAATACCAGTAGCAGCAGAAATGGCATTTCTAAATACTCTATAAGAATCCCAAATACCCTCCACTGTAGGATCCATTGGTTCGCCGGATTTCAAGTCAACACCAACAACTCTATTTTCAGCAATTTCATCCTGACAGTTTGAAATGGTTTCCAACGCATCTAAACCAGCATTGGTAGCCAAAGTCTTTGGAATTGTCAATAAGGCTTCAGCGAACGCTTTGATACCCGATTTGTTACGTCCTTTATAAAATCTCTTGCTCTCGCTAGAGTTCAATATGTAATCGTTTGCGCTCAACCAGAATGCTCCGGCACCAGGTAAGATAGATTGATCCTTTAATACGTTGGCCACTGATCTTAAACCGTCTCTGACGGCATCTTTAGTCTGTTGCAATATGTGATTGTTTGAACCTTTGATTAAAATCGTGGTCGATTTTGGATCTTTGTTTTCGGTTATGTAAGTGAACTTGTCTTCACCAATTGAGTTTTCGTAAACCAAACCAGAAAATCCCAAGATTTCCGGAGTCAAGTCATCAACCGAGTTTTGTGCTTCACCTCCACATACCAACTGCAATCTTTCCATGTTTCTTCTCTTGGCTCTTCTCAATGCTAATATACCGTGCTTGGCCAACACATCGAGCGACATGGGGTCAATACCCTTTTGATTTATAATAACGAACCCCTTGTTTGAGTTCAATTCACACACTTCATTCTTCAAGTCCACGATCTTCTTTAACTTTTCATCCACAAACTTTCTTTCAGATGCCACTAACTTTTCACGCTGTTCAGCACTGGAGTAGAAGAAACCCGAGTTGACTTCGGTTTTTTCGTATTCCAAAGAAACATTGAGAATTAACACATATGCATTTTCGATTCTTCTTGGCATATCTGGATGTCTAGCGCCGTGGTCCAAAACTAAACCATTGACAAGCTCGGTATCCCTGGCGTGGCCATGTTGCATAGTCATAATTTCGATCATGTGTAAGTCCAAGTTCTTCAAATCGGTGCTGTTCAAGTTCAAAACCGCATCAGTAACAATTGGGGTCAATACATCCGTTAATTCAGCAGTGACTTTGGTAGATAATGATGATCTGGCGATCTGTAATAACAACTCCCTGTCGAAACTGGAAGGAACTTGTTTGAATTGATCCAAATACTTCAATGTTTCTTCTCTGGCTACTTCGAACCCATCGACTATAACGCGAGGATGAACCCCTTCACTTATAAATCTTTCGGCTTGTTTTAATAATTCTCCAACCAACAAAATCACAGTGCTGGTACCATCTCCGGTGATTTCATCTTGGGTAGTGGCTGCACGAGCAATCATCACTGCAGTTGGATGTTGAATTTGCATTTCACTAAGTAAAACTTTACCATCTTTGGTCAATTTCAAGCTTCCAGCACCGTCAACCAACAATTTCAAAGTTCCCTTAGGACCCAAATTGGAGGCCAACACTTGTTGTAAGCCTTGTGCGGCAGCTATGTTAACCTGCAATGCTTGCGAACGTCTCAATGACTCGGCTTTCGGGTTAAGTAACTGAACTGACGAAGACATCTTGATTAGTGGTGATGCTGACAGTGTCAATAAAAATTTGGATCGTTTTCAACGTATTTTTCCGATGCGCGCACGACGCGACGAAGACTAGGTGGACTTGACTTGGAGAGTAGACAAGAATCGGCCCAGTCGTGGGGCGATCTAGCGCTGTGATGGAGAGTGTGTAAATTTTAGGTAATGGAAAGGGTGGTCTACAATCCGGTCATAAGACAACTAGTGATGTAGATTAAATATTTATCTAACGAGCAGCTTCTAATTATTTTTTGCGAAAGGCTGCAAATTTGCCATCAGTCGCCTCGGAGTGGCAGAAGGCGAGTATTGCACCACAACGACTTATTCAAGCAGTACGAGATACAATGCCGTGATGACTGTAGGTGGTGAGTAATATACAGATAAATGCTAACATCTGCGCTTGTTTTCTGCCGACACACGGTTATCTTCCAGCTTATCAATATTGCCTATTATTCTACTCAATTGACGGTTCATTTCTTGATCTCCTGTAACATCCTATCGATCTATTACAAGTAAGTGGTTTATTGCATTGGGCGAAATTGAGCTACCGTATTGTCTCACAATTTCAAAATATAGTGTTGAACCTGGACCAGGATGAGATCAAATGTGCTGTGCGCGACCTAATATAACTCAAACTTCTTTGCTCATCACGACTATATGGATAGTGCTGTGTTGTACAAAAGCGAGTTATTTGAGCCCGCAAGAGAGTTTCTTCACGGATTCCATGACGAGCGAGAAATAGTCATCCGATTATGCCGAGACATTAACTCCTACTCCAAGAAGTTGATATTCAGTGCTCATAGGATAGTCGATAAACATATTACAGATGCAATCTACAAAGAGATAGTCGAGTTATTGCTAGTGATCTCTGAAAGATGTATGCAGCTAGTGGAGAAATATAGTGGCAGTCTTCAATTCAACGTACTCAAGTCGACTATATCCAATGCCACAGAAGAATTGATTGAAGCACTCACCTTTCTATACTTTGTAATGAACCGTGCATTATTGTCGTACGACGTCATGATTGAAGCACTCAACATCTGCTTATTGTCCGCCAAACATGGTCCGAGTTATGTTCAGTTGGGACTCAAACAATTGACCAACGTTCCACCCCAAGATGTTCCGGATCGATTCGAGCGTCCCGACCCCCAATTGGATATACGGGTTTTGATTTACAGAGGAGACTACTTCATGGGACTTTTTGATCTCACGGGCGAAATCATGAAATACACCATCTCGACCTTGGTGGATCCCCAAACCAAGTCACTCAACAAAGACTCCTTAGTCAACTTACAATTCATGAATGAGTTAAACAAGCATATGACCAAGTTGATGTACGATTTTCCTGGAGTGAGTGTCAACCGGGGAATTATCGCTGCCAATTCACGTCAGCCCAATATGAGTCTCAAGAAGAAGTTAGATGTCTTTCAAAATTCACTCAAGAAAGTAGAGCTTACAGTCTACGAAATGGTGATACGCCAAGCAGAAATAAGCCCACTTCTGGATGCTGTAGTATAGAACATATTCAACTATACAATTAACTATTCTATCAATGTCATATTACACTTAGATTCTTGGAACTGGTCCACCAGGACTGGTTTCAGTTCTAGCAGTCAAGACTTCCACGCCGGTCTCGGTGACCAACAACATGTGTTCGAATTGGGCTGAATATTTACCGTCTCTAGTGGAAGAAGTCCAGTTGTCGGGCCACGTGAGATCTTTATAGGTTCCCAAACACAACATTGGTTCGATTGTGAATACCATGCCTGGCTTGGCAATACCGATAGCTTTGTTCTTGGCGTAGTGAGGCACGTTTGGTTGCGAATGGAAAAGCTCACCAATACCGTGGCCACAGTATGTTCTGACCACAGAGCAGTTGTTCTTGGCAGCATGGGCTTCGATGATGTTACCGTATTCTCTGAATGCAACCCCCGGCTTGACATGCTTGATAGCCAAATCCAAACATTCTCTGGTAGTTTCAACCAATCTTACAATATCAGGATCACATTTGGCCTTGTCACCAACATAGTAGGTTTCGTTCAAATCGGAGTGCAACCCGAGATAGTAAATAGTCACATCCAAATTAATGATATCACCGTCCTTCAACACAGTTTGATCAGGAATACCATGACAAATAATTTCGTTGACGGAAGTACAAAGAGATTTGGGGAAATTGTAGTAGTTAAGAGGAGATGGGTATGCGTTTCTCTTAATGCATTCTTTATGTAAAATTGCATCCAATTCATCGGTGGTTATACCTGGTTTCACATGAGCGGCAGTAGCATCCAAGATTTCTCTCGATAACTTTGACACTTTTCTCATTTTGACGATTTCCTTTTCGTTAAGTTGAGGTATTCTTCCTATCCTATCTAACTTGATTTCACTGATGGGTTTTCCGGCCGCAGCATAGTCAGGCAATTTGATGTGCTTTGGAATGGTTCTTCTTTGCGAAAGAGGGTATGTAGGTCTTAGGTCTCCTGCAAAAGAGAATTCTGGGAATGGGTTGAAAGGTTCTCCATCTTCCGCAGGATGTATCCATTTGTGAGTAGACCATGATGAGCGGAAACAACTTTGGTCACAAAACACACATTCGACGCCGTTTTTAAGACAGGCAGGACATTTCAATACGGACTCGGTCTCCTTGCCGCATACTGGAGAAGCACAGATGGTAGTCATATCTACTGCTGTTTACGTTGTTTGTTAGTCATGAAATTTTTTTCCTCACTATAGATAGTAGCTGAAAAATCACGAGAGAAAAGAATTTTGAGAGCGAGAAGTGACTAATCTACAGCCTAAACCTTTGCGGGATCGATGCCAAGGTTCTCGGGACCAAAGCTCAAAGGAAGAAGATCTTTCAAAAACACTTTGATGAACTTGGTTCCGTCTTTGTTAAACATGTAGATGGGAAGATCCGGGGCAAACTCTCTGATGAATTGGCGGCATATACCACACGGAGTGATGGGCTCGGTGTCGTCCCCAGAGATAGCGAGGATTTTGAGTTTGCGATGGCCAGCCAACTATTGAGTTAGTAGAAGAAAGAACAAACGAAAAAAGGGACGTACAATTGTAGAGCAAATGGTGGCTCTTTCTGCACAGACGCCTGCGCCATAGGAGGCATTTTCAACGTTGGCGCCTAATATATGGTCGCCAGACTCCGTAATGATTGTGCAGCCGACACTAAAAGTTAGTAAATAGCGGAAAATTGCGACAAAAAATAGCGACAAAAGAGAGCGACCAGGATTAGCGACGAAGATTAGCGACAGAAAGTACAATTGGCGACAGAAATACACGTAGTGGCACAATCCTGGAAGCCTGATAGTACCGTCGACATGTGCAGCATGCAGTTACAAGCTTCCCTTCTCACCTTAAGCTCTTTCGTCTTCTCTTCTCATGCGCTGTGTTTCCGCGAACATACCGAAACTTGGAGTATGGCGAGTACGATAAGCTTCTCGCTAAATGTTAGTAATGTACCCAATAACCTCGAATTTACCCACCTTTCAAACACTCCTTCTTTAAGATCTCAAACTCCTCATCACTCAATTCGCTGTGGTCCTTGTGTATAGCGTCTTCGAACCCCATTGTTTGCTTCCTCTACTTTAGTGGTTTCAACTGGACTCGACTTATCATAGAGACTGGTCACGTGCTGTATCACGCCGCCGCGTCCTCGAGTCGGTGGCAACATAGCATCGACAAGAAGAAGTTGGCACGACACCACACACCTAATTCGAACCATCACGATGTCTACATTAGAAGAATTGGAAAATACGCAGCAAGATGACTTAATAGACAAGGAGATTTTGAGCTCTTCTACTTCCGATATCATCAATAGAACCAAATTATTGGACAATGACATCAAAGTCATGAGGTCAGAATCACAAAGATTGACCCATGAAAAGACGGTTATGTTGGAGAGGATCAAAGACAACCAAGAGAAAATAAACAACAACAAACAATTGCCATACTTGGTGGGAAATGTGGTTGAATTATTGGATTTGGATGCCGAAAAAGAAGCCTCCGAACAAGGTGCCAATGTAGACTTGGATGCCACCAGATCGGGTAAATCAGCCGTCATCAAAACTTCCACCAGACAGACCATATTCTTACCGCTTATCGGGTTGGTTGACTCGTCAGAACTCAAACCAAATGATCTTATTGGTGTTAACAAAGACTCATATTTAATTTTGGACACTTTGCCCTCCGAGTACGACAGCAGAGTTAAAGCAATGGAAGTGGACGAAAAACCCACCGAGGACTATGGAGACATTGGTGGATTGGATAAGCAAATCGAAGAATTGATAGAAGCCGTGGTGCTTCCTATGAAACAAAGTGAAAAGTTCACCAAACTAGGAATAAAGCCCCCAAAGGGTGCGTTGATGTATGGACCACCCGGTACCGGTAAGACCTTGTTGGCCAGAGCATGTGCAGCACAATCCGGAGCCACGTTCTTGAAGCTTGCTGCCCCTCAATTAGTTCAAATGTTCATTGGTGATGGTGCCAAACTAGTCCGTGATGCCTTTGCATTGGCCAAAGAGAAGGCTCCTACCATTATTTTCATAGATGAGTTGGATGCTATTGGTACCAAGAGATTCGATTCAGACAAAAGTGGTGATAGAGAAGTACAAAGAACCATGTTGGAACTTTTGAACCAGTTGGATGGTTTTGGATCCGACGATCGTGTCAAGGTTTTGGCAGCCACCAACAGAGTTGATACATTGGATCCAGCGTTATTGAGATCAGGTAGATTGGATAGAAAGATCGAGTTCCCACTTCCATCAGAGGAAGCTAGAGAGTCTGTGTTGAAGATCCATGCAAGAAAATTAAACTGTGACAACACGTCGGTGAACTGGAGAGAATTGGCCCGTTCTACCGATGAATTTAACGGTGCTCAGTTGAAAGCAGTTACTGTTGAAGCTGGTATGATTGCATTAAGAAACGGAAAATCGATTATAAAGCATGAAGATTTCGTCGAGGCCATAGGAGAGGTGCAAGCCAGAAAGAGCAAGTCTGTAAATTTCTATGCTTAGTACATAGTGTAATGAATCAAGAAGTTGATAGTAGAAGTAAAAGGAAGTAGAAGACTCAATAATGAAGCTTTAGAGATGAACCACTAGAGCGATTAGTATTTGTGATACGGCAGTGAAGAATTTTTGAGAAATTATTCCGAATATTTCAAAAATATCACAATAACCAACTGTGTATAGAGGAGGCGAAAAGGCGAAAGCAGAAACAAACTCTTGGATAGTTGGGTGTAGCGAAGTGGTGAATGGGCTGCGGGTAAATGACCGTAAACTATCCAAGATAAAGTTAACCATAAACTAGATTTGTTTTGAAAGCGTAGCTGAAATTTGGAATTCTGTGCGACAAAATTGCAGCCAAGCTCGACCAAGTACTTTGCCAATCATCGTACTAATCCTCTCCTGGTCAACCAAAATTCCCTTTGGTGTCAAGCAATTCGATTTTTCTACTCAACTTTTGCGATTTTTAACCTTTGTATTTCGTTCATCGAGTGCTTTCTGTCATTTCAACACACAACCAGCTCAATTCATCTCACTCTTAGGCTCATACTACTGCTCTGAAATTCTTTACTTCGCTGTACCAAACGATTCTATGGTTCAATTCACTTCTTTTGACTCAGATTCTTTGATATATCATTTGGTAAGAACTCCCTCTTGGTAACTACATTCGAATATCGTTGATTCTTTATTGATTTCTATATAGTGCTCAGTCCAGCTGCATTAATTGCAATAGACAAAGCTATAACCTAGGCTAATTAACATCTTGGTGAGCATAGACTGGGTGGTCAATTGCTCGATTATGCTAGGATTTTGAGATGCCAGGTGTTGGAGCGCTAGCGCACCTTTGACTCATATTTTGTCTTCTTATGTTGACTTTTGATTCTTTTTCAACTCCTCCCTTAACTTCAGGGAAAACTCGTCCTGGTTGTCTTCATCGTCCCAGTCTTCTTCCCACAAGTTGGATGGGTTTACGTGGGGATTGGCGTCGTTGGTCCACTTTTCGTCTTCAGGAAAATCCTCAAACTCATCATCCTCTTCCAAAGTCTTGATCACCTTTTGTTCTTCTTCAGATGGAACAGCTGCTTGCTCTACTTTGTCCGACATGCTGTAACGTTATTGCCTTGAGTTGCCACTTTTGAGCGCTCAAACTGTAGGTGCCCAAAATGACAGCACGTGACCCATCTGACGCATCGATTTTTCTCTGCTCATCAAGCCGAAACACAACTTCAAACGAGAAGCACGGCAGTATGAAGGAGGTGGTAGTTGATATTGCACCCAAGTGTATCAAGGGACTTGATTTCGGAGCGCTTTCTGCCAAAGAGATCATCGCGCAGTCTGAGGTCGAAGTCCAGACCCGAGACTTGTATGACTTGGAACACGGGCGGAAAGCGAAGGCTAACGGTGCTTTGGATACCAAGATGGGGATCTCGTCTAATTCTAGCGAGTGTGCTACCTGTCAGGGGAACTTGGCGTCATGCCACGGGCATTTTGGACATGTCAGATTGGCATTGCCGGTGTTTCATGTGGGGTATTTCAAGTCGATTATCCATGTTCTTCAGTGCATCTGTAAGAACTGTTCCAGTGTTCTTTTGGACGAGCAGTCGAAAAGACAGTTTTTGACTGATCTCCGTAGACCAAATCTCGACAATTTAAGAAGAATGAAGATTCTCAAGAAGATCCTGGAGCAATGCAAAAAACAAAGACGATGTCTCAAGTGTCACCACGTGAACGGTGTGGTCAAGAAGGCAGCCAGCGGAGCCGGCCCAGCAGCACTCAAAATTGTTCATGATACGTTCCGTTGGATTGGTAAGAAGCCTACTCCTGAAAAGGAGCAGTGGGACAAAGAATTCGAACAAGTATTCAGCCGCAACCCTGAGCTTGAAAAGTTCGTAAAGAGAGTTCACGATGATCTTAATCCTTTAAAGACTCTCAACTTGTTCAAGCAAATCACTCCATCGGACTGTGAGTTGTTTGGTATTGATCCGGCAAGAGGGGGACGTCCGGAAATGTATATCTGGCGTTACTTGCCTGCCCCACCGGTGTGTATTCGTCCATCGGTGATGATGGATGCGCAGTCGAACGAAGACGATCTTACTGTCAAGTTGACAGAAATTGTGTGGACTTCGACATTGATCAAAGCAGGGATCGAAAAGGGGATTTCCATCAATAACTTGATGGAACAATGGGACTATTTGCAGCTTTCAGTCGCCATGTATATCAACTCCGACAGTGCCAATCCTGCACTCTTGCCATCTTCAGGTGGCGGTGGTACCAAGTCGGCCAAACCCATCAGAGGGTTCTGTCAGCGTTTGAAGGGTAAGCAGGGAAGATTTAGAGGAAACTTGTCGGGTAAAAGAGTGGATTTTTCAGGTAGAACAGTCATTTCGCCGGACCCCAACTTGCGTATTGATGAGGTCGCTGTACCTGATAGAGTGGCCAAGATCTTGACGTACCCAGAAAAGTGTACCAGATACAACCGTAAGAAGTTACAGCGACTCATATTGAACGGGCCCGACGTACACCCGGGAGCCAACTACTTGATGAAACAGAACGAGTTGGCCAAAAGAAACCTCCGTTTCGGTGACAGGGTCAAGCTTGCCAAGAACATCCAGATTGGAGACGTGGTGGAGCGGCACATCGAGGACGGTGATGTCGTTCTTTTCAACAGACAGCCGTCGTTGCACCGTCTTTCAATTTTGTCTCATTACGCCAAGATCAGGCCCTGGAGAACCTTCAGACTTAACGAATGTGTTTGTACGCCGTACAACGCCGATTTCGATGGTGACGAGATGAACTTGCACGTTCCTCAAACCGAAGAAGCTAGAGCAGAAGCCATCAATTTGATGGGGGTGAAAAACAACTTGCTTACACCCAAGTCGGGAGAACCCATCATTGCAGCCACCCAGGATTTTATCACTGGTTCCTACTTGATCAGTCACAAGGATTCGTTCTTTGACAGAGGCACGTTTGTGCAACTCTTGAGCATGATGTCGGACGCCCATATCCAGTTCGATATTCCACCACCAGCCATTTTCAAGCCCGTCCAGTTATGGACTGGTAAGCAGGTATTCTCGCTTCTCATCAGGCCCAACAAGAAATCTAAGGTGGTGATCAACTTGGACGCAAAGAACAAAACATTTATCGCACCAGAGAAGCACTTGCCCAACGAAATGTCGCCCAATGACAGTTTTGTAATCATCAGAGGCTCCAATATCTTGTGTGGGCTTATGGACAAATCCACCTTGGGTGATGGTAAAAAGCACTCGGTATTCTACACCATCTTGCGAGACTACGGTCCTGAAGAAGCAGCAAAGGCCATGAACCGTATGGCCAAGCTCTGTGCTAGATTCTTGGGTAACAGAGGCTTTTCCATTGGTATCAACGATGTCACACCAGGTTTTGAGTTGAAGAAGAAGAAGGAGTTGATGGTAGAACAAGCTTACCTCAAGTGTGACGAGCTTATTGACTTGTACAATCGAGGAAAGTTGGAGACCCAGCCAGGTTGTAACGAAGAACAGACATTGGAAGCCAAGATCGGTGGTATTTTGTCCAAGGTGAGAGAAGAGGCCGGTGACGTGTGTATCAAGGAGTTGGACTCGTTGAATGCTCCGTTGATTATGGCTACATGTGGTTCCAAGGGTTCCACGTTAAATGTCTCGCAAATGGTGGCTGTTGTCGGACAACAGATTATTTCCGGTAACAGAGTGCCTGATGGGTTCCAGGACAGATCGTTGCCTCACTTCACCAAGAACTCCAAGACTCCACAGTCTAAAGGTTTCGTCCGTAACTCTTTCTTCAGTGGTCTTACTCCACCTGAGTTCCTTTTCCACGCTATTTCAGGTAGAGAAGGTTTGGTCGATACCGCCGTCAAAACTGCCGAAACTGGTTACATGTCGAGACGTTTGATGAAGTCGCTTGAAGACTTGTCTTCACAGTACGATAACTCTGTTCGTAACTCGTCCAATGGTGTTGTCCAATTCACATACGGAGGAGACGGTCTTGATCCGTTCGATATGGAAGGTGACGCCAAGCCTGTCAATTTTGTCCGTCAATGGGACCACTCGTTCAACATCACGTTTGACGTCAACGAAGTCGGGTTATTACCCTACGAAATCGTCGATGTTGTTGACTCCATCTTGCATCCTCTCGAAGACGCCTTGGTGCGTTACGACAACTTGGGCAACTTGCTTGAGCCCGAACACTACAGCAAGATCGAATATATCGACCAGAACGATGCCGAGCGTGAATACTACCAGTCGCTTAGAGAGTTTGTGGGCAAGAAAGCTGAGCAATTAGCGGTGTTCAGAGAACACCGTGGTCTCAAACCTTTGCTCACCAAGCCCGACACGCCCGTGTCAGACGACCCTATCGCTGTCAACGCAGTCAACCAGCTTCTTAAGATGTCCCGCAAGTCTATCGAAAAGTTTTTGGAACAGTGTTTGTACAAGTATAAGAGAGCCAAGGTCGAGCCAGGTACGGCCGTGGGTGCCATTGGCGCACAATCTATTGGTGAGCCAGGTACTCAGATGACATTAAAGACTTTCCATTTCGCCGGTGTGGCATCCATGAACGTCACTCTTGGTGTGCCGAGAATCAAAGAAATTATCAACGCCAGTAAGACCATTTCCACCCCCATCATCAACTCGGTATTGGTCAATGACGAAGACGAAATCGCGGCCAGAGTCGTCAAGGGAAGAATCGAAAAGACTTTATTGGAAGACGTGGCCTTCTTCATCGAAGATGTCTACAAAAACAACATGTCATACTTGTCGATCAAAATCGACTTGAAAACCATCGAAAAATTACAGTTGGAGCTTAACCTCGACAGCATTGCGCAGGCCATTTTCCTGGCTCCAAAACTCAAGATCTTGCCGGGAGATGTTTCGGTGAGTGGCAAGGACCGTATCAATGTGTTGGTGACATTGCGTGAAAGCAAGAACGACTCGTTGAAGAACCCAGTCGACAACACCAACACCCTATTCTTCCGCATGCAACAGCTCAAGCGGTTGTTGCCATCTGTCTGCATCAAGGGCTTGCCCAATATTTTCCGTGCCGTTATCAACATTCGAGACGACACCAAGAAAGAGTTGTTGGTCGAAGGATATGGTCTTAAAGAAGTCATGAGCACCGATGGTATCGTCGGCACCAAAACCACCACCAACCACGTTCTTGAAGTGTACGAAGTGTTGGGAATCGAGGCTGCTCGTGGATCCATCATCAAAGAAATCGACTACACCATGAGTAATCACGGTATGAGTGTCGATCCTCGTCATATTCAGTTGTTAGGAGATGTCATGACCTACAAGGGAGAAGTCTTGGGTATCACCAGATTCGGGCTCAGTAAGATGAGAGACTCGGTGTTGCAGTTGGCTTCCTTCGAAAAGACCACCGACCACTTGTTCGATGCTGCCTTCTTCATGAAGAATGACAAGATCGAGGGTGTCTCTGAGTGTATTATCTTGGGACAAACCATGAGTATTGGTACTGGTGCGTTCAAGTTGGTCAAGAGCTCCAACTTTGACCAGAAGGTGTTGACCCGCAAGGAGACGTTGTTTGAGAACATGTGCAGCATGGTTCCAGTGAACTGATGTATATAGAATAATAGAGAAACTTATGGAAAATCACGAAATTTAATATCCTAATATTATGTAAATAGATCCAACATTAATTTGATGAGTAACAAATAAGATAAACATGAATGAGTTCAAGGAGAGTGCAAAATAGAGCTTGATACATGATGTATAAATCGGCTTTAACTGTATTCTCGCATTAAATTTTTGCTGCTCGGACTTCTCGTTAATCTCCGCGGCTACAAAATAGACACCAAACAAATACAGATCAACAGCTACCCCATGTCAACCAGGGACTCTACGTTTTCATATGTTCATATCGATGATCCAAACCAGGTCTTGTACATGGAAAGATGGAAAGACGACCCAATCCCTTTCGATGATATAGATACCCAGTCGCTCATGGAAGCTACTTCCAATTTGTTTCCCCAGTTGATGCTCGAAGAAGACGACGAAGAAGGTACCATACCTATAAGTTCAGTGAGATTTGGGGCAAAGGTCCACAATAATCGTGATCTCATCAAGGAAAGAGCATGGTCCGATCTTGCAATTTCCGAAAAGTTTCTCAACGAATCCAGCTCGTTGCACAAGGAAGTAGACAAAAGTATCTTGAGCCCTATTTATTCGAGACACCAAACTAGCACCTACGATGGTGACGTTGAAAACGGTCTTAGCATAGGCGAGTTCTTGTCCAATGGATATCTTCCTTCCGAAAATCTAGATATACTTTCTCCTGATATGGCCAATGATAGTCTCTTGGGCGTACACCAAGGCGATATATCGTTGAATTCTACCTCAGATATGATTGTACCTGGAAACGCCAGCTTTCTCAACATAAGGTCAAACTCGTTGAATGCCGGTGCTGGCACCGGCCCTTCGCAACCTAACCATGCTAATTTACAAACACCCAGAATAGGAAGAACTAGACAGTCATCTACTGATAAGAATTTCCAGACCCCCATCACCCGTATCTTAAGATAAAGACCAATTGCATAGATCTTAAATCAGTCGAATTCACACGCCATTTACTATTTTTGAAAATCACTACTTTAGTTGACACTATTTATCATTACTATTACCTATATTATCCATTATATTACAGTATGGTACATTATGTGGCCTTGGCCCGTTCAATCTCACTCTTTATCTCCTCCAACTTAGCTTTTCTTTTTTCTGATCTCTCGAACCGTCTCTTGATTCGAACTCCTGCCAACACAAACTTAGCCACCACCTTCAATGTTAAAGGTGTAGTACGTTTGGATTTGGCTGCAGCCATTGCCTGATAATCAGGATATATTCCATTCTGAATGAGCTTGTCCACGTCATTCTTGATAAATTTGTTAGAGTTTCGAATACACCCAAGGATGAACTTGTTCACCACTTGTAAATCGTTGGCTTTCATATTGAAATCATGAAGTCTGGCTTTGTAGTATGTCAATTGGTGCTCCAAAAGATCTATATGTACTTGCGAATTTTGGGATCTCGAATTTCTGCTTTGGTTCAAATTATCGAGCTTTTTACTAAGTCGGTCAACTTTGGCCTGCAAAATCTTGTTCATTGATCTGATCTTGTTGATATCGTTGGATTCTTTTTCGTTCAAAATATTAAGATTGATTTTGTCCACCTTATCACTCAAAAGATCAAGGTTGAGTCCTTGCACTCGATCACTTAGGTGATTGGACTCTCGAAGCTCCTTAACCTGATTGGCCAAGTTTTGTTTCAGTTGACTAAGTTCAGCAACTTGCTCCGTCAACTTCTTGCAATTATTGGTAACTGAAACTAGATCGGAGGTCAATTCACTGATTTTGGCTCTCAATTTATCGTTCGATGTTTTACTTTCAGATTCCAGAAGCTCTGATTTGGTCAAAGATCCCAAAATTTCCTGGTTCTTGAGCTCTAACTGTGACACCTTTGTTTCTAATTTCTTAATGTTTGAGTTCGAACTCGTCAAAGTCCTCGAGAGTTCTTCATTGAGCTTGTTACTTTCCTGAAGTTGAAATTCCAATAAATTTTGGATTGCCGATGGCGATGCTTGTGAAGCTTCCAGCGAAGCTTTGGTGGCTCTTGAGAACTCCTTGTCAAGTTCGCTTGTTCTCTTGATGCTCTCACATTCTCTTTCGAGCTTTTCAATCTTCTCCTTCGAATGTCTGATTTCGCCTTCATAGAACTCTTTTAATGCGTCAATGTCAAATTCCAATTGTCGTATCTTGATTTCATCAGCTGATTTCGACTTGAGTAAATCAGTATATTCGCTGTTATGACGGGCACGGTTGTTCAGGATCTCTAGAGCTCGAATCAATGAATCTCTCTCTGTCAACTCAAACTCAAGGTCATCAATTCTTCTTTCTAATTGACTAATGATATGATCTCGGCTATCCAGGCTTTGCGAGGCATCTCTGATTTGATCTTCCAATTCCTGTTGTCTGACTCCAAAACGATCAATCATCTCTTTGAGTTGGGTATTGGCATTAAGCAAGTCCTGGATTTCGAATTCGGCCTGTGTTGGTTCGCTTATCTCGAGTAGCTTTTGTACCCGATCTATGATGCGATCTTTAGTGATCAATTCTTGCTCTAATTTGCGACTTGCTATATCAGCACTGGACGAAGTAGAATTATAATTTTGTTGCTTTAGGCTAGATATCATCAGCTCAAGTTCCTTGATAGTCAGCTTGAGCAGTTCCAATTCGTAGGCCTTGGAGTCGTGGTCAATATTAGTGTTGGTCAATTCCTTGAGCGATAACTCTCTTTTCAATTCATCGATTTCAAGATCTTTGATTTGTCTTAGTTTGTCCATATCCCGCTTCATGAAATCAATATCACTTTCCAAAACTTGTTTCCGACTGGCCAAGTTTTCTATCTTGTTGTTCAACAATTTGATCTGCGATTCGTAAGTCAGGTTGGCATTCGTGGATGAGCGCTTGAGGTGGCTCAATTCACTCAACTGTTGATTTGTATCCGACAACTTATATTCAAGACTTTCGATTTCTTGCTTAAGTCTGCTAATCAAGTGGTTCTTATCACTAATTTCACTATCCTTGGAATAGACTTGGTCTTTCAACACCTTATATTCTTGATCTCTCTGGTCGAGGCGTGCTTCGAGAACTTTTATACCATGGCGCAATTCCGTTATCTCCATGTTAGACAGTATTTGCTTTGACTTTTCCATTCTCTCAAGCTCATTCTGGAGACTTTCGCACTTACGCTTAAGTACCATATATTCGTCTCTCTGGGATCGTAACTCATGGTTTTTCTCTTCCAATGCTCTTTCGAGTGGCCTAGAATCATTCACAGGTATAGATCTTAGCCTTTCTTCGAGTTCAGCGGCGTTCTTTTCAGACCTTCTCAACTTGGATTCAAGCTCATCCACCGAATCTTCAAGGATCTTCACTTGCGCCGTTAGATTTTGCTTGGATTCAGTGAGACTCGATACTTCATATTTCAAGTGATCGTTTCCGTCTTTCACTTTGGTTTCGAGTTCTCGGTAGTGGTCGATCTTATCAATATATTGTTCATTGAGCTGCCTCAAGGACTCGATTTCCTGCTCCATTTCTCTTATTATCTTGTTATTACCCAGCGACTCCAGTAGACGTGCCTCGAGCTCGTCAATTTTGCGCTCGTAATGGTGAAGTTGGCTGTCTTTATGGTTAAGTTCGTGCTTGAACTCCGCCCGTATTTGGGCAATCTTAAGTCCTGTCTCTTCCTCGATGTTCTCTTTGTTCTGGTACAGCAGCATCTCATCGTTCATCGCTGCCATCGTCTTACGAAGCTGTTCTACTTCAGATTGTAACTTGATGTTCTCGGATACCAACTGCTTCTGATCTTCGGGTGTTCCACCAAGCATTCTCTGCAATGACAAAACGGTGATTTTAAGTCGATAGTTTTCAGAATCTAGCTGTCGTATCTTTTCTTCCAGTTCCTTTATCGATGAGTATCCGTTTGTGTTGACAAGATTCCGCGTATAACTGGATCTATTCATGCGAGCTGTATCAAGTGGAGCTGAAGGTGGTTGGCCAGGCAATGAAGGAATCGAGTCCATATTTTCAGTATCCTCGAAGAATGAGTTGGCTGTCATGTCGTTGTCTTGCCGTATCGATTGGAATAGGGTGCGGCTATTTATTGCAGGATCCGGTTCGTGGTCGAGTTGATTGTCTTCTATGGTAGACCGTGACCTGTTGCCTATGGGCGTGAATTCGTGCTTTCTTTCACTCCTTATACCCCTTTGAGGTGTACCAATAAGCTTCTTCGAAAACATACTGCGCCACCTCTTTTTTTATGTATACTTATTCTCTACTACCTCTCTACTTTCCACGATCTACTTTGTTGATGTTTACAGACGCGGTATCAACACGGTCACGTGAGCGAAAAAATGTACAGGAACAACGAGCGTACGCAAAAGATCTAACGATGTGTATAAGTTTGGATTGGTTTATATTATTAACTGTATCATGCCAACTCACGGGTGGCTGCTTTGAAGCTTTCCAAGGCGCGTAAAGCAGAGCCTGAGACAATTGAGTTTTTGGCAAGCTCTACCCCGTGAGTCCAGTCTTCGGCTATACCGCTCACCACGGCCAAGGCTGCGGCGTTCAATAAAATGTAGTCTACTATGGCATGGTTAAAATTTTGTTTGATTTTAAACTCCTCGGAATCCTGCCTCAATATGTGAAGCAACACCTCGGCGTTTTCCTGCGGAGTTCCCGACCGTACTTGGTTGAGGTCGTGTTCGGGCAAGTCGAAGTCCTTCGGAGTTACGACCCCCTTTGTGATCTCTCCGTCCTCATCGATCAACCAATATTTGGTGTAGCCGAACGGAGAAATTTCGTCCAAACCAACATCGCCGAAAACAACCATGGTTTGTTTGTGCACCTTACTTTCTTTGGCTAGTATAGAAGCAGCAGCAGCGTATGACTCACCCAACTGCTCACTGTAGACACCCAAAATTCTAGCACGCAATGGAATAGGATTGATAAGAGGCCCGAGAATGTTGAAGATGGTAGGGATCCCCAATTGGCCACGCACAGAAGCCACTTTTGCCATTCCATTGTGAAATGCCGGTGCGAACAAGAAGCAGAAGTCGGACTTCTTGACGATTTCAGGCGTGGTTTCATCGTTGACTATGGAAAGGTCCACTCCTAAGCACTTGAGTAAGTCCCCTGAGCCCGAAGTAGATGTGGATGCCTTACCGCCATGTTTACACACCGGCAAGCCCATTCCAGCTGCCACTATGGCAGCCGAAGTAGACACATTGAAGGTGTTCTGACCGTCACCACCGGTTCCGACAATATCCACGTAGCCCGAGGGGTCCACAAGCTCGGGCGGAACAATCTTGGAAAACTCCAACACAGTGTTCACTGCTGCTGCAATATATTCTGACTGTTGATCCAACCCTCTGAGTCTCAATGCTGTCAAAAATGATGCCGTCTGGATATCACTGGGAATGCCCCGGAAAATGCATCTCAACACAGTGGCCAAGTCGCCCGCCGTGAAGTTAGGCGGCTCCATCAACAAGGACTTGATGAAAGGCGTCAACACATTGCTGGAGTTACTCATCTTTGGCCTACCGGATGAATCACTGTGGAAGTTTTGAATTTGACATAGTGCTAGCACGTGAACAAGAGCGTCCGAGCACGTGCAGAAGTTTTGGTCCGGCTCTAATTCCACATGTGACAATAGCTTCACGACAACGCCTGAGTCATTTTAGGTACGTTGTAAAGACGGTATGAGCATTTTGTATGGTGCTCGCTACTGTCCGGACAGATTTCCTACCGTCACTACGTGCGCATTTGCTCTCTCTCTCCCTTTCTTTGTCTCCATCGCTACCCTTTGATTCCCTCCGTCGAATCTTTAAATAGAAATCAAAGCCTCATCGGCCTCTAATTATATATATTTATATTTATTTTGATGAATATCCTCTAATTTGTATCGCTTCGACATGGTTAGCTTCCACTTGGATTGGGCCCTAGTGGCCCTCCTTGTATTTTCGTTGACGACCTTTATCCAGCAGCTCTTGCTGGACTTGATACAAGGCAAGGTCTCGAGAGAGATCCATATAATTCTTTCGAGTCCTACAGGTGATGAGACGCACTTGTTTAGTCGACGTTTACACTAATTAATGAACGTTAATGAATTTACTATTGTAATACATAATTTACAGTTTTGATCCACAATACACCTTCCTACTGAACTTCCACTTCCAACTCGACTTCTTTGTCGGCATCAACATACGAGTCGCACATGCACCAGATGGAAAGTTTGTGTTTGCCAGGGCTTTCGATGCTAAATGATAGTTTGATCTGCTGGGTTTCTTTTTCGATGGTGGTTTTCTTGATACCATAAAGCTGTTTGGTAGAAGAGTCTCCTATGACCACCCACCAGCTCTCCTGTTTGGAAAACGGTAACCGTGATACCACCGAGGTATCTTCAAGCTCTTCGTCTCTTTCGAGAGTAATCACGATTTCCTTTTCTTCTTCGGCCACTATTGCTTCACTCAAATCAAGAGTGTACTGAATATCAATATTAGGATACTTGTTGACAAATTCGGCCACCTGGTACAATTTATCTCCTTGAAGCTGCAACACTTGGTCACGCTTATCGTCTTCCAACGACATGACATCGTAAACAGTTTCAATGGACTGTTCCTTGCATCTAGCCAATACACCGGCGTCGAAGTTTGGCACTTGCTTCAACGGACTATCCTTGAACCAAACAGCCTGCACCACCATTTGTGACAAGTCTATCAATTGTATGGCATTGAGGTACCCCTCACTAGATAACACGTCAATGGCTCCGCAAATTACATTCAAACACACTTTCAACACCAACTTTTGATCCTGCTCCAAGTCAAATTGCAACGGGATTCTCAAGAAATGGGCCTGAAGCAATATGAACGCCTTCAAATACGGAGACTCGAAATCAGGATCGCTAAACTTAATAGGCAACTTGGTGTAGATCTTGTGCAAGACACTTGGTTCATTCTCCCTAATGGTAAGAGCCTCCAATTCACTGGCTGAGGTGATTGTTTCGAGAATATGACTAATCTTGGATTTGTTGGTGATTTCTGAGAGCTTCTTCATGCTAGTATGGGAGATATTATAGTGAGAAGAGATTAGCGTGGCATTGGTTGATTTCAACACTTCTCCGTCCTCCTCGTCCTCCTCGTCATCTTCGTCCCCTCCTTCGATTTCCACTAAATCTTCGTCCTCTAATTCTTTGAGAACAGTCTCAACTAGTTCAGATAAGTATTCAGATACCCCCAAATTCGACGTATCCTTGACATCGTAAAAGCTAGGATTCTTTCTCAACCTGCGGTAGAAATACGTAAAAGTGATCCAGTCAATACAGTCTTGTTTTGACTTGATACTATGATTACTTAGCTCATCCACAATGTAGTCGTGCAAAGACATGTGCAAATAACTCTCGACAGGAAGGCCATCGGCCAAAAACTGCTGGTAAAACTTCAATTTGGACTGGCTCGTCAATATCAACACTTTCCCTTGGTTTTTAGCTACGTCTTTACAACACCCAACCATCTCCAACATATCGTTGATCGAGTAGTCCACGTACCGGTGCTCCTTACCTTCATAGGTCTGAGTCCCCAATACGATCAATTTTGCAGCCGCTGGCGCATACATACACGTGACTTTGGTTGCAAAAACGGTTGCAATCGCTTCGCTGTCAAAGAGCTTTTCCACCACCAAACGGTCAGTGTTGTTCATGCCCTGATGGTAGAAGCCGATACCAGAGCTCAAGAGCTCCCGGAGTACGGGGTCGGAAACTCTGTCGAGATAAGGCTGGATTTCGGCGAGGCTCAGCTTGAGAAACGAGATAGAGTCGCTCGTAGCCTTCTGCATGAACTTGGTAGCAACATCAATGCATTCTTTGCGAGAAGAAACAAACACAGTCGACGGTCCAGTTCGAGCAATAGCATACGCCGCACTAGTTGCCCATGCTATGAGAGAGTCGTGGTTGTTCGTTTCTGAACCCTGTAGCTTTATCTCATCAATTTTGTTGAACCTTTCGCTTGGATCGAAGTTGAAGATATTCTGCTTGGTGCACCCGATCCATTCACCTAAATCCCTGCTGCTAAATACGGGGTTGGTCAATCCAACAATTCTCAACTTAGTGTTGAATTGAGACCCGATTAGCCTCATACGTGACACTACTACTTCGTAGTCGGTAGCCCCAACATCTCCTCCCGAAATTGTGTGAAGGTCGTCAGCTATCAA
Organism: Suhomyces prunicola; assembly: GCA_030568655.1. Classification (NCBI taxonomy): domain Eukaryota; kingdom Fungi; phylum Ascomycota; class Pichiomycetes; order Serinales; family Debaryomycetaceae; genus Suhomyces; species Suhomyces prunicola. The sequence continues at coordinate 364,254 of JAJMGJ010000009.1, forward strand.
TAGCGATATCGAGTGAATCACTTTTCGCTGTCTCCATCTCTTACTCACCAAATTGAATTGCTCAGGAGTAGCCAAAATAACGTGGTTTTGATTCAACAATTTTAAATCTGAAGCTGTTTCGCCAGTCAATTTTTCAAAAGTGTTGCCCGAAGATTTGAATTTTTTGCTCCATGTTTTATATGTCTTGTCGATTAACTCTTGTGATGGATTAATGTAAAGTACTCTTCCGTTGATATTCTGTCTCCAGTGATTCAAAATAGCCAATTCGGCGCACGTAGTCTTTCCTCCACCTTTGGACAATCCAATAAAAATATCGTCATTGCTATTGAATAACACAGGAAACACTTGCGTTTGGAACTTGTTCAAATAATTGAATCCGAAATATTGTCCGAAATCAGATGGCAAGGAGGAAGTGGGCACGTTCTGAAGGTCCAAAACTTCCATAAACCCGCCCGATTGTTTGGGGAACTTGAGTGGGCTCAATTCAATTGGGACCCTCCATTCACTGTGAAGCCACTTGTCACTAATTAAGGTAAGGAAGTAGTTGGGCTGTAAAGGTTCCAGTGTTTCGAGAGTGAAGTCTATGAAGTGTTCTTTGCCCACATATTGTTTGCGGATAGTGATTTGGTCGCTGTAAAGAATTTTGTCACCATTGCAATCTTCGACCCAGACATAAAAGTTTTGTAAGCTTCCATGCAATGGGCCCGACCATTCCCAGTTGGGTAAGATCTCGGCCTGTACTCGTAAAGTATGGTCAGTGATAGGCTGACAATAATAGTTGATATCTAACTTCGGAAATTTTTGGAGCAAGTTGTAAGCCAAGTGACTATTTCCTTTAAGATTAAGAGCCTCGGAGAGTTCAACTTCGTCGAGATTGAAGTAGCTGACCCACGGTAAATGAGAGCTTTCGGTGACTCTAATGATCTCTCGAGGACAAAGCAGCCCGAACTGTCTAAAAGGCGAAGAAGTAAGCCAGATCCTGTGCTCCACGGCCTTACATAAGTTGAGACACGTTTTCGCTAGCGCCAGCCACTGTTTCTTGTAAACTATTTCAAAAATAGCCCGCAACAATCTACCAGCCGACTGAGTGACATATATCATATCGGCCATCAACGCAAACCCTTCCAAAGTAAGACGAGAGATGTAGGTTTGAAGAAGCACGTTGACCTTGGCGACAGGATCATTGACGCTTTCTTTGATGGGAATGGGGCATTTTTCCACGAGTTTGGTGATCTCCAACTTCTCTTCTTGTCTGACGGGAACAAACTTGAACTCACCGGAAGTGGCAAAGATCTTGAGCAAATCTATCTCGGTCAACCATGGCTTCAATTTGGTATTGTACATGTTCATAGTCTCATGATTAATGTAGTAATGAGATGCAACTTTACCAAGCTCCGTGGGTTTGACTTCTCCCGTCTCGGACTCATACTCAACTAGCTTGTTCTTCTGGAGTACGGTGAATGCAGTGTGGATCAAATTTACTCGCTTTTGCAAGAGAGCAGGGTCTTTTTCTGCACCCACATGGTACAAAGCAGGAGATTTGAGCATACGAATGAACAAGTACGTGTAACCCAACCATTCTACACCCTGTTCTCGACTCCTGACTGTTCCTAGAACGACCTCTGCATTGAGATTATCAACCAATCTGCTGACAAACTGAGACTCAATAGGAAGTTGCTGGTTGAGAATAGCAAGATAATATTGCAACTCGTCATGAGAGGTTATAATAATACCTTCACCACTCTTATCGTACCGAGGCCGTCCTGCTCTTCCCAACATCTGCAATATATCTTGAGGAGATAACTGAACCCAAGTACCTTTTTCAGGCGAATAAGTTTCGGTTCCTTTGATAATAACGGTGTGAGCTGGCAAGTTCACACCCCATGCCAAAGTGGCTGTAGACACCAACACCTTGACATGACCCTGTGCAAATAAGTCTTCCACCACGCTACGTTCTTGCTTATTCAACCCAGCATGATGGATTCCAAACCCCGACGGTATTATTTCCTTGAGGTTACGATCTTTCATTGCCTCTCCTTCTTGCTTCAAGATCTCGTAAGACCCCGAGCCCGGCTTTAGCACTAGTTCCGGCTCCAGTTCAGCCATTTTGTTCTTAAGCCACTGTGCTGTCTTGAAAGTGTCCTTTCTTGAGTGAACAAAGATGATAAGCTGGTGGTTGGAGTTCATGCACTCGACCAACTTTTCATAGCATGCCTCGTTCATGGCTGCCACCTTTTTTATTGCTTTCTTTTCCTTGATACCAATGAACTGCTGGCCCAAAGGACATGGTCTATAAGAAGAGTCAAAGTAAAATAGACCCTTGTTAAAATCCACTCTCAAGAACTTGGCCACGTCTTCATAATTGGGCAAGGTGGCAGATAATCCCACCAATCTTATGGCTTTACCGGTGGCTTCTTGGTAGCGCAATGTACGACTGACAATACTCTCAAGGACAGGGCCTCTGTCATCGTGCAACAAATGAATTTCATCGATGATAATGAGCTTGGTTAAGGAAACAGTGCTAGACAAATCGGCCGATTTTCTGGTGATGATATCCCATTTTTCTGGAGTAGTAACAATGATCTGGGTCTCAGCGATCTGCTGCTTGCTGAGGCTGGAATCTCCCGTAAGTTCGTTCACTACTATTCCGTATGAAGCAGTGAGTCTTCTCTCGAACTCTCTCATCTGTTCTTGCACCAATGCCTTCAATGGAGCAATATACACGATCTTGAACAGCTTGATGTCTATTTTCCCCAGCGCATCTCTGTGGTTCTCAATGGCTCTCAAGATGGTGAGCATCGCCACGTTGGTCTTACCGGCACCTGTGGGGGCACAGAGGAGAAGGTTTTCGTCTGTCTTGAATGCCAGGGGATATATCTTGGACTGTATTCTATTAAGAGACATTGTTTCTGACGATGGAAATACTGCTCGTGTCCATTCGGGCATTTCAGCTATGGCCACAAGCTTTTCTTCGGCAGTCACAGGAGCAGGTTCAGGCGGAGGCACAAATATTGTGTCATAGGATTTAGTAGTCTGCTGATATGAGCCCTTTGGAAGTTTAACTTTCGAGTTCGACATAAGGTGGGCTCCCTGGTCGAACTTTATGGCCTCGAGGTCGATGATACGGGGTCCCAGAGTGGTGGTTTTGGTCTTTTTGTCGGCAGTATCTGGCGTGTCTTCGAGTTTTCTCTTTTTGCTGACACTGACATCACCCGTACTTAGTTCCTGGGCCAATTCGTGGAGATTGAGCTTTTCCATGTCCAGCAACAACTGGGCTTGCCCTTCACCATCTGCCTTTGACCACTCTATTTTGAAGTGAATCCTCCATCTGTTCTCGATACACTCCTTCACGAGATCAAAGTGGTCGTAGTTGGTGATCTCCATCAACTCATTTTCCAAGTCTCGAGTGCTCAACTCCGATCCAATGGCTTTGTGTATTCGAGAAAGAAGTGCTTGGACTACGGTCGGGTCTTCGTCAGGGTATAACTTGCTGACTTTTCTTTGAAGATAGAACTGATCTATATCATTAAGGGGAATAAACTTGGCCACATTGGTATTTTTTGCTCTGTTTTCTATGGTAATTTCATTCTCGATATCGCCATCTTTGACATCTTCTTCTACTTCTTCATTATTATCTTCCTCCACTTCTACTTCCTCTTCCACATCTACGCCAGGACCTTCATCTTCTTCGTCATCTTCAAGATTGACAGCAACGCCATCCTCTTCGTCGTCTTCTTCTTGAATTTCGTAGTCGGTGATACGGTTAGCTAAATTGACCAATTCGTTCATCTCAACATCGTCAACTTGTTCGAGTATTTCGTTGATTTCGGCTTTTTTCTGCAGAATCCCCAACTCCTCCAGCTTCAATATCTCTAATATGGTATCGGCCGCTGATAATATCACGTCATGACTGGTGTCTGGCAAATGGGTTCGTACTTGGGTCATAATCAAGTCGAAATAATGAGCATTCTCTTCTGTAGTGGGGTGGTATGACGAGTGGTCGTACCCACTAGTATAGCTGTAGTTGTTGAAAGTTTCAGATATTTTTGGCTTCTTGGTACTTTTGTCAGTTTCTGCCAGTTGAACAGGCTGGTGGACCACTCGACTGCCCATGTCTTTTACGGAAATTTGTCCAACAAGCGAACTAGGGTTGGTATTGACATCCTCTCTGTCCCTGCGACCCAGTTGGATGACCTTGTTGGACATCTCATCATAGCTATACTGCTTGTTCGACATGATGTTGTTCAACAGTTGGCTTCACTACTTGGCTCTGGCTCTGAACTCATCTCATGTGGTCACGTGATATACAGACCGTCTCGACCAGTCTTGAACTCGTAGTGTTCGATGGGTCTACCACTGGGTCTACAATAAGGTATTTGGTACTGCTTGTCATCCTTACTATTTGGACTTATTTACTTTACAACACCATGATAATCTATAAATCACGCATGCTTAATAGACCTTGTTCAAGAAGGTCTTCTTTTCGAAATCCCATGAGTCGTCAGAAATTCTTCCTCTCAAAACTGGAATTTCGGAACCTGGAACGTAGACATCTTCAAACAAAATGTCCATCTTAGCTTCAGGTGGAGCATCAGCTTCAGCAAGAGCGACTTGTTCGTCGACGTACTTTCTGGCGGATTTGTCGTAAGACTTGATTTCTTCTTCGGAAGCAATTTCCTTTTCCAACAAGACAGCCTTCAAACCAGCAATTGGATCGTTTCTGGATCTCATGTGTTGGACTTCTTCTCTGGTTCTGTAGGTAGTACCTGGGTCAGACATGGAGTGACCACCGTATCTGTATGTTTCGTATTCCAAGACTAATGGACCGTTACCTTGAGCACACCAGTCCTTGGCGAATTTGGAGGCTTGGTAGGTGGCCAAAATATCCATACCGTTGACCTTCAAACCTGGAATGTATTGACCTCTCTTGTGGTATTCGGTCAAAGCAGAAGATCTAGAGGCAGAAGTACCCATACCATACTTGTTGTTTTCACAAGCAAAGACACATGGTAAGTTCCATAACTTGGCCATGTTGTAAGATTCAAAGACTTGACCTTGGTTAGCAGCACCATCACCGTACAAAGTGAAGGTAGCGTTCTTTTGGCCTCTGTACTTGTGGGAGAAGGCTAATCCGGCACCCAATGGAACTTGGGCTCCAACAATACCGTTACCACCGTAGAATCCTGGGGCGAACATGTGCATGGAACCACCCTTACCGTACGAAATACCTGCTCTCTTACCCAACAATTCACCTAAAACTTCTCTGACGGAAGCACCTCTCATGAATGCAAAACCATGACATCTGTAAGAAGTAATGACGGTGTCGTCCTTGTTAATGGCGTTTTCAATTCCTACAGCGATAGCTTCTTGACCGACAGACAAGTGACAGAAACCACGGATCTTCTTGGCTTTATATAATGCATCCGAGGCCATTTCCATTCTTCTGATAATGATCATGTCTTTGTACATTTGCAACAAGGTTTCCTTTTCGGTTTCAAAGCTCAAGCTTGGACCCTCCAAGTTGTAAGTTTCGAAGGATGATTCAGGCAAGGCGATGTTGACCAAGTCTGAGCTTGAAGAAGCCATGCTTCTGGTTGGCATGCGGCCAACATTGGCCAATGGACGGAATCCTCTAATCATCTTGACTAATATTAAAAGTTCAACAATTCCTAGAAAGATAGTTGCTTGTTGATAAACCTTTTTGTCACGGAGGGAAGAGTCCCGGAAGCTGGGTCGTGCAGAAAAACGGAGGTGTAATTCCGCGGTCACGTGTAGTATCATGTGTCAATCTCTGGCGGTTCCGGGTGGCTCGTCCTGCTCTGGGTCTCTAAGCTCACGTGGACAGGACCTCGGAAGACGCGAGATCGACAACGGGCGGGGACTCTAAGCGAAAATTCGAGCCGCACTAGCCCTACCACATTTTTCCCTGAATGGTTTGCAGCCGAACCCTTTTGGGCAGAGGAGAGTAGGGTCTAGCCTTAGGGGGTAGCTTACACACAAGTGAATACATATCCAAAACCACCACATCCCAAATGTATATCAAGCCCCTGATTTCCTCGTCCAACTTCCTTCTTCAATATAGCCAAGTAGAATGAATCTGGCCAAGGGAAAGAAAAGTTGGAGGAAACGGCTTAGAGTGGGAATAAGCAGTAACAGCGCGAGTCTTTTGTCGTACTCAGCCCCATTCTCCTCTTTCTCGCCACATTTCCTGTCATCGCCTTCTTTATCCTCGACTAGTCTTGACGGACTTGGACTAGTCCACTCGACATTTCCCTCGTTCGAAGACCCTAATCTGGACTGTTGGTCCGCACTGGTTTCAGCCAGTGACGAGGTGTTCACCCCTAAGGCGTCTAGTTTAGCACGAAACTCGATTGAAACACCTTTTACTTCATTTTCCACGCCGCAGGAATTCTCGATCTCTCCTCGGTCTGAGTTTAGCAAGTTTACTCGTGCGTCTGCCGCCCCAGAAAACGTACTTTTGTCACCATTCAGGTGCAAGCCAACTGCCTCACCAAGTCTTGTCTCGCCTCCGGATTCTCCAAAAGGTCCGAAACTCAAGCCTTTTATACTTACCCACACTCAGCAAACCACACCCACTGTCAATAAAGCTACTGCGACCGATGAATGTTTTATTTGTGGTGAGCTCCTTATCAACAATTTAGAAGCAGAGCCGTTGGTTCCTTTGAGTTGTGGTGATTCTGTTCATGGCAACTGTTATGAATTAGCCGTTGAATATCAGCTGGACGTGCATTTGCAGCCTCGCGGAACCATCAAGTGCACGGGGAAAAGATGTGTTGCGAACTCCATCAAAGATAACTACGTGAGTCCTAAAGACGGACAATTGTACAACACCGTGGCGTCGAGATCAAAATCAGAAATCGTTGGAAAGATCATACAACCCACAATCACCCGTTCTAGTCTGGCACCAGAATCAGTGAATCGCCTTTTTGCCCCGTTGCCTCAACTACCAACAACTACCACCAAAATGGCTGCAAAAGACTTCTTTGAACAGTCGGTGTTCAATCCTCAGGCACCGTCCGGATCGTCGTTCGCTCGCAATTTGAGGAGAAAGTCTCAAGCTCGTGGAAGATCAACTCCGCGAGTATCTGACGACCCGTCACTAATGTCGTTCAGCAGTTCCCGTTCTTCCTCGCCCGCTTCTACAATCTGCACTAAAAATACGGTAACAGTCAAAATTAATCAGTACAAAAAGGTTTCTCTCGATACTCTCAAGAGCAATTTCATACGGCATCTACTTGAAACTTGCAAATCATTCAGTCTAACGAACTTGTTGAAGTTGGGTACTTTGAGACTTGTTGACAAGCTTCTTGTCAGCTACGACTCTATCAAATATACTGAGAAAACAGTGTATTTGTGTGAGAATTACTTGGTGATATGTGACGAAACTACCTCGGTTGAAGACTATGTATTAATTGAAATGGATCGCACCCAAATATCTACTCCTAGTGCTTCGATTCTAATGATATCTGCGACAGAACTCCAGGTATGGCTACATTCACAAACCGACTCCATCATTGAGAAGTGGGGTGTAGCCATGTGTGATCGTACTTTTGAATTTCCAGTTGAAATCCTCAGCTCCACCATAATTTTGCCCAAGTTTAGAGGCTCCCAGACTTCTTTTTTGGCTTTTCCTCCTCCAGTCCGTCACTCGATAAATTCTATATGTTCACAATCGTCAAAGGATACCGAATATTCCAGCGATGCCACGATTCACTTGAACTCCAATAGCAAACATTTGGAAGGTTCTACAACCGTAATAGTTACAAATGCTTCTAGCAATGAAAACCGAGAATCTAAAACTATTTCTGAAATGGATTCGAGTTTAGATCAGGAACTCATCGCAGGTTTTGAGTGTTCCTCTGAATCTAGTGCGGTTGACAACGATAAGGTCGATCTGATCTTCAAGTCCAAAAAGCTGGCTTTTTCAATCAATATTGAAAGCGAGTTAAGCCCAGAGCTTTCCAAAGAAAGTGATCCTGATTCGGACTCGTCGTGCGATGAAGATTCGGATGTCGATATTATAGCGGGTTTGGTCAGTAAGTCCCAACTCACGCCCTCCAGGGAGATCGAGAAAGGATGGAGCGAGCTTATATCGCACATAGATAGTGCTTTGTCAGTCACATGTGCGCCATATTAATCAATGTTCTGTAAATCTAGCGATCTCGGTGGATATACTACTGGTCCACAACTCTCTGTCTTGTCTGGACCTTGCCATAAACACAATGCTTTTACCTGTGACTCCTAAAATCTTAAGCATAGTAGTGGTATGAGGAGCGTTTTGGTTAGCCGGCCCAGAAACAGCGGCTTCCAGCCCCTTATTATTCGTTAATTCTTTGTCTCTCACTTTAATTTGACGTTTTTTACCCACGTACAATGTAAAGCATCTAACGTGCTCTTCCTCTGAAGATTTCCAGCCATCGGGGTAAAGCCTGGGAAGTGCATGACGGGACGGATGTTGAGAATCTGTGTCATTTTGGCGATTCAAAAGATCCATTGCTGTTGTATTTCCAGAATACAAGTAGCATTCAGAGATTGGAATGGTAAAGTAATGCTTATGAGAAACGGTTTTCTTCCATATTCCTGAGGATTTGGACCTTTGAAATATGGAGAAGAGAATCAATGATCCAGGACACAACACCACGTAATATTGGTTAAAGTTGGAGTGTTTTTTACCCTTTTCGTATAGGAAACCACTCATCAAGATAGACCTAGACATGGCTATACTCCCCAAACTATGGGTGAATGGATCTGCCACTGAATACCTTATTTCAGAAAGACCAATCTCTTGTGTCACATTCGAATCTGCGTATTCGGGAATTTTCAATGCAATTTGATTTTCAAGTCTAGTTTTGAGCTGGCAGTTCAACTTTTCCTGCTTTTTCCACTTCCAATATCTGCTGAGTTCAGTCAACCGCAGTACCCATTCATTTCTCACAAATCTGTTGGGGGCTTGAAGCTTTAGGATGCTTCCGTTGATCATTTCGATTTCGAAGGCAGAATCCATGATATACTCGTCCTCTAAACAATTCAAATTAGAATGCCAGTAAATGGCAAAAAACATGTTTTGAGCTTTGGATATGTGTTCTTTCGGGATGAATCTGATATCTTTTATTAATGCAATTTCAATTACCGCTTCAGCTCTAAGAATATGCTGGGCTCGTCTTTGAAACTCGGCGTACGCAGCTTTGTCGTGAGTTTCGAAATCCTCGTTGTTTAGCCACGTAATGTGATCGTTTTCATCAAGAGGAAATGGAGAGTGGACATAAACATCTGATTTGCGTTCAGCTTCAACCAAAGTCTCCGAGCCAGAAATAATTGACTTACGATCGTAATTATGACCCGGGGGTTGTGCCAAATAGTATTTCGTAGAGAACAATAGGTTGTCATTAGTGTAGAAATACAGAATCTTGTGGAACGATCTCATTAAGTGTGACTTTTCCTTACCATCTAAATTGGTCATTCTGTAAAGAAAGCCTTCTATGGCAGTAGGCTCTTGCATATTACAGGACTCGCCATTGTTGCGGGATTCCAGTTCTCTGAATTGTAGCTGAAAAGTATTTTTTAGCACTTGGTTCTGGAAGTAAAATGTTTCGCTATTGTTTGTTACCCACTCTAAGCGATCATATTGCTTGAAGCAGAACCACGGACTAACGAGATTATTCAACCATTGGTCGCATTCTTTGGAGTTCTGCAGTTTTATTTCCTGTAAAACTCGATTCTTCAAGTACTCCAACACAGGTGAAAGTGTGATTCGATATCCCGCCTTCATAGGGTTAACTGTTAAAGTATCGCATTGCTTCAACGATTCTTTAAACACGCCAACGGGGACTTTGGCATCGAGCACCCAGCCTATATCTGGTACAGCAATATTAAAGTTGAGGTTTAGCGGTTCGTCCAAGTACTTTAGTACACATAATGTCCTCATGGCAGTGTTTTGACTGGACGCCTGGCAGATGTAGACAAAAGCACCATTCTTCAGAGGAACCATAATTGAGAATGATTTATCCGAAGCGCTATACAAAGATGTAGTGGTCTCGGAGGTGAATCTAAAGTTGATATCGGGTTGCTTTGGGTTAATTACTTTTTGTGTGGCATCGTACATCTGAATCAAAAAGGGACTTTCATGATTGTCTGCCTTACGGAGCACAAAGAAGTACTCTGTCCATTTTTCGTGTACTCGAGAGTCACAATTTTCTGACTCGTCGAAATATTGAATAAACTTGTATTTTCTTAGCACTTTAGTCATTACCAAAAACTTCTCTATCAATATAACTTCGCCTGATTTGAAGCGTTTCAAGAATCTATGAAAGAATCGTTTCCTCATTTCGATCTTTGGCCGTGTCGAGGCAGCCTTTCGTGATGTTGCTTTTAGTTTTCTAAGCTTTGACATATAGCGATGGTGTGCTTTTTCATTTGAAACCATGTCTGTATCAGCAAGCTCCATGGGGTTGGGCACTTCTATACTGATTCGAGAGCTATGGCGTGGACTTTTCTGGTCACGGAACTTGACTGATGGCTTGTTTGTAGGTTCTTGTGAAACATTCAGACTGAAGGACGTTTCCTGTCTGAGCAACTCTCCAGTTTTAGACAGATCACTCAGAATCACAGACTCTGCATATTTATTGGGATCAAGTAAGGCCGGTTGCGGAGTAGGCTCGGGACTATATGGTGTCACAGTGTCGTCACTCTGTTCACTTTGTTCACTCTGTGTTATAATTATAGGCACTAGCAGTTTGTCGCCAACAATGTCATTCTCGTCAAAATGCTCATCCTCAGTGGTGTCGTGAATTAGATCGCGGTGTCTTTCAGGAAGGTGAACATGCGAGCTGGTATCAAACTCGACGCGATTTTCCTCATCTTCGTCGTCTGTGTCGTCTTCTTCGTCTTCATGAGTCTCACCGAAGTGTTCTGGATCATCCTGCTCAAGCTGCTCTAATGCCATGACTATTGACGGCATATTTATTTTCGTATACCCTTCAAAAGTATGAAGTTTCCCCTTCTGGCCTTGATTTTCTTGTTCAAACTCGGCTCGAGACACTCCGCTTCGTATACTTGTATTGAGGAGGTTGGTCGCCGAAGCAAACCTCTTTTTCATTTTACCTTTGGCGAATTTTCGGGCTCTTGCAAATAGTTCGGGTCCCTTATCATCATACCATATATCTGGATAAGAGCCTAGAAAGACGCATTTGGACGTTTCTGAAATGGTTTTGGCATTGGAGTAGGTTAGCCGAAACGCAGTGAACGAGTCTTTGGGTATGGTGAATGGTTCATCATTCTGTTCCATGGTATCAGGGATACCCAATTGAGATTACAAGCGGTTAGCAATAAAAATCAAGTTTGTATATGTGTATGGGCTTACGTAAGGCGGGCCATCTACACTAACTAAATAATATCTTCATCGTTAACCCCGATGGATATGCCTTCTGGGTTCATATTTTCAGGAGGAGAAATACTGGGGACTGCTTCCAAAGCAATGTAGCCCAATCCGACGATAAAGATCAATATTCCAGCGATTATTCTAAAGGCACTGGCTCCGTTGATGCTAGCACCGATCAAAGTGTAAACTAAAGTTAGTACGAGACTTGACGCAGGAAAGATCGAAATGGAAAATACAACCTGTACAGGTTCCGGAAAAGTATGCTTGGGTTTCCTGCTCCATTTTCTTTCTCTATTTCGTATCAATCTATTTTCTCTTATACTTACAGACACCACGTCCAATAAAGGAAAACAAAAAGGAGCCGTAGGCATATGCTTCGGCAGGGACCCTAAATTCTGAACGTTAGTAATTCTCTCGGAGTTGGATTAGTAAAATGATACGTACCTAATGCGCCGATGATACCTCCGAAGACTATAATGTAAAGGCCGATTATGAACTGGGTGTTAGTACTCAATGAAAACTAGAACGATTTCTATTCACTTACCGAATGGCTAGATGTTAATACTATTCTCAATGATTATCTGTCAAATTCACTTACATTCCACTGAAGAGTTGGGACAATCCTGATAATACCTGCAATGTTAGTACTGAGCCTTGCAAATGTTTAATAGAGTGTTCATACCGCTAAACCAGCGACAAGGAGGTTGGCAATCCTGAAGGCACCATTAAGGTCCAGTCCGTTGATTGCGTCTAAGTTCATGATGTTGTTCTGTGGATTTGGTATTCGCGGTCGCTTTACTTTATTGGTGGCGTTCGTGCGGGTGCACGATAAGAAAAAAAGCTGACACCTTGCAGCTAAACGTTAACGTCTCTCGATAAAAAACCTATACGGTTAGAGGAGATCAGAGCCGAAAAATCATCTCTAGTACTCATTGAATATTTGTTAATAGAATTAATTATAGAGGGTGTAAGAAGAACAATACATCGAGTGAAGACGGATTGGAATAGAAAGTTCCTCGTGAGTTAGGTGATATGTTAGCGCTGCCTTGTCTTCAAACTGTCTAGAGTACAAAATATACGAGGCACTAATCTTCTTTTGCCCTCTTCGGCATCAAGAGACTCGGTATACATCTTTTAATCTTGCAACAGTGATTTTATGGGCTAGCTTGCACGAATGCGAAGATTACTTTTTTCCCTCGGATTACGCGTCGCACAGTAATGTGGAGAGATGGTACATTTTGTTATGGCGTGCCTTCCTCTATATTGTTCTCTTCGCCCCACCTGACAATTAGCGTTTGGTCGCAAATCTTCGCACTCTCAATTTGCAACAAAACAGCTGTGTTTGATCTTTTAACGCCAAGAACTAATCTCTCACTTCGCCAAGAACTGAATACAACTCGTTGGATCCACCTAACCTGAAGATTACTTGGGTTAAACCACCACGCCTTATGACCCAGGCAGCCCGAATATCGACTGAGCGGGGACTACTACTGACCCATTCTCGCCGAATCTACAGTCGTGTGTCCATAGCCGTTTTTTAAGTGGGCCCGCATTTCCCCACAGTGTTTGTGGCTCGTGGAATCTCACGGCAAAAATGCACGAAACGTGATCATCCAAGAAATATGTTTGTTGACTGAAGATAAAGCAAAAGTCCATAAATTGACTTCCGTACACTTATCTATTTCATAAAAACAAGCATGGCTTTCTCAACAGGACGTGGAGGAGCTGGTAATATCCATCACTCAACTCGTTCATCTCTGAATACTAATGTTGATTCCTCCTCCAAACAAAAAGTGATCTCGCCAGCGTCATCCCATGATGGCAAGGATGGTAGTCATAAAAAAGTCTATTACTCTACTGGCAGAGGAGGCGTCGGCAACATACAGTCATCAGATTCGGCTCCATCGCCAACATTAGTACCACAAGGAAGTAACACACCTACTTTGCATACAGAAAAGGTGTCCACTGGAAGAGGGGGTTATGGTAATATGATAAGCAATGATGACCCTGCATTTACTCGTAAATTACAGGACGTTGACGGGCCCGAGAAGCGAGAAAAGGAGGCCGATTTATATGCCGTTACATCCAACAAATCTTTTTCCGTTGGTAGAGGTGGCTTTGGCAATGTGATTTCCAAGACCAAATCGCAAGTCAGTGGCGGCCTGGATGCTGGCAGCAACAACAGCAACAACCTTTATACAATCAGCAGTCATGGCGAGAGGTTGAAAAAGAATAAAGAAAAGAAGAAAGGTTTATTCAACAAGATAAAAGAAGCGTTCAATTAGGTAACTTATATGACTCTACTGACTAATCAAAAATTGTTTTAATTTGGCCAAGGCCTTGTAACGATGGGATAATCCATTTTTGACCTCTTTATCCATTTCAGCATATGTCTGCGTTTTGCCAAGAGGCTGGAAAACCGAGTCCCATCCGAAGTTGGTTGGTCCTCTGGATGGAACAATCGTTCCTTCAGTAATACCTTGGAACAATTCAACCGGTTTTCCTGGTCCCTCGCAGTACCCAATGGTGGTGATCGCCTTAGCTCCCTTATCTTCAAATTTGTATAGCATATTGACAAGCCCATCCAATCCGATAGACTGAACAAACCACTTAATGTAAGGACCTGGTAAGTCATTGTAGGCATTGAACGCAAGACAAGTATCTTCCACAATCACAGGCCCATTTATGTGGGTAGCGGCAGACCTGGCTTTGTGGATCGTGACATCATTGATGGTGCCCTGGATTTCTTCAAGATCGATCGATTTATTGGTAATAGTGAACTTTCCTACTTTAGGCGACCCGTCATTGGGATTGGCACCGGAAAGGATAGCCACGATCTCTTTCAACTTATTGACGTTTCCAGTGACAAATGTGATAGTATCTGACATTTTTGTGCTAGCAAATACTTCTATGCTCTAGCGATAGTTGTGTTCTTTCTGAGACCCTATAATTTGTTTAATCGCGATGAGTCAGTCGATTTCGCGAGCGAGTCACATAGTAAAGGCCAAATCAGACCAAACAACAGGAGACCTGGCTCTCCGGTGATTACATATACTATGCTTACAGTTTGTTCTTAAAAACAATCTCTATTGCGTGTTTATATACATGTCGACTATATCTTACCCAATCTCTTCATCAAGGACCTTTGTTCCTTTCTTCTCTTTCTCAACTTGTGCTTCTTCATTTTCAATCTTCTTTTACGAAGAACAGAGTCCATGTACATGGTGTTGTCTTCCTTGATGCCGTTTTCAAATACGTCGGTGGGCAACTGGTCAACTATACTGACTGGCTGTATATATGCTGGTTTGGGCAAATTCACCAATCTGACGAGTGGGGATGCTACATTCACAGGGGAAATGCGCGAAATGCTGCTCATGTACCTCACACCCATGGAGCTGACTCCCTTGATCAATAATCTGGCACCAATCATCCTAGCCTCAAGTGTGTAAGTCGATCGTCTTGATTTTTTTCGTGAACATTTTATTTCGGGTATGTTCGTCACGTGATGCTGTGGTCGACCTCAATATTGACCACTATGGAGTCGGTGGTATCAATCACCACGCCCTTGCGTCCACTCACAGCGTTGCTGCTACTCACGTTTCCTCCCATGGAGCTTTCCCAGTCGATCACATCGTACCTGAGCCCCACTGTGCTCAAAATTACCGGCTTGCTGCCCAACGGTAATAGGCCGCAAATTGGCATAGCGGATTTGTGAAATTTGTTTTTAGGTGGAAAAGATACGTAATTATGGCCTTTAGGCACTAAAAAGATGACGTCTTCAGATGTTATCAAATACTGGTGCACAAACGGAAAAGACTGATTAAGATAGTATAGTTGATTGATCGACTGAATGGTTTGGTCGAACCTTCCCCCAACTCCTCCTATCAAATATGCATAAACGGGCCTATTGTTCAAAGTACTTTTGTCCTTAATGATATACCTCTTGACTGCTTGGCTAAGTCCGTCGTGCGTGTCGATATCTTCACTTAAAGAGCGTTTCAGGTCCTTTGAATAGTAGTATAGTTGGGCTATGTCAATGGCTTTCATGTAGTCGCTAGCATACTGTGTGGTCTGTTGAATCACTACGGTCCCCTGATCTTCGTAGTACTGGCGGACCAGTTCCTCCAAGGAATCAAAGTCTCCTACTATGAAATTGGGAATGTACCGGTCTCTCTTTTCTCCAAAGTACCTGTAGAGTTGGTTGGCCCCTCCATCGGCACAAATATGAACCTCGCTATTTTGCCAAAGTTTGTGTATATTGATCTCATGTATTGGCTGATTGAGAATTATGAGGGCAGTTCTCTCGTGAGGGCCCTTCAAAAATTGCAATGGCTCGATAAGGGTGTGAGGTACACTTGGTCGAGGAACGTCAATTTCCTGTGGATTCTCAATTACCTCTCCCATTGTAGCTTAGACCATTTTCAAGCCATGGCTGTACCGTGTCTCCCAAATATGACATTTCTGGTTTTCGCACGCTACAACAATAACATCAAGAAAGTTTAGCACACATGTATCACAGCAGTCGCAACCATCAATATGAGCTCGGAAAATTTAGGGCCTGGGGGAGGGGCTGACTCCAACGGGACGGGTCATCAGCATGCCAATATAGTTCCCAGAGATGTTCGATTGCTTCATTTGATCTTTGCCACCCAAGGCATTCAGAATTATCAAGACCATGTTCCATTACAACTCATGGATTTTGCCCATAGTATGTATATTCATTGATCAAAACTAGAAAATACTAACTTCTCAGGATATACCAAGTCAGTATTGAGAGATGCCCTTACTTATAACGATCATGCCAAGCCGGCAGGAGCCAATGTGAGTGGAACGGCCAACAACAGTACAGTAAACACCGATGATATCAGAATAGCAATTGCTGCTAGAACCAACTATCAGTTCAAACCAACACCACCAAAGGAACTTTTATTGGAGTTGGCCGAAGAAAGAAACTCGAAGCCTCTTCCACCTGTTATACCCAAATGGGGATTGAACTTACCTCCTGAGAAGTACTGTTTGACTGCCAGAGACTGGGATAACTTGGAAGAGGAAGAAAAGGAGAACAAAAAGCAAAGACAGGAGTAATTTGCCGAACAAAGTCGATTAGCAGCAAAGAAAAAAGCGCCAGCCAAAATAACGACCACAAGTGACAACTACAACTTGCCGCGACAAATGTATAATTGCCTGACACGAGAACCTAGAAAATAGAGTTTAATGTCCATACGATCTAATGTACGATACAAAAAGCAGAGTAAGTCCATAATGTGTAAGCAATACTCATTGCAGTGTAGATACATTGGTGCTAAAACTTTGTATGCCAAATAGAGGCAGCTAGTAGAGGGAGCGTGTGAGAGCTGGCAGACATGTAGATCGAAAATGAATTAGGGCTTGGGCTCTTTCATTTCACAACCGTGACACCGACAAGTAGACCTTCAAGTTCCTAAGCGCATTTTACCGAACGTAAACGTTTTAAAGACTATTCTTCACAACAAGCGCCTGGTTAGCTCAATCGGTAGAGCGTTTGACTCTTAGTTAGGACATCAAAAGGTTGCGGGTTCGACCCCCGCATCGGGCTTTGTTTTTGCATCAAGACACCAACAATTTTCAACTATAGACGCTACTCAAGTTACGGATTTACCACTTGGTACAAACGTTCCTTGCTCTTCGCTCTTCATTCATCATCCACTTCTTCACTCTCTACATCTGTTTCACTCTACGTATTATCTCAGTCACACCAAGCCACTTGCCGCGCCCACTCGATTTTGTGTTACACGCCCGAACGTGTGAATCGAAAAACAACACCGTTTCAAGATCACCAACCAGATCCAAGCGCTCGATCCCAGTATACCTAACCATTACGAAATGCTTCCGACCACAATCGCTTCAATACCTGAGGCTAAAGAGGAGTATCTAGGCTCTTCTCTTATCGAAAGAACGGGAAGATTACATACATTCGTCGATCTCGGTCCCGCAGATTTATGCAACCTTCATAAACAGTCGCTTACCTCCAAAAAAAATACCGAAATAGGTACCTTTTTATATTTCACTGGTGTTGATACATCCAATTCGGCCTCGATAGCCGCTCATCTCCAAGGTTTGGCCACATTGATCGGATCCAAGTCTCAATACTGGTTTGGTGAAAAAAAGCACTGGAAAGTACCCCAGTTGAATTATTGTTCGTACAATGCTTTTTCAAAAGTAGACATGAGAGTGACCGTCCATATTCCTGGTAAGTTTGAGTCTTCCGTTGTTAATCATGAAGGTAAGCTAATTCATGACAAGATCAGTAACGACGAATTGGAGTCGCTTTGGTTAGAAACATTTGTCTCTTCTGTCGTTAGATCCGTACTTGATTCTGATGAAGATGATGCCAATAAAGTTGGTGGTTTGGTGGAAATTAGAAAATTAAACCCATTCCAAAATGGATCCAAACAACTTCTTTCTTCTTTCATGTCAGGATTTGAAAAACTCTTTTATGATGGTCCCAAACTTGGCTGTGGCATTGAATTGCCACAACCCACATTGATCAATAACTACTTGGTCGACGGGTTCTTGAAAACAGTTCAGTTGACTCAAAACTTCGATACGGCATTGGAAATTTTGAATCGTTTAGCTGAAAATGAACCAAGCGTAGTTACCATAATAGCACAGGTCTTATTGATGAAAGATGAAGAGGTCAATGCAGTCCAAACAATGAATCGTGGTATAAGTGTCAACAAAAGAGACTCTAATCTTTTGTTACTTCAGGCCAAATTCTGTCTCGACAAGAAAAGATACGACTTGGCGTTAGACTTGGCAAAGCAAGCAGTCAAGTCTTCGCCTTCAGATTTCAAAACATGGTCTATGTTGGTCAAAGCTTATACTAAATTGGGAGACTTTGAAAACGCATTGCTTTCACTCAATTCATGTCCTATGAACTCCCATAAAGAAAAATTGACATTGAAAAGAGTAGTTCCATTAAAAGGAGGTAATGACGATTTGCATTTACCTTCGCCAATAGACGTTACTCTTGATGAAGTGACTAATTTACAAAGTAATGAAATTGCCTATGAACAAAGAAACTTGGACCCACAATTGAGCAATTTGCCAGCTGCCAACTTAAAATCAACTTTCCTCCAAGCCTACGAGTTATTGACTGAAATTGTAGTAAAAACTGGTTGGGAATCGTTACTCAAGTACAGAGCCAAAGTTTTTGTAATGGAGGAGGAATATAGAAAAGACAGAGCTTCAACGAAGACCAATCAGACCCTCAATGAAGACCTGGAGTCGAATGTGAATTCAACACCAAACTTGCCTATCGACGATGCATCCTCGACTGTAGCAGTCAAATCTCCTATAGCCGAAATAGCAACAGCTGAAAAGACTGACGATGAAGCGTTGGAAAACGAATTCAAGAAAAAGAGATTGTGTGAAAGATGGTTGGATAACTTATTTATGTTGTTGTACGAAGACTTAAGAGCTTATACCATGTGGCAAGCTGAATCACTTCATTTCCAAGCGCAGCAAATGGAGTACAAGAAAACAACCTTGGAATGGGAGATTTTGGGTGGCATAGCTTACAGATTGAAGCACTACAAAGAAGGATCGGTTGCCTTTAGTAATGCATTGAGTGGGAGATTCTCTGCTAAATCTCAGAGAGAAATGCTCAAGTACTACCAGATGGAAAAATCAAAGATTCTATCCAAAAACTCTACTAGTTCAGCGAGCAATGGCTCTTCTAATGGTTCTGCATTGGCTGCCGGGTCACCAGCTACAGGTGGCTCAACCTCCTCGTACAATCACAACTACACTAAAATTGTCAATCAGTTGAACGAAAAAATCTTGGAGAGCTGTATCAAATTACTTGTTTGGAACCACAGATGGTACAGTGACTTTTCGCCATCCTTGTTAATTACTATTTGCAATTTGGTTGCGAAAGAAGGTCTTATAAAAATCCAATCATTGGTCCAAGCCGTATATTCTAATAACGCATCTACAGGAAGAGCAGACGGCGCCGGAAACCATGGAATCACTGATATGATGGACTCCATTTGCGAGTTCCTCAAGGATTACGCCGTCACCGGTTCCGATAACTAGTGGTGTATAGGGTTAATTGACTATTAGAGTGATCACGTGCGATGGTGAGAGAGGTGCTAGACTTTTCATCAGTCCACCGCCAGGCAAGATGTAGATGTAGGCAATAGTTATAGAGTTGTGGCTAGAAACTTTCCAAGCGTAAGAGATCGTCAAAACTAGTCAATAACATGCCAAGTTGCTCGCTAGAGAGATTGGCACTTATAGGATCTCACATGCAAGTACGAGAAACACAGCCAGAGTTTCCACATTTGCCGAAGCATGAAAAGGATTTGTATGATGGGATCAAATACTATATGAACAAGAACCTGAAGGTTAATCAGCAGGAAACTAAAATAGGTATTCTGGCTCCGGTGCGTAATGGCGCCATTGAGAGAAGAAGCGAAAGAAAAAGTTGCGAGTCGCCAGAAAACGAAAGGCTATTGACGGTGTTGAATGATATTGTGGGAAAGAAAAGCAATGGAAACTGCTGTATCGTAAAGAGTATCGGTATCAAAGAGGTTATCAGAGACATTTTGGCCAGTGTAGGTGGCGATACCTTGTACGTTGGATGCGATGAGTCGTGCGTCGAAGGAAAGTTTGGGGAGGCTGCGCTGGTCGCGGTAGAAGACTTGGGCCAGCTCGAGACCCGATTGCGCGAACGTCACTATACTTCGGTGGTTCTACTGCATGATATTAAGCTAGGCATAAAGGAAGCAGTTGAGCAGGTACGGAAGCTCAATAGGAACTGCACAGTACTTCTAAACTCGCGTGGTATACTAGGCACTGAAGATATCCAGTTTGATGCCTGGGACATCGATGTTCTTGTTACATCCGCTGCCAATAGCGACACACTTTTCGTGGCCGCTACGCCCCAGGTGAGTGAGTTGGTAGAATTAGGCGCGTTCCAAGAGGAAATTCAGACACACCAATCTCATTGGGATTTGCAGCATTTTGACCTGGAGGGAGCAGACGAATTCCGTACCTATTGCATCGGTGTTCTTCAACCTGACACATTTAGCAAAGGAGACTTCAATGCAATTCAACAATTCATGCAACAACGCTATAGTGATATTGCAGACTTGGAATAATTGCTTGTAAGATATCTAGGGCCAAGTGCCTTGGCATCTATCAGCTAAATGGTGTCACGCGAAATCTCTGATAATGTCAGAGACAATTTAGCATCCCCACTCGGTGTCGCTGTGGAACATCGCGGCTCCAATAATCCGATTATTTGACTTGAAGCATGTTCGCATTGAGTGGTTGCAAGAACTTATAAATAAGTTATTATGAAAATAAGTGATTATGTTTAATGAATGGAAGTATAGAATGGCTATATACAATGTTACTTTTTCTTTTCTTCCTCAAAGCCCTCTTGGGCGATTTGTCTGAGCTCGGCGCGGGATTCCTCCAAACGTTTCTTACGCTCTTGAATGAGTGCGTCTCTTCGTTCTAGTTCCTCTATCCACAACTTTTCTCTTTGTTTGGCCTTTTCACGAAGTTCATCTTCCCTGGTTTTCTTTTGTTCTTGCGTCTCTTGTTGGTACAATATACCCCCAGTAACCAAAGCTATTAATGTGATAGATTGAAACACAATTCTGTATCTGAAGTAGACCTGGGTTTTGATTTTTTCTCCTCTTTTCATCGATCTGGCTGCCAATGTCACCGCTACTGCTGTGGCAAGCGATCCTAAAGGAACTGCTGGTTGCTGCTTACATTTCTGGACGATTTTTTGCACTATATTCAACTCTCTGAATTGTTAGTATAAAGATTTCATAATCTACACGATGAAACGTACTGTTCTCCATCAGCAGAGCCGTCAAACGACGATGGTAGCTTGGTACTCATGACTGGTTGGGTAGTACGACAGTTGAGCAGAAAGGCGATCCGTTTTGTAGTGTGGAGATCACGTGCAAAGCCCGCGATATCGGCTCGCGGGGTTCGAAATAGTGAGCGATCTGTGGTGTAAGCGTGTATTAGAGATGCCAACATAACGAGCGGAACTCGGGCATAAATAGAAAGAAGTAGAACGATGTGCAGGTTTTTATAACATGGGCAATGTAAATGTCAATTGTCAAGAGTTGGGCCTACAAGCAAAGACCATGAATGTTTTAGCGCGAGGGTCCAGCATTAGTCCAACTCAGTGAAAAATAGTAACAACGCGCGATGTTTACTTTGAAAAATTTGGCACCCACTAAATTTGCAGATCAGACAGGCCATTTTTCGGTTCCGAGTCAACAAGACTAAATTGAACTCAATTATTCATCTTGTAAGATGAAGGATTTGAATTCGGTGTAAGCCTTTTCCAAGTCGTCGTTAACGATGATCTTGTCATGGGCACCAGTCTTGGAATACTCGATTTCAGCTGCTGCTGCTGCGATTCTCTTTTCGATGGATTCGGGAGTCTCAGTACCTCTGGATTCCAAACGTTGTCTCAAGATTTCGATTGAAGGTGGACTCAAGAAAAGGTAACGAGCATTCAAGTCGGTTTTCTTTACTGACTTGACACCTTGCATATCAATATCTAATAAACAAATTTTACCGGTGCTTGAAACATCCTTGACGGCCTTAATGGAGGTACCGTAGTAGTTACCAGAAAACTGGGCCCATTCAATGAACTTCTTTTCGTCTATAGCCTTTCTGAAGTCCTCGACTGTAGTGAAATGGTAGTCCTTACCGTCCACTTCGCCAGCTCTTGGTTGTCTGGTGGTGTTCGAAACAGAGAACCCGAACTTGTTTGGGTATTCAGCGAACAATTTTTTCAACAAAGTGGATTTACCGGAACCAGAAGGTCCTGAAATTACAATGGGTCTTGACATTTGAAATGAAGAAACTATGTTAAAAAAAATTTTACCCGTGTTTTGTGCTTGGAAACTTTTGTTTTTGATTCTGCTTCGTGGGTACTTTTAAGATGGATTACGTAATGGTGCTCGCGATGTGGTAGGAGGCGAGGCTGGAACGTTTTGGCACATCATATCGCTAGCGCCTGTCTGGCGATATGTTAGTGTACAGGTGTTTAATATACAGATGGCATGTAGTCCTCGGAGAATTCATAGAAGGTCTTCAATATATACTGTCCTAGTTACATTTTTCGAAGTTCGCAATTATTGACTAATGATCAGTACTTGCTGTCATTTGTAGTTATTGATCTCATTTCGTACAATTTTCGGAAAATTTGTGAAGCTTAATGAGTTAATCAAGCTAAACCATAACCATCACACATTTCGGCTCTCCCAAGACTTTAATCTCGATCAACACTAACTTCAAAGGACCTAGCGCTTTATCCCTTACCCCAACCATTTGCAGCCCAGTCGTGCGCCGTCGTATAATTTTTTCATCCCACTCACAAAACTTTGGTCTCCATCAATGTAGCGCCTTGCTTAGCCATCTACTGCTAGCTTTTCAGCACGACCCCGAAAATTCATCCAGACCCATAATGAGCGATGAAACAATTTACCAAATTCAGGATGCATTGAAAGTAATGTTGTCTAATGCCAGTCAACAGGAGAAAGTCAAATCATCGGAGTTCTTGGAGTCATTTCAGAAGTCGCAACAAGCATGGGAAATAGTTCACAGAATCTTAAATGAAAGATCAAGCCGTGATCTACAATTCCAGTTCTTTGCTGCCCAGACATTAAGATCCAAAGTCACCTACGATCTTTCTCAATTACCGGAGTCGGATTGGGTTCAGCTCAAAGATTCGATACTTAATCTACTTAAGGAAGAATACTACACCAGACCCACAAGACTCATAAGATATCAATTATCAGTTGCGTTATCTCATTTGGCAGTTCAGTTTTTGAACTGGCATAACGCTTTTGAAGAAATCGTCACCAAGTTTTCTTCGTCGCATGATCTGGTGCTATGTTTACTTGATTTCTTGCGAATTTTTCCAGAAGAGCTTGATGATGTTAAAAAGTTTTCTCTTTCTGACGAGGAATATAATGCAAGATGTCAGGTATTGGTTACCGATAACTTTGAACGTGTTTTGATCTTATTGAGTGAGCTTAATGAAAGCCCAAGAGAAGGTAGACTTGAATGTCTCAACAACTGGATCAAAGAAGGCTCCATCGAGAAAGTGTTGCAATTGCAACCACTCACAGACTTGATTTTCCTGTCATTGACTCTCGATCATGCATTTGAATTTGCAGTTGACTGTCTTTGTTCAATTGTTAAAGAAACTCGTGATATCGATAACTATCAAATAATCGATGCGTTATACCAACAGTTGATCCAATTAAACAAGTACATGCACGAAAATCCAGATAAGATAGAAGATCCAAAGGTGTTTGAGGATTTTACAAGATTATATGTGGAATCAGCCGAAGCTTGGAATGTTTTAATTGTAAGAAACCCCAGCCACTTCAAGCCTTTGGTCGAAATCTTGTTGGATTGCTGCAAGTACGACCAAGACTTGGATGTGGTCAAGTACACGTTCCAATTCTGGGAAATGCTCAAGCAAGTATTAACGTTACCTAAATTCCAAGAGGCTAAGAATGAGTTAGCGGATTGCTACCATTCATTAGTATCTATAATTATAAAGCATTTAGCTTACCCTATAAGTGATACAAATAATGATAGCGATTTGTTTAATGGGGACAAAGAACAAGAGGATAAGTTCAAGGAATTCAGATATGAAATGGGTGATGTGCTCAAGAACTGCTGTGCCATCTTGGGTGCCACCAGGGCCTTAAATATTCCATTCCAACAGATTCAGCATATTATTTCCAATCCGCAAAACTCAGCATGGCAGCACTTGGAAGCAGCTCTCTTCTCAATGAGAACTATGGCCAAAGAAGTCTCGCTCAAAGAAAGAACCATTTTACCCTCGATCATGTCTTACCTCGTACAATTGCCAGAACACCCAAAAATCAGATATTCGGCCACCTTGGTGCTTGGAAGATACACCGAATGGACATCAAAAAACCCCGAGTTCTTACAACCTCAATTGAACTACATCATCAAGGGTTTTGAAATAGTAAAAGACCCACAGGGTTCAAATTACGACCAAAGATCAATGAATGATATCATCATGGCTACCTCGAGAGCTCTTATGTATTTTTGTCAGGATTGTTCTAGTTTGTTGGTTGAATACTTGGAGCAATTATATATGCTCTACGGACAAATTAAGGACCAGTTGGATAACGAATCACACCAAGAACTTGTGGATGGATTGGCACATGTTATAATACAGATGCCTAATGAATCGCTCTACAAAACAACAGAGATGTTTATCAGTCCTACTTTGAACAACCTAAATGAATTTTTGACTGGCACAAGACAAACTGGAGACCAAGACTTGGTGGACAATTTGGAAGCGTTGACGACATTCATTAAGGTCTTAAGATGTAATGATTACGAAAAGCCCAACTATCCTGTGGCGGACTTGTTTATTTCAAAGGTATGGACCATTTTATCACCATTGCTAGTGAAATTTGGATCTTCTTTGTTCGTGAGTGAACGTTTGCTCAAGCTTATCAAGTCTGCTATCCAGTCCTTCAGCACCTATTTACTCGGCATTTTACCAGAACTAGCAAACTTGCTCCATGAGGGTTTCAAACAATATAAATATGGATGCTATCTCTGGGTATCCGGTGTTCTCATCAGAGAATACGGCGACGAGTATACCAGTAATGAGGTCAAAGAATCTGTGTACCAGTTTGGATTATCACAATGCTCATCCTTCTTTGAACTTATCTTCAACAGCGAAAGTCAGCAAGATATCAAATTGATTCCGGATGTTATAGCTGACTACTTTCGAATGGTGGGGGACTTACTTATGTTTTATCCCCTCAAGCTAACCACCGATTTCAATCTTATGAAATCAACCCTCAAAATAAGTTTATTGACACTTAACGTTATGAACGAAGTCGAGCCATTGATGACATGTCTACACTTTTTGATAGATTTGCTCTCATGGGGGTTACCAAATCCTCCAATTTCGTTCTTCGAGGAAGACCCAAAGGTTCCAAGAAGTGCCATCCAGGAGTTTTTATTGTTAGAGGGAAACGGAGCACAATTATTACGAGAAATCATTAACGGGATCATTTTCAAATTTCACAGCGATATTCAGCAAGACGCCAATGATGTGATATTAAAAATTTTGGTAGTTATACCAGATCAAAAAATCTCCATTGAATGGTTAAATGAAGTGGTTGCAACATTACCTAACGCCAGCCAACAAGAGATTGCCAAACTCATCAACGTTATATCAGTTGCATTACCCAACAAGGATAATCGCAGGGTTAGAGGTGCCTTGAAAGAATTTATCAGTTGGTATTCAAGAAAAAATGTTACTCCTAGGTCGGAGTTTTAGTGGTAAAAGGACAATTACATACATGTACAACAAGAAGACAATAATTGCATAAGTTTATATACAAGATCAAAAAGTAGTTGGGACAAGGTATATAGAGGTATTTACCAACGCGTCTAAGCTAGAGAGCGTGGATAAAATCACGCTACTATAACGTAAAGTTTGGATTCACGGAGCAGAATCACTACGGCAGAAATTAAATAGGTACAGTAAAGAATTTAATAGAACTGACAATAACAGATGGTTAATAGTAATGAATGATTTGAAGAGGCTGTATCGGTACTCGGCTGTGCAATCAAGAGGAAGATAGAAAACAAAACTGAATTTAATGGAGGCTTAAGCTTCATAATAGACGCACTTAGTCAGAGTAAACAACAAAAAGTGAGCATACAAAAACAGAAGACTTAGGGATAAGCTTTTTACAATCGGAAAAAACCCCCGACATATATGCGAAGACCATAGGTGAACATTCCCGAGAAATGGCATGTTGATGAAAACGTAAATGATTGGTTAGTCCGTTCAGGAAACATCAATTCGTAGTACACAATCTGTACCTAGCAATACGGTATTATTTAGACGACACGGCCCTAAAATATTGGGATTGTCAGTGGTTTGAGAGTAATATGAACCATAAGAGGAAAATTTGAATTACGCATGCATACGCAAAACAAACATCATTTGCTTACCTAAAAAAATCAAATATTCATATCTCACAATTATTGTGCCCTGGAATTATAACTATGTCCAATGACTGGTATCCGAAAAGGCGATCATAGGAATTGAAACATACAATAAAAAAGGAAAGACCGCTGCAGCCTTCCTTGTCACGCCCTGCTGAATATAAAAGTTTATAGCGTGTTGCTAAGTTGTGAATGAAATACACGGAAAGCTAATCGAACATGGTTTGTTTTAATTGTTTCAGGCGCGACGCATTATCTACGTTGCGATGATTTAATTAAGACCGTTATGAAAACAAACAGAATATACACGGGGGCCTGCCAAAAATAAGCCGCACTTAGATACCCACCAACAAAGTGAAGGGAAGGGGGAGGGGATGCGAGTTCAAAGAGGGTGACTGATTTATAGCTAGGAGCTAGCACATAGATAGAAAGCCGTATGAATTTGATCTCCTAGTCGTTAGGAGTCCTCAAAAACTTCAATAATTAGTTGACGAGAAGCGGCTCCACATAGACGAGCACCATTTAGGCGACAAAGCGTCCTAAACTACAAAAACTTCAATGCAACACATACACACGACCTGATCCGATGGGCATGTGCAGGAAATTTCGCCCAGAACGTCACTTTGTGTAAAAGTTTAAGCACTTTGTGTCAATCAACTACAAATTAGTTTAATTTTTGTGAGGAGAAAACCCCCGTTCGAGACAATTTGTTAATGAAAAGGGCGATAGCCCTGAGCCCGGCTAGATTTTCCTCCAAATATTCGAAAGTATATATATAGGCAGAAATTTGCTTCTGGTTCGAACTTTTGTTTCTTCATCAATCCAACTAATAGTCTTTCGCTCAACTACAATGCAATTCTCCACCGTCACCTTGTTCGCCGCCGCCGCCGCCGCTGTCTCAGCTACCACCGTCACCAAGACTGAAGAATCCTCCACCTTGGTTACCATCACCTCTTGTGGTCCAACTGTCACCGACTGTCCAGGTAAGGTTTCTTCCCACTCCCAATGGACCAACGCTACTTCTTCTGCTCCTCACACCTTGGCTCCAGCTAACGTTACCTCTTGGGAAAACGCTGCTGGTAAGAACTACGCCGTCGGTTTTGCTGCTTTAGCTGCTGGTGCTTTATTGGCTTTATAAGTGTGTTAATTGTTTGAAATCACCCCCCGTTGAGCATATAATTTTTTTACAACCAAGATGGCATCTCTGTTGTTAATCTGCAGTACTACAGCAGAGATTCATAACGCGAGAATAATTATGTGCTTGATGTTTACGATTTCGATTGACACCTTTTGATTCTGTTTCACTTCTGCTTTTATTGGCTTGCGTACTTCGGGAAAATATACCCATATCTTCGTCTAAACCATCTGATCTTTTATCTGTTGGGTTTATTAATATCGATTGTGATTTGATGTTTTATTTAGTTAACTATAAAAACTTAAAAAAATATATGATCACTCGAAATAAATTATTTCTCTGTATTATCCTCCTTTTCTGTAGCTTTCTCCTCCGCCTCAATAGTCTTGCTAGTGAATGTGTATGCTTCGGAGCCCAAGTGACATTTGGACAAAGCTGGAACTGTTTCCTTTACCAAATCATACATTCCCTCGCGCACATCGGGATCAGTGAGCATGTACTCAACCACATCGGCCGCAAGACCCGATTCTTTGAGCGCGACAAAGATATGCTCGTAAGGAATCTTTCCTGATTTGAGTAAGTCGATGGTGATTTTAGTGACAGCGGGCCGGACTTTGTCATCAGTCAAGGACATTCTGATGATGGCATTGATAAGCCCCGAGTCCTTGAGTGCTTTGAATACTTTGGCTAGACCCTTCTCGAACACTTCTTTTTTCTTCTCCATCAATCTCTCTTTCTTCGAGTAGTCGTCATCATCGTCGCAGTCATCATCACTATCCCAGTCATCGTCATCATCCTTGACGGAATGGATTGCTTCTAGCACCCCTCCAATTTTACCTTTCACCCCCATCACCCCATTTTTACCTTTTTGAATAACCCCTCTTGCTTGGTTTGTTCCTTCATGTGTCGCATACGTAGAGACACCCACCGAGTCCCCCGCAGGGGCTGCGAAAACTGAACTGCTTAGATATAAACTGAATAATACAAACGAGAACTTCATGCTGATTTGTAGTGATAGAAGTGAAAAGACTGGGACAATCCGCTCGTATTTATACTTCTCTTAAACAAAGTTCTGCTTGTGTTTGGAACCAAGTTATGCTACATCTAATTGTGTTTAGTTATGCTACCTCCGATTGTGTTACGCTCGCGAGCATATATTAAGTATTATAATAATACCTACCTAGAAAGCAATTCATAGTTGCCCCCGCTTCTTCTGCCACGCCATCTTCTCTTTAAGTTGGCCTTGATGTTATACCTGGCACTTCTATTTCTTTTGATTTGGTTGAATTCAACCAATGAACCGGTTTTCAAATTAAATTGATCGGACTCTCCTATTTCTTGTTCCAAATCGTACCAAACACCAGACTTCTCAATATTTGGGCTTTGGTATCTCTTCAACATCAATGAGTTGATGACAACGCTGACAGAACTGAAAGCCATGGCTCCACCTGCAAATATTGGAGGCAACATGAGATTGATGGGCAAGAAACATCCCATGGCGAATGGTAGCATAATTAAATTATAAACAGCCGCCCAAATAAAGTTCAATTTGATCCGTGAAAATGTGGCGTTGGATATTTTCAATGCATTCAACACTCCTACCAAGTCGGATTTGCTTCCAGAATTACCTATAAGGACCACATCTGCCGACTCGATAGCCACATCTGTTCCCGAGCTCATGGCCATTCCGATATCTGCTTGGACTAAGGCTGGCGCATCGTTGATACCATCTCCAATGAATGCAATTCCGACGTTCTTATCGCCCCCAAGTCTTTCCTTGAGGTCTATAATCACCTTATCCTTATTCACCGGCGTGACCTCACTGAACACATTGTGGTCTGGTATACCAAGAGCTTTTCCAATTTTTGAAGCTGCCTTGTGGTTATCACCCGTAACAATTCCAACCTGGTACCCTTCGACGTATCTAATGTAGTCAAGTACTTCTTTGGCGTTTGGTTTGATTTCGTCTCCAAGCTCGATATATCCACAATACTGATTGTCAATGATGATATAGGCTACAGTATTTGCCCGATCATCGTTCAAGTTGAGCTGAGACAATTTTTCACAGAGATCAGAGTACATTTCTTTGATCATTCTTTCGTTACCAATGGAAATTTCATGACTTTTTCCGTTTTCAAGTTGCACGACGGCTTCGACACCCAAACCGGCATGTGCCTTGAACTGGCTGATTCTGGTGTTGAATGTGTCTTCCTCAAATGTAAGTCCCAAATATTCCTTGGAAGCCCTGACAATAGCTCTACCGATGGGATGCTCGGACGAGGCTTCAACTGAACCAATAAGGGCCCACCAATCTGCTTGGGACAAGCCCAATTTTTCTTCCATCTTATACTTGTTAGTCTTCATCTCCCCTGTGGTAAGTGTACCGGTTTTGTCAAACAAAAGGATATTGATTGACGAAGCCTTTTCTAAGATATCACCACCTTTAATTAACACACCATGCGATGCTCCTACGCCAGTGCCCACCATAATAGCGGTGGGTGCAGCCAACCCCAATGCACAGGGACAGGCAACCACTACCACGGATATGGCCAATTTCAAGCATACAAAGAATTTCCCGTTGTCTTCCTTTCTGAACACCATTGGCAAAGAATCTGGATGATTCACCCAGCACACAATTGTCCAGAAAGTGAATGTTAGAGTAGAAAGAAATATCACTCCTGGAACGAATCTGGCAGCCACGTAGTCGGCAAAACCTTGAGAAGGTGCCTTGTTGATTTGGGACTCCCTGACTAAATTGATGATTTGCTGGAGCTGGGATTTTTTACCTGAAGTCACAACTTTGATGTGAATTAAACCGGGGCCATTTATGGATCCTCCAATGACTCTATCGCCCTTTTTCTTGAAAATAGGCAAGGATTCACCAGTAATGAGAGACTCGTCGATTTCCGACTCTCCGTAAACAATGGTTCCGTCAGCAGGAACCTTACCACCAGGCAAAACAATAGCAATATCGTCAGTTTGGATTAAGTCAATACTCACTGTTCTGGAGGGTAAGTCGATCATCGACTCAGACTTGGCGGATTTTTGTGACTCCAAAAACTGTTCGTACCTAGTTGTATCACTGATAATAGTACAATTAGTAGGGGTCAAAGATAATAGTTTAGAGAGTGCGGTCGAGGTACCACCTTTTGCCCTATTCTCTAGCCACTTACCAAAAGAAATAAAGCTTACCAACATACAGACCGTATCGAACAACAACTTCGGAGGTTTTTCGGTCTGACCCAGCCATACACTTAGCACTATGGAAAAAATTGAAAATATGAATGACACCGAGGTGGAGATACACACCAAGACATCCATTGTAGCATTTTTACCCTTATTTTTGACAAACGACACAAACTTTTTGTTGAATAACTTGCATAGATTAAAGTAGACATGGACGGTTATGACCAACTGCAAGAGACTCACCCAGTAAAAACCGGGAAAGATTGTCAAATCACGCCATATGCCAAGGTTTTGGGTGTTGGAAAGAATAATGACAGGAATGCCGAAGATGAGAGACTTGGTGAAGTTGGACTTCCAGTACTGGATTTCTTTGATTCGTGACAACACTTTGATTTGAAATGCAGAAGACTGATCTACCGAGTTCAATATGGTGAAACAGAGATCGCCATTGATAGCAACAAGCCCATCGATTAGCTGTCTTATTCCCAAAATATGCGGGTTGTAGGTGACAGAAAGCTCATGAGCTTGCTGGAGTTCGGGGTCCTCATCCTCATCAGTCTCGCCGTCTACAAGTGAAAGCTCATACGACACAACTCCAGGAGCACTGGTCAAATATGCCTCTGTGTTGTATTGTAAGCTTGATAAGTCGGTTTCTGGAGTGATACCGTGGATTGACAACTTAACCTCTTCGTCTTCCTCAATGGCTGCCTCGGCAGCAGTGGACGAAGACGATATAATTGCGGCATCAAAGCCTGCGTTCTCTATTATCTCCACTATTTCAGGGCCCGTTATATCGCCCGAGTGTTGGATGCTGCCTTCCTCTGTGATGAGCGACACCACAGCATTAGATATGTGAGAATTGGACTTAAGTGCTTCCGTGATAGACGCTACGCACGAGCCACATGTCATTCCAGAAATGGAAACGGTTGAGGTGTATGAAGGGCTTTGGTCCGAGCCTAATTCGGCTTTGGCAGGCTTTGACAGTTCTATTACGGCATCGAACCCACAATCTTCCACTGCCGTTATTATTTGGTCAGTTGTGACCTGTGGAAAATGCTTTATCCGGCCCGTTTCTGTTACCAAGGATATGGAAACCGCTTCCACGCCAGAAAGAGCCAGAAGCGCTTCGGTGAGTGAAGCCGAACAAGCTCCACATGTCATTCCCAGGATATTTATGATGGTGACATACGGCACCTCGGAGACCCGTATTTGGGTGGCACCAAAGCCGCTGTCTTCTATAGCATTGACAAAGTTTTGCGGTGTTTGGGTTGTAGGGTCGTAGGTGACTTTTGCCTCTTCCGTAAGCAAAGACACTGTCACGTCCGAAACACCCAGAAGCTGTTTTAGATTGGTGGTGATTGATGCTGTACAGGCACCACAGGTCATGCCCTCGACTTGAAACACAGCTTCTGCACTCATGACCGATGTGTAATTGATGCTATAGCTCAGCTCTGGTCAGCTTAGGTCAGCTTATATTAATTATTTTCTCACCCAGCAAAAAAAAATCTTATCATTTCCATCTAAGCCGAGTCGGGCGAGACACGGAAATTTTAGTTACTACGAATTGCTGGAGAAATAGGAATTAGATGTGAGGGTGTGATAGATATAGCACCCAAGTATGGTTGTACCCATATGGTTCTAATGTACGACTTGGTCGAGAATACTATAAATGATTAAAGTGTATATTACAGTAACATGTCAAAAAGAATGTCAAATACTAAATAAGCGCAGACGAGAAAGATCTCTCGTATGTGTTTCAGAGTGTCAGAGCTCGGGATATGAAATGTGGCTCGACTGGAAGATGGGCATTACAGGTTATTAGTGCAATATACATGCAGCTAGTGCTAATTAGCGACACTACTGTGGTGAAATTGTGCATGAGTAGTGCATGAAAATGCATAACTTGGGTGACGGATTGAAAGTGCGAGAAAAATAAATCTTACTGGAAGTTACCTTGGTGAGAATAGTGATTAGATGAAGTTATCTATAAAACACAACAATGAAATAATGTGTAGATGAGTCAGAACATCTGTCAGTTACAACTTTCTGTGGGTAACATATACCTTACTACCCTTTTGTAGAAATTATACTATTCTCTCGGTGCTTTCTGCCTGCAGTTTCATTTTCTTGAGTTTCTTCTCTACCTTGGCATTTCCAGGCCCAACTCCATGGAATTGATGCGACAAATACTTAAATGCTCCCTTGGTATCAAGCTCGACTCCCGTTTCATCGCGATACGATAACCGTACTTGGGGATCGTACTCTTCTAGTACTTTAGGTTTCGCACCAATGATGTTTTTATCCACAAGTCTTTGGTCCAAGGCCGCAGCCAAGATTTCCGCTCGCTCAGTTTTGGGTAATTGCATGAACTCTGGGTCGGCTTCGTACTCTTCTCGAAGAAGTCTTTCTTCTATTCCGATCTTGATTTTTAGCAACTCGGCTTCTCGGGCCGCTTCGCGTTGAGCCCGTCGTGTTACTGACGGCACAGAAACCGTGTTGTTGGACTGGAGATACCTAAGTGTCGATGCAACTCCCCTGAAGTTTGCATTGCTATTATCCTCCTGGGCTGCTTCCTCGCCCTTTTCTTCCAGGTCCTTGTCATCCTGACCTTTAACATTCTGGGACTCATTTCGCTGTTCGTCTTCTTGACCATTTTCCTTACCTTCATCCTTATGTTGCTCATTATTATTTTCCTTCTCTTTTATTCCAGCACTGAGCTCACTCAAGAAATCATTGAATCCATTGTAGACTTCTCCTTTTTCGATATCGTTCTGCACTGACAATCGTTGGTGCAGGGCGATCTCTTTGGCAACCTGCTCTGGGGTCATTCCCTGTCTTCGCTTCTGCTTCTGGATTCTTTTGGATGCCATCATGGCTTGTAACTCATCTTCGCTCTCCTTATCATCGAACTTTTCGAGCTCAACCACACGCATCTCCTCGGGAACATCTATACTTCGTGCCTTCAGCTTTGATTTCTTTAGTTTCTTCATCTTGACCGGCTTACTTTTCACTGGCTCTTGCTCCTCATCTTCCTCGTCAAATAATCCAAAGGCGACTTTTCCGGGACGTGCTTCCTCGGGCTTTTCTTGTACTTGTATATCAACTTCTTGACCACGTATTATTACCTCGCTGGCCTCATTTTCGTCAATAGACTGACGACGGCCACTGAACTTGAATTGGTCCAGTGCTTGTTTTTCCTTTATATCTTGCTCTGCTTTGGCCTTTCGCACCAACTGATCATTGTTCAATTCATCTGCTTCATCCATAACATCAGTGTCTTTGAGAATAAATACCGCTCCATCTACGTCCTGTAGCTCTTCAGCACTATGCCCAATCTTGACTCCAGACAAGTCATGTGGACTGCTTTGGACTAAATGCTTTGTTTTCTTGGCCTTGGGAGCTCCCAAACTGGCTAACCATTCTTCCTTGGACTTTTCTTCGCCCTCAATGGCATGATGGGCTCTCCGTTTTAGTGCACGATTTTTGGCTAGCTCGATCTTATACTTGATTTTTTCACTTTCAACACTCTCAGGCTCTTCCACAGCTTGAGCTGGTGCTTCTAATATATCTCGTTGTTCTGGTTTCTCATTTATAGGAATTGGTTTTAGTCCTATGGATGCTCGAAGCTTGTTGGTCACTTCTATCGAGAGCTCTGACTGGGGGGTAGAGCGGTCAGTGATGCTCTTGGTTTCATCTTTTTTCACTTCAGGCTCCACTGGTATGGGCGCAAGTCCTATTTTGGCTCGAAGTTTGTTGGTCTCCTCTATACTCAACGATATTACATCCATTGCTGTTGTATTCCAATGTTCCAATACTCATCGCAGGGCCAAATCTATAATTGTGGTACTGCATATAAAAATATAAACATACTCGCTCAACAGCCCAGTCTACAGGACCCTTGTCTACCATACACAGTAAACGTACTTCTAAGTCTATCAGATACCGAGCTGCAGTACCACAGTGTACTAATGATGGACTTACGACTACGGATTGAAAAAGTAGCTGGAAATTCCGCTCGGTCGCCCAAACACTGGTGTGTTCAGGACAGTCTCGTTGCGTACACTGCGAGCGGAGGAGTAGTGGTGGCTACAGTGGACGAAAGCAGTGGAAAATTAGAGCTGCAGCGGTTCTTCTGTGCCAATGGAAACCAGAACAGCACTCTAAATGGTACTAGTGGGCCCAATGCTTACTTAAACATGGCATATGGCGAGCCCGACGAAGAGGTGATTCGTGACAGTTATGGGTTTGGCACCAACGTTGATCCCATTATAATTAGTGGTGCCAGCATGGTACTAGACAACTACTGCGAAGATGCGTCGCCGTCCAAACTCAAAGATCGCGTCAGAAGTATAAGCTGTATAGCCCTATCTCCTAACAAGAAGTACTTGGCCATAGGCGAATCGGGCTACCAGCCGCGGATCCTCTTGTTCTCACTAGCACCAGACCTGTCGTTGAAGCCTGTTACACTTATATATGAGCACACATTTGGGGTCAGCTCATTGGTGTTCTCGCCAGACCTGAAACACTTGTGCTCTTTGGGGGCAGTCAACGATGGGTTCGTATATATATGGAAACTCGGCATGGGACTGGTGCTGTTGCAGGCCAGCAATAAGTGCTCGGCACAGATCAACAAGGTGATTTGGCACGAGCAGTATATTGTGTGTTTGGGGCTTCGATTCATCAAGGTGTGGCAGTACGAAGACCAGGTGGTGACCAAACCGGTGGCATTGAAGGGCAAAAACGTGTTGCTTGGTAATTATATGAATATGAGTTTTGTCAGTGGGTGTATTTTGAATAGCGATGAGGTGCTTGTGGCCACTGGCACCGAGCAATTGATGCTCTTGAAGCTAGGCGATGCGCTAAAACTCGTGCTCTTGGAATCGCCTGGCTTCGACTTCGATTCCGTGCAAGTCGACTACGAAAAGAGCACCATTTGGTTTATAACTAGCAACTGTGTTCTTCGGTCAGTGCTGGTCGACTCGTTAACTACTTCCACCAAAGCTGTCAAGCCTGGTGTGGGTAATCACAATGTGCTGGCATTGGCCAACATTTCTGCACAATTCCTTGTATACTTGCACAACGAAACAGTTGTGCTATACAATAAAGAAACTGCCGAAAAATTTACGGTGACATCTCCAATAATTAGCAATATTTGCGGCACAAAACAGTGTCACCAGGACATACTAGTCTTTTCCAAGGATGGGAAAATTAGGAAGTTGGATAATCTGGTATTGGCGCAGTTGGAGCTAGTTTCTGAGCCCATTATGCCTAACTTATTGACTGCTATAGACTACCAGCATGACTTACTAGTATGCGGTGACAAATACGGAACTCTCTCGATTCTCAGCCCTCCTTACTCGTTAGAAACTCCAGTTTATCAAACGAAGGCTCATGCATCTAGTATCAATGATATCGTGTACTTTGAGATCGATCAGTTCCGGTATGTTGCCAGCATTTCTCGAGACAGAATGATCCAGGTATTCCATTCTCCTCCTTCCCAGTCTTGGGACTTGCTTCAGACTATCCCCATGCACAGCGGAAATCTCACCTGTATCCAGTACAGCGACAGCAGAATATACGTGTGCTCGTCGGACCGAACTGTATCTGTACATAAACTCGAGTCGGGCTCGATATACCAAGAGAAGCTCATTACGTGCAAGGGCACGCCAATGGCCATGAAAATTGCAGGCGACGACTTGGTGGTGTCTACCAACGATAAGACGGTGCTGGTTTACCGTATAAGCGAAAGCTTTGCCCTCAAGCGAAGCATGAAGTTGATCAACGACAAGATCGGAGAGAGTCTCTTGGTGGAAAACATAGTAATTCACAAAAATCTCTTGATAGCTTCAGCATCCGACAGATCGCTTCGTATCTTCAACTACCAAACAGGCAAACCGCTTGGCGAAGCTTGGGGCCATCTGGATACCATATTGAGTGTACACATGACATCCAACAACCAGCTAATTTCTGCAGGAAGCGATGGGTGTTTGTTTTACTGGCACCTTGATGATGTTGTAGATGCCGATATCCGTCATGAAACCGTCAATTTGGAGGACCCTTTGCCAATGTACACCAAAGTTGTCCGTAAAATCATATCGACGTCACCCAAAAAGAAAGTGGAGGAAGAAGAAGCGGAAGAAACCAAAGAATTGACCTCTCCTCGACTCTCATCGGCCACTCTTCGCCGCATGGAAATGAAGGCCGAGTTAAATAGTCCTCGTCCCAAAGTATCGAACCGTCCTATGATTGCTAACCGGCCTGTTCTTCTGCCCAAAAAGTCGTTGGGCAATCTTCGTGACTCGCCCATTCGTGTAACAAGACCACTATCACCTACACGATCGCCGTCGCCCACTAAAAAGCCTGTGATGAAGCCAGAAGACGAGATCGACAAGATCATCAGCCAGTTATCCAGTGTTAAGATTAATGTGGAACGAGAGGCTAGGAGGTTGCTGGTTCAAGACAAACAGCGAATAGAGGCTAAGATAACTGAGATCACAGGCGTTTTGGGAATTGCCAATGTCAAGACTCCAGAGACTCCAGACTCCAAGGACAAGACGCCGGAGATGCCTGACTTGACACTGATTTTAGAAACGTATAGCAATCAGCTTGTGGAAGTTTACGAGCGCAAGTTGCGGGAAAAATCACGGCCATTGTTCCAGGGACTAGGTCTAGGAGCAGAGGTAGATTAATTCTTGCTGAAGAACAGAAATGAGTCAAGAACCCAAGAGACAGCCGGTTGAATAGCTTGAGGATAATTCGAAGAGGCGTGCAAATGCGACTCTTCAAGATCTCATTCAGAAAGAGTGCTATTACAAAAAACCTAAAAAAAATGAAGGTGATTGTGACTAATATGGAACTTCTAATCTAAATGTCGCCCATTCATATGACGCCAAAGATTTGCTGTATCGAGCTGAAATATTGAGTGCTAGGATGTTAGATAATGATTATTACACCTTATTAAAGGCTATTATCCACTTCTGCTTTAACTACCGGTCGAGGACTTTACTTGATTCACTATATACATTATTTACGTGGCTTGAGGGTGGCCTGCTGGATAGGATTAGAGTCTTTGGACACATCTGCTTGTTGCCATGGATCGGCCTTGTTGTTATGTTGGTGTGGCTCGTTTTTATGTTTGTCTGTCTCGTTATTCTGTTGTTGTGACTCATTCTTCGCACGATCAAGTTCCATTTTCAACTTCTGTTGATGCTCTTGTTCCAAACGGAACTTTTCTTGTTCCCATTCTTGATTGGCTTGTTGGGCTAAAATCTTGATTTTCTGCTGACGAATCTGATCGTCGACAAGTTCTTCGAGAGTAGGAGGCACATTTCTGGCTCTGCGAAGCCATTGCTGCCATTGGGGTGGGACCGTGCCAAAGTAATCGGCCTGGAACAACATGGCTTTGTATGGTTCGAGCTTTCTTCGAAGCCGGCGCATATTGCCGTCTATAGTGAACTCCCAGTAGGTGTTTCCATGTAAATCATAGCCAACAAAGAACTTCTTGCGGAACGGGATGTCACGGCGCGCCTGCCATTGATGACGAAGCCGCTGGAAGTACGTGTACTTGTTTTTGAGCGGATCCATGTTGGTGGAAGATAAAAGCTGGAGAGGAGAAGGTATATGATGTGGTCACGTGCGAAGCCCGCGCCGCAACAGCCTTCGGATGATTCCAACGAGTGGTAGTGAGGGAAACGACGATAGTAGATGGGAGATGAGCAGATTGAACAAGATTACGCCTGTCCCGATTGAGTTGCATGGACAGGATCCGGAGACTAATAGTGGTCCGGGCGCCGAGGCAGCGTCGCACATCACCAACGTGATGGTGGGAGACTACCACTTGGTCAAGGGAGAAGGCGGTACATCATTCACGGTGTGGACCATCAAGATCATCTTGGACAACTCAGAATACACGTCGATTCTCCTCTATAAGCGGTATCTGGATGTAGAACATTTCCAGCACGAGCTAAAACAAGCATTTTCCCAATACAACTACAACATCCCCGAGCTTCCTCCCAAAAACAGTTTTAGTGTGGAGCGCATCACCATGTCGAGTCGATGGATGGAAGAAAGGCGAAGAGGCCTTCAGTGGTTTTTGAGCAACGTGCTTCTCAATCCTGCGTTCCAGCGTAGCTCGATAGTGCGCAAGTTTATCCTCGAGTAGTCTAGGTCAGGATGATTAGAGATGATTACAATGGCTAGATTAGGAACGGCTGGTGGACTTACAAATTGCAAGGCCGAGGCCTGTGATCATTAGGCAGGGTCCAGGCACTCCGAGGGCGCGCGCACGCGCCCACAACAAGCATTTCCGCACTCGCACCGAGGGCACGGCCGACCTTCTTCTGGCCCTCTCACATGTGTCAGCGGCGCAATCTAGATCAGCCCGATTTAATAATCAGTTTTTCGCTGTGTATATAAATTGATATAGTTGTCTCAACTTTATGTTCAATAAATTACATAAATTTAGACACACGAAGCTCAGCATCAATACAATCAGAATGGTTCATCATCCAGTAACTATCATCGGCTCCGGCCCTGCTGCGCACACCGCCGCCATCTACTTAACCAGAGCAGAAATCAAGACTACAATGTACGAAGGTTTGCTTGCTAATGGTGTAGCTGCCGGAGGCCAATTGACCACCACCACCGATATCGAGAACTTCCCAGGTTTCCCAAAAGGGATCAACGGTACTGAGTTGATGGAACAAATGAAAGAACAATCCCTCAGATTCGGAACTGAAATCATTACCGAAACCATCTCCAAGGTCGACTTCAGCCAAAGACCATTCAAGTTATGGACCGAATGGAACGAAGACGGCGAGCCTATTACCACCGATGCAGTGATCCTTGCTACTGGTGCCTCTGCCAAGAGAATGCACATTCCTGGTGAAGAAACCTACTGGCAACAGGGTATTTCTGCCTGTGCTGTTTGTGACGGTGCTGTGCCCATCTTCAGAAACAAGCCATTGGCAGTTGTTGGAGGAGGTGACTCTGCTTGTGAAGAAGCCTTGTTCTTGACCAAGTACGCATCCAAGGTGTTCTTATTGGTCAGAAGAGACCAGTTGAGAGCTTCCACCATCATGCAAAAGAGAGCCATGAGCAACGACAAGTTGGAAATCTTGTGGAACACCGAAGCCAAGGTCGCCAAGGGTGACGGTAAGTTGTTGGACCACTTGGAAATCTACAACAACAAGACCAAGGAAACCAAGGACTTGCCAGTCAATGGTTTGTTCTACGCCATTGGCCACATTCCAGCCACCCAAGTGTTCTCCAAATTCGTAAAAACCGACAGTGAAGGTTACATCATAACCACTCCAGGTACCGCCGAAACCTCCGTTCCAGGTGTGTTTGCTGCTGGTGATGTCCAAGACAAGAAGTATAGACAAGCGATCACCTCTGCTGGTACTGGTTGTATGGCTGCTTTGGACGCTGAGAAGTTCCTTAGTGAACAAGACGTAGAATAGATAAAATATTGCTTAATAACTGAATACATGATAATTAGAGAATATTTCCAACACCTTGTACCAATAATGGCCCGTATGCTTATCAGTAGTAGTTCCCTAAAACGTATTCAGCGAATGAATTTATAAACTTACATTTTGCAACAGATTAATATTTTTACAATTATCAGTAAGTAGTAGCAGCCTAGGTCTCGCTAGTGACGCAACAGTCCTAGCATGGCAAAAGCACGTAACAAGTGAGTCGACTTACTAGCCCCGTGTGAAGACTACGTGTTCCCATCTCTACACCACCTTCTATGTCACTACATTTCTCGTTCCACTTATCTTGCAGCCTAGTCGCCTCACCAGAGTCGCAGCCAAATTCGGTTTACGCCACGGCGCACTTGCTTTAGATGATCTCGCACTCACTAATTTAGATGATCGCAGTAACATTTACAGATAATCATTGACAAATAAACGGTAAGACCACAAGCTGAATAGCCCACATTAATACTTTCGTGATAACATCGCTGTTCATTTAGCCAGATACCCCATCACTTGCTTCGCCCTAAAATTTCCATTCAATCGCCACCATGTCGTTTAATGATCAGTTTGGAGACGACCTCGAACGCTCCTCCACAAACGTGTCCAACAAATACAAAGATTATCCTGAGTTCGAAAGCATATCATCTTCGGTTGATAACCAGCTAGTTCATATAAACCAAAAGCTTCTTCATGCCGCCAAAACAGCCATCAATAACCTTGAGATCGATAGGGCCAACCCTGCATTGCTAGCTCAAGTGACCCGTACTTTCAACAGTATAACTGAGAGTTTTAAAAAGCTCAACGTCACCATCAAGTCGTTGAACACCTACATTGCCGAAACAGAGTCCAATCATGAAGATGTCGAGGTGGTTCACTACTTCAAGCAGAAAGAGTCGATTCTTATCAAACTCACTAGAGACAGTTTGAGCAACTTCAAGAGTTGTCAGCGTCGATTCGAAGCATTGAATGTCAAAGACTTGGATACTTCTGGCCAGCCGCCTCTGGAGACGCTGGAATCACCTCAGCAGCTGCAACAGCTGCAGCAGATCCAAATCTCGTACGAGCCGGTCAATGCCGAGGAACTCGAACAGCAGACTCTACTTATACAGGAACGAGAACGGGAAATCCACCAGATCCAGCAGGATACCTTGGAAATCAACGAGATCTTCTCGAACTTGTCGTCCATTGTTAACGAGCAACAGTATCTGATAGATAGTATTGAAAACAACTTGTTCAATTATGATACCAACGTCAGGGGTGCTGCTGGCGAACTTAGGAGAGCAGAGCGGTACCAGAGACGTTCTGGGGGTCGCATGTTCTGCTGTCTCTTTATATTGTTGGGGGTGGTGGGTTTTATAATTCTAGTGGGTGTTATATTTTAAAACTATATGCCGATTCACTGCCACAACTTGATATTTCCGTCGTCTCCAGCGGTCACAAGTACTTCCGTCTTGTCGTCCAAGTTGGCCCAGATCACACAGTTTACTTCGAACACCCCGTGACAAGACTCATGGACTGTTTCAATAGCCCATTTTCCATTCGACTCGTTATACACTACCAACTTGCCGTCCGATCCAACACTGGCGATCTTTCCGGTCCTTTTAGACCAGGCCACAGAATAAACTGGATACTTGTGAGCTGCAGGAAGCACCGCTTCAAGTTCCCAGTGCATCTCCGAAGTGTGTTTGATTGAACTAGGCAATTGTGAGCCGGTAGCATCCAGCTCTTCGCTGGTGCTGGCCCATACTCGTACGCTTAAATCGTCACTGGCTGATACCAATCTTGTGCGGTTCTTTTGGAAGTTTGGACTGCTGTGGTCCTCGAACTTGGAGCACCATACTGTACCGTCGTGGCCATTCAAGACCCCAACACACGACCAGTCGTCGTCATCATTAACATCCTGCTTGTAAACCCGAATAGTATCGTCATAAGAACTACTGGCCAACATGTTCTGATTGGGATGCCACGTCACATTCTTGATATCATGCTGATGGTCATTCAACACCGATATGCACTCAAACTCTTCCAAAGTTTCCGGGTCGGTTTCCCAGATCCATACTGTCTTATCTCTAGAACACGAAGCCAACAAGTTTCCACTATAATTCCACTCAACTGCCTTGATTTCATTTTCGTGTCCCTCTATAATGGCCATAAGATTCCATTCGTTGCCGGGCCCGGTCAAAATCTCTTGTTGGTTCTTAACGAGATCTTCATCGTCATATTCGTTGCCAGGCTCGTCTATGCCCCAAATAGAGATCGTGGAATCAAACGAACCGGCTGCAAGTGCAGGCAAGTCCAAGAATCCTTCGGCAGGACTATCAACGCCTCCGACCGGTGGTTTGAATGCCACCGACCGTATCGATCTTTTATGGGTGTCTTCTAGCTTAGATATCAATGGAAAGTTTTGACGAGATGATAATTTGTAGACATTAGAAGTTTTATCTGTAGATGCGCTGACCACGAGCGGTAAGGTTGGATGACACGAAACGCTCCAGACCTTGTCCTGGTGTGCTTTGAGTGTATGAACAAGCTGCACCATTGATGACAATGTCGTGTCGATGGTGCTTGAAGGCGAACTTTATATTCGTAGACCTCACGTGAGAACCATTGAAAAGTTGAATAACCCCAGTAATAGGAGGGTGTATATTAGACATGATGTTACTGGCAATTATGAGGCCGCCAGTGCTCTCGAGGAGCTTCTTGAGGAGCCCCTGTGCCAAGCTGCAACCGTTTCTAGCCGTTCGTGCAAAGAGCTCTCAGGGGTCCGACGGTCCAGAAAAGGAGGAAGACCACAGCGTGGAAAAGGCTGGGAATAATGGCCTGGTGGAACAGTTCAAAATCAACAGCAAACCTTCATCATCAGCACCAGTGCCTATGGAAGGTACTGGCATTGAAAAACTCATGAAAAAGTCCAACAAACCGTATATTCCCAAAGTCAAGCACGATCGACTCAGCTACGAGTATCCAGGATTGCCGAACCAAGACAAGTTCCTGGGCCAAAATGATAAGCCAAAGATTGTTAATAGGTGGACCAGACACATCCCCAAGATCATCACCGCAGTAGTAGCGATCTGGGGAGCGTACACCGTAAAAGTGTGGTTCTATGCTCCAGAGAAAGGTGCGGATAGCAAAGAGCTTTTGGCACCCGATGATTTCCACAAGTTTATCATAACCCACAAGGAGCAGATTGACAAGGACCACTACCTCATAGAACTACACCCCAAGTACAACCATTGGCAGTACAGTTACAACAACAACTACGAGAAGAACTCCATTTGGAACGGAGACCGTATCTGGTCCGTGGATGTCAAGCAGCCCGATATCATGGTTGTCAGAGCATATACGCCATTGCCATTGTATTTCATGAAGTCGGAATACACCAGAACAGGAGAGCGCAAGCCGTTGCTCAAAGTCATCAACAACGACGCTGAAGACTACGATAAGGGGGGGGTGATGTGTCTTTATGTTAAGCGATATAACGGAGGAGAGGTGTCTAGATACATTTGCGACAAAAAGATTGGCGATGAGCTCGAGTTGCGGGGTCCTAACATAGAGTATAAGTTCCCTTACCATCCACTCAAACCGCTTCATCAGAGGCCTATATTCCGAGACTTGCCCTCAAAAGTCGACGCCGAAAGCTTGGTAGAGAAGCTCAAAAAGGTTCACCGGTTACCGGACTTTGATAACTTGGTCTTTTATGGCGCCGGCACAGGAATAGCACCAATATTGCAAGTGTTGCTTTCGAGAAACCCTTACAGAGGGTTCGTGGATGTGCACTACGTGGCTCAAAAACCACATGAGCTCGAACCTTTGCAGCGGTTCCTTTTCTTTTTGGAAAAGTTGGACCGTATCAACTTGATGGTGCATTATGATTCCGACCCAGGCACCAGACTCAGTGCCAAAGACTATCCACAGGCTCGACCCTCCCACTTCACCAGTGCCGCCCGACTCGAAAATCCTCTGTTGAGCCCTCAGGAAGCTTTAAAGCTTCGTATGAGTGTGTTGGAATCAGACGGATCTTCCAAAGAAATCGATACCAAAGCCGAACAAGAAATAGTTCCTCGATACGACAACGCTCTTCACCAAGCAATGGTCACAAGCCAACAACCCAAACAAGGTCCAGCATTGGCTATAGTGTGTGGTCCTGATGGTTTTGTCGACGACTTGGCCGGGCCCAAAGATCGGGCTGCTGGC
The DNA here is from genome assembly GCA_030568655.1 of Suhomyces prunicola. Lineage (NCBI taxonomy): Eukaryota > Fungi > Ascomycota > Pichiomycetes > Serinales > Debaryomycetaceae > Suhomyces > Suhomyces prunicola. Next base: position 408,694 of record JAJMGJ010000009.1, read on the forward strand.
GAGCAGGGACCGGTAGGCGGAATATTGGCCAATAAAGGCTGGGACTCCACAAATACCTTCAAATTGTAAATAGAAAACCCCAATAGAAAATAATAAACCGTGAAATGCAGAAAATTCAACTGCGTAAATGGCTCACTTGAGATTTACCCTGAGGTTTTCTGTAGTTTTACTCTAGTTTTTGATTTTTATTCCTCACCATTCATGAGCCCGATCTTATTGCTGAAATGGATCAATATTCTCTGGGTGTCTCTGTTTGAGGCACACGCCAAGATAACCTCCTTCAACAATTCGTGCTTGTCTAGGCCACAAATCTTTGGGTCCCAAGCACCGACTATTTCGTCCCCCTCCTGGGGTCCCAACAAGAAATTGCACACCTCAAATAGCTTGACCTTGAATCCCAACTCGCACACTCGCTTGACATACGTGATAAAGTGACGGTGAAAGTCTTTATTCTCTCCCAACAATTCACAGCACAAGATCTTGTTTTCAAGGTGGCTGATGGAAATAGTGTTTTCGAGGTTTTCAAACCCTTCCTTCATTATCATGTTTTTGGAAATCTTGTTGATGTACTTGCCTCTTCCTGTTCTGGACTTCCGGACAATTTCCTCGTTGGTCTTGTTCTCCATGAGCTCTATGATGGAGGCATCGTCCGAAAACAATGCTGACTTGGATTGCTTCGTCTCATCGTTGCTATCCCAGAAATGTGATCCGAATGACCACCACGACTCAGTGATGGTTTGCCATACCGACAAGTCTTGATTGTACAAGTAGCCTGACCCATTACTGAGAGTGACCAACGGTATCCCCAACGATGTGATGGAACACATGGTGATGTTGTCGGACTTGGAAAGACCGTCTTCCTGGAACCGGTTGTTAAGTTCAAGCAATGGGCTCAAGTTGGTCAACAACACCTTTTTCTTTGCCTCAAGATTCCACACATATAACTCTCCCAAGGAAGTCACGGCCATAAGGTACTTGTTGTGGCTTTCGAGGAACGACAACGAGGATCCAAGCACGATTGGTGGTAGCAACCTTTTACCAGAAGTATGTGAGTAGGTGAGCACTTGGCCATCAGATGTCGCAAGAGCCCAAAAGGTAGAGCCTTCCGTGGCAAGCTGGATATACTGGGGAATGAAATCTACCCAGATTTGCTTTTCTTTTTTGAAGTAGGTAACACGAGACGGTTTGGTTTCGTTGCCGCTTCCGTTTTTGATGTCGAGCATAAACGAGTCTTCTTTTTTGCTCGGGAGCTGAAAACCAAGACGGACTTTGGGCACAGCAAGTCTTACCTTGGCAAAAGCCGTGTTGGGGTTGACGATAGGTGAGCCAATGTATCTCACAGGAACAAGCTCACGCTTGACTTTCTTAGAAGCATTCAAATCGTCCAGGCTCCTGAGTCGCTTGTTTTCTTTGTAAAAGTCATCTGATACAGTATAAGAGGGCTTGTCGAATTCCATGAGCGACTTGGTGCTTTTGGTATCGGTAGCGCTGTTTCCATTGGAAATTGGCTCTGCAGAGCTTGTGTCATTGCCGTTGGAAACAAGAAGCGGTTGTATACGTTTCTTCCCATTTTTGGTGCTTACCTTTTGCTTTTCCAACCCTTTCTCCTTTACTTTTACATCGGTCTTTTCCTTTTCTTCGACCTTTGCGGTCTTTTCCTTTTCCTTATCATTCTTCTTCTTTCGTGTGGTCATCGCCGAAACTAACATATCACTCGTCACATCGTCCAAGCTAGGAGCAGGAACGATTTCAGGCTCAATTCTTGCCTTTTTTGTCGCCACCTCGGCATCCAGTGGTGCCAGAACCTTCGTTTCTTCTGATTCTTCCATTACTGATTCCCGTTTCTCAATACTGACCGCATCCTTTTGGTCCAAAATCTCGATTTGATTGGCATTGGATCTTCTCCCAGCCGGTTGATCATGCTCGTATTTATGGTTCAAAGGCTTTACGAACTCCTTTTCGAACTTGTTGAGTTCAGCCACCACTTCTGAAGAAACCTCGTAGCCAAGCTCGTTGGGTTCAAACAGAAGTATGCCCAAGTAACCATCCAAGGAAGTGAGCAACAACGACGTTCCGTTGCGATCCCAGCACACATCAGTGATAGGCTTGTCCACCACTTCCTGTAAAAGAAAAATGGGAGTGTCTTTGGAGGTGTTCCATACAGTTAAGTTCCGGTCGCTGCCAGCGGTAGCTAGAACGTTGTAGATATTGTCGTTGTCAGACTGGCTGGCATTGAAAATTCGGGGATTGAACTTGACTACTTCACATGTGAGACCGTGGCCCACCAAGCTTATACGGTTCAGCCAACCCTTAGACCTGGAAACAAGCGAAATGAGCGAGGTTTGGTTCTTGCTGGCCGTGGGGATCGAGACCAATTCTCCATCGGGAGACCACGAGATCCGCTTGTAGTGGACATTTAAAGGATGTTTGTTGATGAGCCGCGAGATCTTGTTGATGAGACGGAAGCGATATCCGTTGGTGTCGTCATTGTCGTATGTGTACTGGTACAAGTAGATCAAGGTATCGTCACTGAGGGTCACAAGGTAGTTGTTGGATGGATCAAAGGCCACGCTGCGTTGAATGGTGGGGGCCTCGAGATGTGCCAACACCGATATTTCTTGAAAAGTCTTGCGCTCGATATCAATTAGGTTGGTTTGGCCGTTGGTGGTGGACCATGCGATCAAGCGGCCATCGTGGGACCACGACAAGTCGACCACGGGGCTGCAATTGCCAGTGTCAGTGTCCAGAAATGGATAAATACGGTCGTTGTTGAGGTATATGTGGCCTTTGGCATCTCCTGACGCCAATGTGTCGGCGTTTTTGGGCGACCATCTGACTATCGACACCAAGGCATCATGAGCATACGATTGTAGCGGCAGAATGGGAGGCGCCAGCGGTGTCTGCGACGATTCGGGCGACGATGAAGCCCACTTTGTCAACTCGCCAAGACTCCATATCAGAATTGTTCCATCTTTCGTGGACGTGGCGGCCTTGGAGTTGTCGGCATTGATATCCACGGCGTGGATTTCAGTCTCGAGACAAGCCGGAAACCTCAAGAAACGCATATTGAAAGAAAACCTTATCAGCTGTTGAGATTGCTTCAGCCTGTTAAGTAGTTCAACCTATTTAACTTGTTTAGGTATTGCTATTTTTCCACAGACTGTTATTCTGCTCCTTTCTCTCGTCTCTCTGCGCTACCTTCTCTTGTTTCATATGGTGGTTCGCACAGTGAAAAACGAGGGGGAAAAGAGATGGCGAGACGATAAATCTACAACACATACCAATAATACAGGACACTAGAAGATATGGCCAACGAAGAGTACGTGACGGACTCGTCGTCGGACTTCACGGAATACTGGATCGATTCGTTCTTGGGCATTAAAGGAAACGAGTACTTTTGTGATATTGACGATGAGTATATTCGCGACCGCTTCAACTTGACGGGATTGAACCAGGAAGTCAGCAAGTTGCCCACGCTTATTGATATCATCACCGACTTGGTGGATATCGAGCTGCACCCTGCCGAGCACCGCGATGCCTTGGAACACAACGCCCGCATCTTGTACGGATTGATTCATGCCCGTTATATCTTGACGCTGCGAGGCTTGAACAAGATGTTCGAGAAGTACCGCAACGGTGACTTTGGCTACTGTCCGCGTGTGCACTGTCAGCTCCACCCGCTCTTGCCGATCGGACTCAACGACCAGCCTCGTTTGGCCCTGGTTAAACTATACTGCGCAAAGTGTGAAGACTTGTTCAACCCCAAATCAGGCAGACACTCGGTGGTTGACGGAGCATACTTTGGAACGTCATTTCCAGCGATGTTTTTCCAAAACTTCCCCCAGGCCATTCCTATCCACAGCAAAGAAACGTATGTGCCCAAAGTGTTTGGGTTCAAGTTGCATGAATACTCGCAGCTCAATCGTTGGAGAGAGTTGCAGCGGAGCAAGTTGGAAAAGAGGTTGGAGGATAATGGTGTAGAGATTCGTAATGTGGTGGGTGGGTTTAAGGAGGAGGAAAAGGTGTAGAGCAGAAGACCAAACAATGACCAGAGTGTGAAGACCAGAGTGTGAAGACCAAAGTTGAATTCAAGTAGTCACCCCTCGTTTATTTGCTGCTTTGCTGTTTCTCGCTAGGATTTTTCATTTGTTTGTTCTTGCTATTAGGGATTGGTCCCATTATCGGTAAGTAGCGATATTGTACAATACAGAATTCTTGAAACAAACAGTAAGGAACTGACCTAGCCGGGGAAACTACCAAACAAATGGTATACGCAGTCAGAGTGATACTGAGAACAAGCAGTAATGACCTGTGTGTGATATATACACCTCGTTTAGATAATGTTACGTTGAGGATACTTATACTGTAATAGTCTTTTTATAATAAAGTGTTCATTTATAAATTGTCTTCAATACATAGGTGAAGCGCATTCCTGATTGCACCATCTTCTTTATCCCAGTAACGTATTCCAGGTATCGTGTTTTCCTCTGAATCACCTTGTTTATATCAGTGCTACGATGCGTACGACTTCTTGCTTTCTACTATCAATTATGACTTTATTTTTGGGCTGATCTTCCGCGAAAAGCATATCAAATTTCACTAGTCTCGGTTCAGAGCCACCAATGTCGCCTAAAGTCGTTAGATACTTCAGCAGGAGTGCGCGGCGTCTCAAGAGTGGATCCATAAGCTCCAGCTTGGACGTTCCGGGCGATGCCACTGTTTTTTCGCTCATTCAGCCCACTGGCAAAATCCACTTGGGAAATTACTTGGGTGCTTTATCCAACTGGAAGAAGCTCGCCCAAAAAGCACCTGAGTCAGCAAAACTCATATTTGGCGTGGCCGACTACCATGCCTTGACCGTTCAGCAGGACCCAAAACAGCTCAAGTACAGAAGATACGAAGCAGTCGCCAGTATGGTGGCCTCAGGTTTGGACCCTTCGCGGTGCATCATCTACCATCAGTCCAGCGTGCCGGAACACGCAGAGCTCAACTGGTACCTCACGTGTGTAACGGGGATGGGCCAATTGAACCGTATGACTCAATGGAAGCTGAAGGCAAACCAAAGTGACGCCAGCTCCATCTTTCTGGAAGATGTCATGGCCAAAACCAAAGCAGGTCTTCTCTGCTACCCTATATTGCAGGCAGCAGACATATTGATTTACCATTCGACCCATGTTCCTGTAGGTGACGACCAGTCGCAGCACCTTGAGTTGTGCCGTAACATTGCTTCGACTTTCAACAGCACTTTTGGCAAGGTGTTTCCTATTCCAAAAACATTGGTGACGCCCACCAAAAAGATCCTTTCGTTGAAAAACCCTTCTAAAAAGATGTCCAAATCCGATGCAGATCAAAACTCGAGTATATATCTTACTGAAGATCCGGAAGACATTGCACGCAAGATAAGAAAGGCCACCACTGACTCGATCCAGGGCCCGGTATACTACGACGAGGTCGAGCGTCCTGGAGTATCCAACTTGATAAACATTGTGGCAGGAATCAACGATGCCACTGTGGAAGAAACAGTCGAACTGTTGAGGTGGGTTCAGAACCACAAGCAGTTGAAAGACTGTGTGACGGAAGTGATCGTGAAGGAGTTTGCAGACAAGCGCAAGGTGTTCAATGATTTAGTCAAAGATAGAGCCTACTTGGAGAGTATTTGCAGAGACGGGACATCGAGAGCTCGTGAGATTGCGCTGAAGAACATCAAGGAAGTGAGAGCTGTGATGGGAATGGACTAAAAATAGCAAAATGTAGATAGCAAATGTTGAATCTGTAAATAGAGCAAGTAATACAACACTTGATAGCTGCAAGTACCAGGTAAGAAAGAAATGACAAGCATAGAAAAAAAGAAAACGAATAGTGAGAATATGTTTCAGAAGACAGTACCGATGGTGCTGCACCAAGTAAATTACCTTACAAATAGATAGTAGCCATGATAACCCTCCCGGTGTAGGTTATTGCACTCTGCGAAATGTACATCTGCCATTGGACGTTACAAAATACGTAACGAAGCCATTTACACCCCATGCCTTACATAGCCGTGGTTGCGAAAGGAACCACAGCGGAACTTTTTCGGCTTGGCAGCAAGATCTTGGACAGGTACGTACTGTGCAGTTGCAAGACTGTGCTGCAAAAGTGTACCGCAGCAACATTCCACGTCGGGCAATTTCGGCTCATAATCACATCCCAACACGTCTTACAATAATTGTCTATATTGTGAAGGGTTGTAAAACCAGCACCACGTCCAATGCCCACGCGACGCCACCGCGACTCGCATCGATCGCAAAACTCGTAAAACCCCGGCAACTATTTAGAGCGCGCTCGATCTCATCACCGATCGCGTCGCGTTGTTTTGATCACGTTGGCGTTGCTGCAAATTTCATCGTATCGGCAGTCACCAAATCCGTCCCTTAATGCTTGCCAGGTAGCCCGCCGGTCTCGTGACGCTCTGCTCACAACAAATCGTCACACCCTTGTTGTTTCTCAAACTTCTTTCTTCATACCACTAAGCAATTCGTATCAAACGTCCAACACTACCGCCACCATCACCATCATCACAACACTCGGCCGTATTATCGTGATCATCACTTGGTCTTGTAATATTAATCACAACTTGACCCTCCCTGACCATCGCTAGCACCCATATCTGATCACTGCTGATCACTTTTTCTTTTCGTCGTCCTTTTGTTTTTTAGTCATTGCCGCCATGTCTGACCAAACGAGGCGAATGCAAGTAAAGGTCCTCTATTCCTTCAACAACAGCTCGACCATCTTTTTATCGAGATCAAAATCCCAATATGCCGTCAAAGTAGCAACCATACCGTTGGCAGATGACCAGGAACTCACCCTAGGTGCCTTCGACCTCAAAAGTTGCGTGCAGCAAATCATGCAAAGCTCTCCCGAAAACTTCAAACTTAATACAGAGGACTACGTGGTGTACTACAAGGATACTACTGAACAGCCCGATGAACCGTTTGTGGCCAATGGCCTGATTTCCTCTTTGGTTTCCTCCACCAAACAACACCTTATACCCGGCAGAGTTTGCCAGAATTTGTCCGCTAGTTACTTGTTTGGTGACCAATCCTCGGGCTCGTCTCTTACTTTGGAAGTAAGATTAAAACTACACATCGTGGAATTGTCCCAACCAAAACCACTGCCACGGAATGCACAACGCCAATCGCAAACCAACTCGTCTTTTGCCGCACCTCATCAAAAAAGACCACTTGAATCTCCAATACCTTCTACCCACAAAAAATCCAAACATTCACAATCCCCAGCTCCTGTCACCCAACAATTGACGGCAGCAGTGAAGGCTACCCGAACCAAGTCGCTACCCATTTTCAACAATGTCCCCAGCCAGACGATGTTCAACATTATGCACCACGATAAACTCAACCTCGCTTCAAAATACGACAGTAAGAGTGTTCAGGACAGATTCAAACTGGCTCCATTTCTTCAAGCCAAAATCATAGACAAACCGGTCCAAAAACACCGCCGCTATGCCGATAACCCTCAACGTGCCATGCGAACTCGTTCCATGGTTAATAATAATCCCCTCATGATTTCTTCGCCCATAAATGAAGAACAGCTTAGCGACAGCACCGATGACACCGAATACAGAGAAAGTAATGAAATCCGTGAAGAAGACGACGAAGAGGATGACGAAGAACAAGATCCAGAATTTGGCGAGCCTTCCCCATATACTCCTCAGCAGCCACCATACGATACTCAAGAGGAGCAAGCCAAAATCAAACAGTCCTCTTTAACTAACAACTCAAAGTCTCGAGACACATTCCAAGCATTACCAGACTTGGAAGACTTGGACAGCAAGAGAACTCATACCATTCCTCATACAAAATTACCCAAAAATCATGGTTTGGTGTGTGTAAACAGCAATTGTGCTACCGTTTCGTCCATTGCATGGCGTTATTTTGAAACAGGGTTCCACCCTAGTTATTTTGCCATTCATAGAGCAAAGGAGTTTGACAAAAAGCATTACGAGGGCATGTTCGGTCCTTTGTGTAATGCCTGTTACCTATTTCTCAGAAACAAGGGTTTTATGAGACCTGAAAATGTTGTCAAGAAGTACTTGCAGCAACAGAGATACAAGAAAGACTTGAAGAGTAGAGAAGAGCTCAATGACGTCCTGAATACAGTCAACTCTAACCAGGCTCCGGCAGCTACTCAGGAAAGATCAAATAGTCTAACTGCCATTGCTATGCGTAAAGCCAATCAGTATGTTTCATCACCTGCAACCCAAGACTCAGCCAAATTTCCACCACCTTCACACACTCCATACATCATTAATCAAGCCATTCAAAATAATAACTCACATACTAACGAAGCTGCTAAAAGAACACCTAATTATGATACCAACGAATTCTTGAACCAATTGAATAATTTCGGTGGTCCATTAACGGATATTGATCCCTTGCCTCAGGATCAAATAGGAGTAACTCCTCCTATGATGGCTACAAAATGTAATACTCGAGTCATCAACTTGTGTGATGATGGAGAAGATAAGGAGAATTGTCCTCCTCCTGAAGATGGTGATATTGCCGATTTCGAGAAAATGATTCGCAAGTCATTCCACAACGGTAGTGAGAAATCAAGTCCAATAGGACAATCAGAATGGATAAATACTTTATTTACGGAACCAACACCAAAAGATCAAATCACCCCAAGAGATTCCAAGACACCAAATGACGAAAATGACGCCAAGTTCTTACATCCGAACATGCCAAACCTCAAAATTTTTTCGAATAAAAAACCAACTTCTCCCGGAACCAATAGATTAAATAATAAAAAGGCAACCGTCGTCAACATGCCATCTTCGCCATTTTTGAATGGAACTCAAAATTCAGATGAATTGGAATCATTATTGAATGGTAATTCCAACGATAATCAAAATACCAATAACGAGAATACTACTAACGTGGAGGACTACACTGAAATGGACGATGAAATTCGTGATCTTGTCTCCAATAACCACTTTGCATTTAACCCTAACTCTTCATCGCCTAAGGTAGCATCTAGAAATGATACTACCAACCTGATCATGTCATGGAGCAACAATCAAAACAATTCCAGGCGTAATGATAACTTGGAAGCTGGCTCTACTCCTGATACTGATTTATTTTCCACTGATGATGCCGCTACTTATTCTCACGATAAAGCTAAAATCAAGTACTCTTTAGACGAGATGTTATCTAAGAAATCCACACATTAAACTAACATTTGCATATATACTTATAGTATTCCTAATAATTGAAGTTCAAAAATATCAATAAAAAGCGTAGACTATAAAAGCAGTTGAGCTTCCGCATCTGATAGAAACGTAATATAGACCAGGATTTAGTACTCACTTAGAGCTACATGTGTGGTCTTGTATTATCAAAATGCTCTCACATTAATATTGCCTGTAGTCGAAGGAATTCTCCACTTATACAACTATTTGTCGAATTCAATATAGATACTAGCCAAACTAAGGAATAACAAGAACGCCTGGTTAGCTCAATCGGTAGAGCGTTTGACTCTTAGATAGGATATCAAAAGGTTGCGGGTTCGACCCCCGCATCGGGCTTCCTTTTTTGTTTTTTGCACCCGTTTTTTTAGAGAAATAACTAACGATAAGCAGCACTTCAAGTAACAGTTTGTGAATACAAAAGTTGCCAATGTTATTTCCGATATTTTTATTAAAGTCTATAATACATCTAGCACCAAAATCTATAAATTCTTACGATGAGTGGTTTTTCGGCTAATATGGCTTTCTCTTCTGCTATTTCCTGTTGCAAAAGATCATAATCTATGTTGGCTCTACCAGTATCTATGTCGATATCTTTCGCTCTGATGAATAATGTCCAGTCCCTCTTCCATAATTTATAACCGAGCCATGAAGCCAATACCACGGGCAATCCCAAATATGATAAGAAGAAGTCGTAGGCAGATGGGCTCCCTCCAATTGGAAATAATGCAATCCAGAATTGAGCAACCAACACCAAGAAGTTTAATCCACATCCGTAATATGAACCCCAAACTCCACATTGTGATACGTATGGCAACTCATTGGTCAGTCTATTTTTTACCAGAAGGGCCTTTCTGAATCGAATATGACTAATATTGATAGATATCCACGTAAAAATCGAACTAAGCCCTGACAACGCAAGAAGCCAATCAAAGACTTCAGTCTGTTTGTCACTTGCGGCAATTAATGCAAATAAGCCGAAAATGTTAGTGATCAAGATAGCTGCCAAAGGTCTTCCCGCTCTATCGATGTAACCCGTCCATTTAGGTGCCATTCCTTGTTCGGCCAAAGAATTCAAAGATCTGGACGTAGCATATACTGAAGCATTTCCTACCGATAAAACAGCGATTAAAATGACGGCATTAATCACACTGGGCAATCCTTTGATACCTCCATTCACGATAGCGATAACAAATGGAGAAGCAGTTGCGTCAACAGAACTACTACCCAATAATCTTTTGTCAGTGTATGGAACCAAGGTTGCAACCATGAGTAATGATACCAAGTAGAATAAGCATATTCTCCAGAAGACTTGCTTGATGGCTTTTGGAAGGGTTTTTCTGGGGTTTTCGGTTTCTGCGGCAGTTAAACCAATCATCTCGGTACCACCAAAACTGAATGCAGCCGTGACAAATACCGAACAAACACCTTTGAAGCCATTAGCAAATGGACCAGGATTTCTCCAGTACATTCCTCCTACAAAGTTATGATTGGGACCTCCTCCAGCAATAAGCACGATACTCAATATTATGAAGCCCAACACGGCCATGACTTTGACCAATGAAAAGATAAATTCTGACTCTCCATAACCTTTTACACCTAACAAAGTGATGAAGACAATCGCTACCCAAAAGATTATTACGAAGATGTCAGGATTCAACGATTTGTTCCAATATTTAATTGTGATCGAACCGGCCACAAGCTCCAATGGTAGTAATACAAAGAATTGCATGAAATAGTTCCAGCCTACTGCGAAGCCAACAGCAGGTTCGATGAATCTACTAGCGAATACATTGAAACTCCCACTGACTGGAAAAGTGATTGAGAGTTCTCCCAAACCTTGCATGGTTGCAAAGACTCCGGTCGCAATAACTCCCCACCCGATCATAATACCTGCAGGACCTCCTGTGTTTAATGCAGTTCCGGAACCGACAAATAAACCGGTACCAATACTGGAACCTATTGAGATCATTTGGAGGTGTCTGGCTTTGAGCTTTCTGGATAAATTAGAGTTTGCCGAGTTTAAGTTGATCCTCTCAATCTCACTTAATTCTTTGAAATCATCGACATGCTTCAGGGTTAATGTGTTTTGAGCTATTGCTGGTTTGAAGGAATCTATGAATGAGTTCCAAACTCCAGTGCTTTCTTCATATGAATTACTAGAACCACTCCTCATGTGATCTATCACCGACGAAGAGTCCCTTTCGGAACTTTTTTTGCTCATGATGAGTTATTGTAATATTAATTTAGAGTTGTAGAGTGGTTATAAGAAGAAAAAGTGGAATTAAAACCATATATATTGAATAAATTTCATTGCAAGATGTATTATACAAAAGAAAAAGTTGCATTAATCGAAGTCGGACCTAGTTGATGTATTATATAAATTTGAATGGCAATTCAGCTAGCATGAGTCATACCCAGCTATAATGTCATGGCATTTCAAGTACCAGCTTTTTGCATTGCAAATTTTGCTGACTTGACGGGAAGTGGCAGCCGAAACGGCAACTGAGTGCAGCAAAATACTTTTTCTGGAACCATTAGTTTCTTTTTTACCGTTGCGAGCTGTCATTTTTCCGAAAGCTGGAGTTTTTTTTTCGTGACCAAAATAGCTAAAGGAAGCGACGAGATGGGCGTAGAGTAGCCCTGAGCTAAGGTGCAAATCCGCTCCAAATTGAATAGCAATTGTACAGTCAAAATAGGGCTTATTGTGTGCTATATCTTTTGATAGTCACTCCCTGGGTTTTGTACTACACATAGAGTCTCATGGGTTCCAACCTTTCGCAAACTGGCCAAGTAATTTTTCTCCGTCGTCTCGACCCAATTTTTTTTCCAACTCATAACACAACTGCGACAATTGGAACATCTGGCGACTGATCATTTGGATATCGCTTTTGATCTTTTCTTGGCTCTGCCGCATTTCGATTAGCGTCTTATTAGTTGATGTTTCGGCAGAACCTCTATTGAGACGATCAACCCTTTTGGTCAATTGCTGGAAAGAGTCTTGTGTCGCGCGATGATTCTCTTGTACCAATTCTATTAGTTCATTGCGTACTAAATCTTTCAAAGTGATCGATTCGAGCTCAAGACGTGTAGCCCACTCGAGTAGTCGTTGGTCATTGGGGCCCACGGGCTCTGTCTCCGTTCGCTCAAAACTGGTATCGAAAGTCAGATCGGCGTTTCTGATCCCGCTCTGCGTACCTTGCGCTCTTTGGGTAAGAAAGTAGTTATCGTCATCGCTCGAATAGTCCGTACTCTCTAATTTTTGCCCCGTCATGGTTGCCAAATTAGAGTTTTGCAACAAAAATGTGCGGATAGCGAGAAGGAAATACCGGTCACGTGAGAGAAGTTGCACGTAAATCTAAACAGTGAGGTCGCCGTGTAGCAGAACTGTAGGCACGATGTCGGACCTCAAGGCGTTCTTGGAGAGTGAGTATAGAGAATCAACCTGTTTCACGGCCATACTAACATTGCAGAACGAGTCAGAATCATTTCTACAGATGCCAGGCTATTTGAAGGAGTGTTGCAAGGATTTGACAAGTCCACCAATATAGTCATTAGTGAATGTGTTGAGCGGATAATATATGACGAATCAGAAGAAGAAGAGAACCAAGAGATAGTGCTCGGGCTCTACTTGATGAGGGGAGGAAATGTCGTATGCATAGGAGAAGTTGAAGAGCCAAATGACATAGATTGGACAAAGATAAAGGGAGCATTAAAGGGGACCAAGAACCCACTTTAAAATTTTTACAGACTATTCATAAGTTTGATGTATCATAGTTAAAAATAGTAATATACCAACTCAATAAATACATATATACAGAAAAGACCAAATGTATATTTATCTTGCCAATGGCTGAAGACAATACGTTTGCACAAGTGAAAGGACCAATAACCAAACAGCAATGGGATATAGGGTGCACCACTGACGCAAATCTATGTTCCCCGCACGGTTGGAATGCCTGCCAACTTCATCTTAACACCCAACTCCAACAAGTAGTCGAGAGCTTCGTTGTAAACCTTGGCCTTCCACACGGTTTCTCCCCACACGTATATTCCGTGCCTCCTGACAAGAACAGCAGAAGTACCAGGATAATTCTTGATTGCCTCTTGGAGACTGTCTGTGAGGTCTTCTTCGAACGGAGTGTTTTCGATGATTGGTATAACCAAAGTATCACGATAGTCCATGCTGCCCACTTTCTCTATCTTTTGTGTGGACTCGTTGAACTCGAGCTTTGGCAATGCCTTGATTTGCTCAATGTAACTGATTTCAAACGTCTTTTGGTTTTCCAACAAGAGAGTGGCCATCACTGCATTCTGCGAATGTGTGTGAATGCACGCACCAGCGTCTCTCATGGTATAACAACTGACAAAAAGAGGGGTACATGCAGACGGCTTGTATTTGTACTTTTTGGTCAATTCTGGAGGACACTCATTGGGAGTTCTGACAATTTTGTCAGGCAAATCAACCACGAACATCTCCCATGGTTGGATCCGTTCTTTCTGTACTCCTGATGGAGCAATGTATACTAGATTAGGATTGGGGCCATCGACATCACGAATAGAGATTCCTCCACCAGTTCCTGTAACCCAATTGTTGTCGTAGAACAACCGGCACAATTCACAGATCAAGTTGGCTGGGTGATTTGGATCTTTATATTCTTCGAGATCCACAGAGTTACTCGACTTGTGCTCGTGGGAGCATGCACACTTAGAATTATTAGACATCTCAGTACGTCCAGAATATCTAGTGATATGTCAATATAACTGGTAACGAATGAATTGTAGCCAGTTGACCAGGAGCACGTTGGCTAACGAAGGCTCACGTGATGCCGTCGTTCGAGCGGCTGGTTGTGGAGCGCTTGTGTCACGTGTCTGTACCATCTCTTCCGCGTGACATATTTCGCCGATCTAGGGGCGATAAGCACCACCACCAGGAGTCGACCACAACGAGAGAAATGGCAGGATTAGAGCAGTCGTTATTCCAGTTGAAGTTCACTGCCAAACAACTCAACCGTCAATCGGCCAAAGCTGCAAAGGAAGAGTTACAAGAAAAGGCCAAAATCAAGAAAGCATTGACTCAAGGCAACAACGATATAGCCCAACTCTATGCACAAAATGCCATTAGAAAGGCCAATGAAAGAGTAAATTTGTTGCGTTTGGCTTCACGTATCGATGCGGTAGCCTCGCGAGTACAGACTGCTGTGACCATGAGATCAGTCACCGGAAATATGACCCAAGTCATCAAAGGTATGGACAAAGCATTACAGACCATGAATCTTGAGAGAATCTCCATGGTGATGGACAAGTTCGAAAATCAATTCGAGGATTTGGATGCTAGCACCAACTACTATGAAACGACCACCAATAACGTCAGTGCTTTGACTACGCCTCAAGAAGATGTAGACGAGTTAATGAGCCAGGTGGCGGACGAAGCAGGCATAGAAATGAAACAAGGTTTGAACGAGACAAAAGTCGAAATTTCCAGCCCTCCCGTCAGCACTATGACGGAGGAAAAAGAAGACAAGCTTGCTGAAAGATTGAGGGCATTGCGAAGCTAATAGAGTTAGTTTGATGAAAATAGAAGTCCGTCAATGTAAAATCATAAGCGATACATCATGTATTATACTCAGAATAAATGATCGTGTAAACGACATAATTAATAAAGATGTAAAGTACGAAAAGGCTCGATATAGTGATTTATTGTATATTGCGATCGTTAGAGTATCACCGCTTATAAAGAACTGTTCTTCATATTCTTTACAGTGTTCTGTTGCATTAAGCGTGTATTATAACTATCTACGCTTTGATTTTTTGGCCAGAATATCTGAACCCCGAAGGTCTTCTTTCGGTGGCCAGTTCCTCTTGCCTAATTACAAAAGTGACTATGTTGGCCAAGTTCTTAAATCCTTTCTCGTTTCCCTTCACTTTGATTAAGTGTAAGGATGAAGAGTTTATAAGATCGATGATTTCAATCTTGAATTTCAACTTTCGTCCGTGCGAATACTTGGCAGGAATTACACCTGTGATCAATCCAAACTCCTCATCTATGTCCACATGACTAATGGATCCTTCAATCAGCTTCAATTCCAAGTGTGTTTTGATGACCCGAGTCAACTCTACTGAAGTCAAGGATGAGTCAATAATGTTGAAGCTCTTGGCGTTCAAAGAAGAGGCAGCAACCTCTTCGGATTCAAACTTGGTCTTGGATTTGGTGGCTGGAGACGAGGTGATTGCGTTTATGAACTTTTTGAACCAGTTGTTCTTCTTTGGTGCCCCTGGCTCGTTCATTGATGAATGTGGAAACCTTTGACCGTTGGATGGTGCATCGTCACATGGTACCTTTGGAGCTTCTCTCTTCGGTTTGAGACTGATTCTGCGTCTTATCGAAGACTGTCTGCCCTTAAATTCTTTCTCAGCTGGTTTTTCAACTGGTTCTTCAACTGGTTCTTCAACTGGTTCATGTACCTGTTCAGGTTGTTGAATCTTGGATAATGTTCTCGAGCTAAAAATCTGTGAGCTTCTGGACTCTTCCTCTGCTGCTGCTTCTTCCACAATTGATGAAGTATCAAGGATTTCAAAGTTCTTCGACATGTTATAATCTTCTCTGGTCTTTTGACGTTGTATTTTGAGAGATTCACGTTGAAGCCCATTCCGTTGATCAGCTTCTTTTCCTTTATCTTGCGATGATTTTATGTTGTTTCGGGTGCTTAAACGGTAGGGGTGTTGATCTGGCTTCAAGTCTGGCTTGTTCATTTCAATCAAATTAGATGAAGTTTGTCTATCTCCATGTAACTTTTCGTAGTCCTTGTATAATGATTTTATGGATTCATTATTATTCGATGAATTTCTGTTGGATGTCTCCTGTCCTTCTTCTTCAACTGGTGACGGTGGTAATATCAATGTTTCTTTCGACTCCACAATACTTGGTCTCATTGTATTGAACTTTCCGACATCAGCAGTTCTTGTACTGATGATATCAAGGTTGGAATAGTCTTCATCCATAATGGTAGTTACATTGCCATGAATCGATTTTTCGTCTCGTATTTCAGTTTCATCCAACATGGTTTCTTCAGAATCGTTTTCTCCAAAGTCATCAAACTCATTGTCTACATATTCCTCCTCTTCCTCTTCATCTTCATCAATATCACTTTCACGTATACTGATTATTGCACTGGGCAAAGTTGCGTTGAATTCATCTGCTGAGTTAGCCAAATCTTCGACAACATATTGACTGGAATTGCTTGATTGACGGTTTTGCAGCTTGATTCCTAAGCCCAATAAGTTGGTGGTAGAGGATTTCTTCAACATCGTAGAACCTGCTCTATTGTTCTTGCTGTACTTGGAGTCAAACTCGGCATTCTTTTCAGCCAAGATGTCTTTATTCTTCGGCTTTCTAACGACAGTGTTGGAGTAATTTAAGGTATTGTTTAATATGGTAATGTCTCCGATTTCGTTGGTCTCCTTCGAAAGAATGCCACCGAACGAAAACCTGGAGAATCTTGGATTTGGAATAAGCTCACTTCTGTGCATGGTATCAATTGTCGTGAAGGTTTCATCTGCGACAGTCGACTTGTTCAAGTCGTTAACTCTACTGGTCTCATTGATATCACGCAATAAAGATCTGTATGGGATAGTTGGACTGCCACTTGCATTAGTCTTTTGAGAATTAAGATTACTGGTTTTGGAGTGTATCGAGCTTGTTCTGAGTGCGGAAGTGCGTAGCTTTTCCTCCTTTTGATTGAAAGATTCCAAAGTCATATCATTCTCCTTGTTTTTCTCGTCGTAGTCTTCGTCCAAAACCTCTGATATCTCGATATCTTCATCCTCGTATTCTTGAATACTCTGATGGATTGTATGTGAGCTTCCCTTCAAATATCCCGAGAGATTTTTTGAACTGGAAGTCTTTAAGCTACTGTCGAGTTTTCTTGGGGATTGAGGTAAAACATCTATTCCCAACTTGTGTAATACCTTGGAAGTATTATCATTACGAGACGAGGCAAAAGGTGATGGGGCTGCTAAAGATTTTGCCCGGAGTAACGAATTGACATTTCTAGTATGTTTTGGATCCAATGAAGATGGCATTGGGGGCTCTGTCACGTACCTTTGACTTTTGGCCGATACAAAGTGATCGGCAAAGTCATTGGAACTTTGATGTTTACTGAGCCTCTCCAAAGCTTGCCTTTGCTTTTCCTGCAAAATTAATGACTGACGTTTGCGCTCCTCTTCCATATTACGTTGCATTTCACGCTGTTTCTTTTCTTCTTCAAGCCTTCTCTTTTCCATCTTTTTCTTCTCTAATTGCTTACGCAATTCCTCTTCCCTGTACTTTCTTTCTCTAACATCATTCAGAGCATGAACCTTTGCAGCCAATTCGCGTTCTTTAGAAGCAAGAGTATGATTTCTGTTCTGGGAATGGTTAGCTGAAGTTGAACGAGAACTAGGTTCTTTTTTCTGGGAGACTTCGTCTTCATTGAACATTTCCTCACAAATCATTTTAAAGTTGAGTAAGGATTTATTACCAAATGTTCCTGTCATATTCCTTTCACGAGCCAAGGCCGCAGAAGATGAGATGGAAGATTTGACATGATTACGGGGCTCAGGCGCAGCATTTGTGGAATGAGAATTGTCAGGCCCTGAGCTAGCCCGAGATGAACTTTTATCTGTTATCTGTTCCAATGCTTCCAAACCAAGTAGACCAGTAGAATTTCTGGACATTTTAGGAGGTTTCAGTTGTGGAGGTTTAGACTTTTGGTATCTTGGATTATCGGATGACATTGAGGTGTCATTGGAGTTGGCTTTGGCCCGTACTGTCGTTGATTTCATCTTCTGGTTATTAGTCTTGGAGCCATCCTTATGTCTCGATTTTAAAGAATTGGTGGCCGAGTTGTTTCTGGACATAGACTCGGTATTTAAAAGAGTCTTTTTTCTATTGAATGAAGTAGAAGCTTTGAAGTTTTTGACCGAAGAGTTTGGTGATACGGTGTTGGTGATGTTGGATAAAACTTTAAAATTTGAGTTGGAGCCAAGTTTTGAGGCTTGTTGGACTCTCTTCAAAGATTTATTGGAATATGTTGATGGTGATTTGTGTACTTTTTTAATGGTAGTGTGCTTCTCACCAGTAGTTTCATCGTAGATCGTGGTTTTGACGATTGACGTTGATCTTGGAATGGTGGGCTTGGGGTCATCAACCTCTTCATTATATTGATTTTTCTCATCTTCGAAGGAATTACATGCAATGTGCTCATTACGATATTTCATCAACAAATAGTAGAACATCTTTTCGGAACATTTGGCAGGAGAAAGGAGCTTGGCAATAATATGTTTCTCTTCGCAGTTGTGGAAAAGAACACTCAAGTTCTTCAAGATTTCCTTGTCGATTTTGTCAACTGATTCGATTGGTTTCACATTGAAGTTCTGAAAATTCAATGCCGAGCTCGAAGATGATATGGACGGCTCGGGATATTTGGTATATAAAGGATGAGTTAAGATATGCTCAATGGATATTCTATCAGAGGGGTCTACTTTCAACATTTTTGAGATCAAATCTTTTGCTTCCCAAGATAATTCTGGAGGCATGATAAACTTACCACTTTGAACCTTCAAAAGTAGTTTCCGAATATTTTCATCATCAAAGGGTAAGTGGCCAGTTAATAAGGCAAACAAGATGATACCACAAGACCAAATGTCCGAGGGGGCACCATGGTAATTTTTACCAGCAACAATCTCGGGACTGGCATAATGAGGGGAGCCGCATGAGGTTTCTAGTAACTTTTCGCGAACCTCAAGTGCAGCCATACCGAAGTCAGCAATTTTGATATTTTTATTATGATCAAGTAATAAGTTTTCCGGTTTCAAATCACGATGACAAATATTGAACTGATGGAGATAGCTTATCCCACTAATAATCTGTTTGAAATAGTTGACGGCTTCAAATTCTTGAAGTCTACCACGTTTGATCAAGTAGTCAAAGAGTTCTCCTCCCTCTATGTATTCTAAGATCAAGTAAAGATCATTCTTGTTCTCCCACACGTCGTATAATCCCATGATATTGGGGTGAGAGATAAGCTTCATGATGATGATTTCACGCTCGATACCATAAGGCAATCTATCTTTGTTATTAGAGGTAGGAGGGTGTTTGTATTTTGGGTTTTCAAGCAACTTGAAGTTGGATTTGGGGACGATTTTCACGGCTGCCAACTTACTGGTAACGATATTCTTGGCAAGTCTGACCCGGCCGGTCGATCCCCTTCCCAAAGTTCTGCCTAGTTTCCAGGGACCGATTTTGTTCTGAGTCTTACGTTTCTTGGCCGAATTATTAGTATTGGTAGAGATCTGTGACAATCTCTTGGTGGCATTTGTTACCGACTGAACCACTTTATCGACATTGACCGAAGACGATATTGAGTCCGACGGGTCGTCGTAAGACTGGACCGACAGCTGTTGATCAAGCGCCGACATATAAAAATGGTGAATGAGTGGATAGGGTGAGTTTAACGAAAGTGAATCCTATGAATGAATGTTACAAGCGATTGGATGTGGAAATGATGTGACCTCTCGAATGATGGCAGCACTGTGATTAGTGTGCCAGATCCGTGTAAATGAAGATATCCTCAGAAGAGTGTGATGGATGTAGTCCAAAAAAGTTGAATTCTATTAGATACGACAAGGCTAACGACGCCAAAGTATTAATGAAAATAACGCCAAAACCTAAAATGCTTAACGCTTTGTAATATAAATTAAAACAGATACACGCTAGATTGTGATATTGTGCGCTATTGTACTGGACGGCCAGTAACAAACTGTGCTGGAGTCGCGAGCGTAACCGCAAAGCGTGGTAATGGACGAAAAAGGATGGCGCATTATTTATGTTTACGTTTGTATGTTTGTTTTGATTGGGCGTGTTGGTCACGTGTAAGGGGTTAGGAAGAGGTGAAGAGTAGGGGCGGCCTTGGCCGCTGAACAGAAGGTGGGGAAGAGAATGGAGTGGGTGTGAACAGGAGTAGCTATGTAGGGAGGTTATGCGGAGGCAGCTGGTGTGCTTTTGGTGGATGAGATGGTCTTTGGGCGGCGCGGTCTTGATTCGAGACGAACGTGGAAAAAAACCATGCCATGACATAGGCGAAAACGGATGCGAATTTTATTTTGTGCCAGCGATATTTTTTCGTTAAATTGTAACTCGCGGGATGGAAAGTTCTACTCACAGCCCTCTCGAATTCGATGGGGGGAAGGGGGGGATTGGACATTAGTTATGCGTAAAAAAGGCCAGGAATCTAAATAGGCTGGATCTCACTTCACCTTTTCTATCATCTAGTGGCTTATATTACTCTACATTCAGTCCCTTCGGACTGTAGACATGGGCCTACAAGTTTTTCCGGAGTTTCTACTAGTTACTCTGAACAAGGTAAACAGTATGTATGAGTAGAATAGGATTCTAGGCTCCAATTCGGTGACTAGCTAGGATCGTTCTATCCACATGTTCGCGTATTTCCTCTTTTTTTCCTCACTATAATTAGCTAGCAAAACTTCTCGCATCCAAAATCCACGGCTATTCATATCATGCCAGAAGTATAGGACATACTGCTATCTAGAGTCGCTTGCTCGGCAGCTACGGTAGGTATTGTTTGGCAGTGCCTCAATTTTTTTTCACTCCTTCAATTGACTACAATTAACTACTCTCACCATGATTTTTTATTTTCACTCGTTTTTTGTAAATCTTTTGCAAAGTTCCAACATCTCCACATTTCGTATGTCACCGCTCGACAAATACTACTCCACAACAAGTGGGCACGTTACACATGTAATCCACAGCAAGGTACTAATTCAATTGGTTCCATATACTCTTCCATATAACCATTTCATCTTTCCCTCTACATTCTTCATTTCTCGCAACACGCTACTTCCTCGTTTTTCTCCACCTTCACGCCTTTTTTCTTGCCTATGATTTAAAAGTGAAAATTTTTTTCAGTTGGTTCACTTTTCTTTCCACTTCATAACAAAATGTCTAACAACGAAAGAACTTTTATTGCTATTAAGCCAGATGGTGTCCAAAGAGGATTAGTCGCCTCTATCTTGTCCAGATTTGAAAACAGAGGTTTCAAATTGGTCGGTATTAAGTTGGTTCAACCAACTGAATCCTTGTTGAGAGAACACTACGACGACTTGCAATCCAAGCCATTCTTCCCATCTTTGTTGTCTTACATGTTATCCGGTCCAGTTTTAGCTACTGTCTGGGAAGGTAAGGACGTTGTCAAGCAAGGTAGAGCTATCTTGGGTGCCACCAACCCATTGCAATCCGCTCCAGGTACCATCAGAGCTGACTTCGCCATTGACATGGGTAGAAACGTCTGTCACGGTTCCGACTCCGTTGAATCTGCCAACAAGGAAATTGGTTTATGGTTCAAGAAGGAAGAATTGGTTGACTACAAGTCCGCTTTATACTCATGGGTCTACGAGTAAACGTGGCCGTATATAGTTAATATAAGCTGTCAGTTCAGAACAAAGTAGAGCGGGCGAGCGAGCATTCCTGCATGCAATAACTTCAATCACGTGACCATATCTTATAATTACCATCAACACTTTATAGCGGTATACACCAGTTTGCAGCCGCCAGCCCGTCTACACGATAATTGAATTACAAAGGCATAGGGTTACGCTGAAGGATGTCTTCGATTGAGCAGGATGAGCTTTTTAATGCGCAAGATAACGACGAGGAGATGAATGATGAGGAGGAAGAGGAGGAGAGACATTATATCGAAGATGAAGAGATGGGCGGTGAAGGTAACGAAGATGGCGAAGAAGATGAAGAAGAAGATGAAGATGAAGAAGTAGAAGAAGAGGAAGAAGATGAAGATGGAGATAATGAAGATGGAGATAATGAAAACGAGAACGAAGATGAAGACGAGGATGAAGAAGAGGAAGAAGAGGAAGAAGACGGCAAGTTTATGGATGCCCGAGAATCCCAGCCATCACAGAACACCACCAGTCCTCATGAGGCTAAAAGTACACAGGAGGATGTTTTAATGGCCGAAGACGATGTTGATTCAGAAGATAAAAATCGGAAACGCGACGCCGATAATGACGTTCAAGACACCCAAGAAGACCTGAAAAAGGCAGGAAATGAAGAGAATGGTGACAATAATAGTGGGGAAGATGTTGGGCCGAAGCTCTCGTTTAGAGAACAGGCTATTGCCAAAGCCAGGATAGCCACCGAGTTCGATATAGTGCCGTCTTTGGCCATTCCATATTCATCTCAGTGCCATTCACTAGCGTTTAGTGAAGGCCCCAAGTGGATCTTGACTGGTGGAGAAGACGGGTTCATCCGGAAGTACGATTTTATAGCCTCAATCCAAGGTAAATCGCCACTTACTATGGCCCAAAAACACAACATGGTGGACTCCATAACCAAAGCAGGTGTGATAGCGTCGTACTGGGAAAACGAACAGCCTGTATCACGAAAACAGCTTATGGCAGCCAATCCGAAGATAAAAAGTAGTGACTTTGCTACGGGCATTAATAGTTACGAACCCAAAGTCAATCCCGTATATGCATTGGACGTTGAACGTAACGGATATTGGTGTCTTTCTGGGTTGCTCAGTGGTGGAATATCGTTATATACCATGCGTTACAGCGAAGGTAACATGCAGCACTACTTTCAACATGGTACTAGGTCCGACAACTCGTACGGCCACAACGATGCTGTTTCCGTCATACGACTCAATACCAACCAGGACAAGTTCTTATCGGGATCGTGGGACAAGACCATACGGAACTGGGACTTGAACACCGGAAAAATCACCACTATGTATGACCAGTGTTCGGGCCAGATTTCCAACATCCAGTATCGACCTTTGGGGCTCAGCGACTTGGTATTGAGCGAAGAAGTGGAGGATCTGGGCGATAAAAACGAAGAGAAAACAGCCAAAGAAAACGACGATAATAGCGAGATTGACTCGCTTTTTGGTGAAAGTGACGGCGAGTCCGATAGCGAACAAAAGGCGCAGGAAAAGACGGACAAGCCAACGCCAAAGCCATCATGGGATTCGGGCAAGTCCACCAAATCTTACAAGAACGATGACGTGTTCATGAGCTCAAGTATAGACGGCACCATAAACGTGTGGGATCTCCGGAATGCCACGCCTGTTCTTCGTCTCGGGGTGCCCGAAGGAGTTCCGCCATGGTGTATGTCTTCGACGTGGTCCAACAGCGGAGAATTGATCTATGTCGGGCGCAGAAACAGTACTGTAGAGGAGTTTTCGATAAGAATGCCTCACAAGAAAACTAGTAGTGGTACGTCTGTCCCAAACGTTCTGAAAGTTCTTCAGTTCCCCAAGATCTCGGGACCTGTTAGCGCCATATCCACCATGCCCAACAACGATTTCTTGCTCTGTGGATCGAAGGACAACATCAGATTGTACAACTTGAAGTTGTACGATGTGGTCAACAGTACCACCACCAACACAAAAAAACCAGCAACCCCGTTCTTAATTATTCCTGGCCATCAGGGAGGAATTCTTAGTAACCTTCATGTTGACGATACTGGTAGATTCATGATCAGTGCCAGCGGAAACAGAGGCTGGGGCCATTCAAATTATACCGATACTGTTTTGGTTTACGAAATTGACTTTGAAGGGTAAATAAAGAACTGTAATATTAAGAACGTCAGTTACCAGTAAACACTGCAAGCCAATTCAGGATGTTGGGTGTTTCATGTTAAATATGTTCAAAGCCACAGAAACTCAATTGAGGGTGAACTTGGCCAAGCTCTTATTATTGAGGGTTGAACTTGATGATAGCTGTGATTCGGTAATATCTGTAATATCAGTTATAGTAGTTTATATATCTACAAATATGATCCCATAATGGTGAAAATGAAATAGAGGAATCACATCTAACACCTGATTTCCCATTTGTTTTATGTACATACTACAGGTATTCTTGGAGAGTAGCCTTTCACAGTTTAAGGTCTTTTATCCGCCATATATAAGTCGTCGCAACAAGTGCCTAATCTGAAATGTAAGTGACCGGCTTATTAAGTTGTCTAACTAATATGAGCCATGGTTAACACTAATCACAAATATGTTATATCTATCAATAACTCAAAGTCAGTCATTTGAGACTAGTGGGTTTGAAAGTTTTACCGTTTGCATATTTTCTGTTTAGTTGGGGAAACCAAAGATGGAACTGCGTAAATTACCCAAGCCAATCTGACCAACATTGATTCCTGTGCTAACAAACTCCGAGTTTCGTACATGCAAAAACACATCTCGTAACGCCTGTAGTGTATCATGTGTTCCGATGGTGATAGACTCAGGAATACACGGTATATACTTCACCATGTGAGAAGAGGAGTTTCTTGCGATCAAGAAATGAAGCAAAAAGCCCACAAATCCAATGGTAAAACTGAGTTTGTATATATTGAGCTGAGTGCTGGTGCGTTTTTTGTCCTCGTCTTCATTGGGTTCACCTTGGAAGAATTTTTTCAATATTAATGAGGAAGTATTCATGAGTTTGTTGTTGAAACTGGAGGCAGCAGAGCCTAGACTGAGCGAAGACTCCATCAGCAGTTCATCGTAATCGGATTCTTCTTGCTGCTGCATAATTCTTGCTTGGATTTCAAGCTCGTGAGACGCTTGTTCTGCCATTTCTTCGTCTTGAGTTTCAATCAAATTAGCTGCTTCGTCATATGTTACGGTTGGGTCAGAATGAAGGCGGGATGTGGTCAATAGTACAGAATGTTTGTTGAAAGTGTCGAACCATTTATCGTAAGTGTCGACAGGAAAGTCTTGTGTGGAGTAAGTTTCAATTAGAGTACGGGTTCTGTTGAGGATTTTGATCAACGTTTGATCGGTAAGGCCCCCAAAGAGGCTGGCTGGCGATATCAACGTATGGAGAAGATCGTTGTCAACCGGGGTGGTGGATGTTTCCATGCCAAGATTTATTCCCAACTCTGCAAATATGGAGTCTTTGAATACTTCAAGGCTCGCCACGTAGATGTAAACCAGCACCAACACCGAGTTGTAGCTGAAGATAAAGTCCCAGAGCACAAGAATGTGCAGGAGGTTAGGAATGTCGTGGCTAAAGAGCGTCAAGATCAGCAGAAGTCCTTGAAGAAAGCTGTAATCGTAGTGCAAACCATCGCTAAGAATGTACGAGTTGGAAGCCAGGCGAATTAATTCGAACAAGTCTGGGCTGGATTCTTGGAGTAGCACCAGAATGAGACGAAGATGATTGACCAGAAGGTTAATATCCGAGATCATAAAGTCCCGAAGATGGTATACTGTAAGTCTGTCGAAGATCCGGAACGCTAGCACTTCGTTGACATTGATTCCCGAGGAAAGACCTGGCGACGCTACATGGCACACAAGAAGCACTATGCTGGCAATATCGTGAAACCCCTGGTAGTAGTTGAAGTTTGGATGTTTTCGTAAGATCCTGATAATCAAGTGGTGGAGTTTACGCTTAAGTTCGTCGATATCGGACCGTGAGAAGATGGTGGTGTACAGTTCGTTTTGGGGCTGAGAACCTAACGATTGGAAGTGATTAAGCACCGTAAAAGAACGCTTAATATCTAGCTGAACTTGGCACTCGTCCTTGTGTGGTGGAAGGTCAGTGGATTCGAGGTCATCGAGAAAATACGAGGCTGCTGTGGACGTGAGCTTGGAGGTATCGACGGTCAGCAGGTCGTCTTCAATGCCCAAAAGAATGGGCCATATTTGGCTTCTAAGGGTACTATTGATCAAGCCGTCTGTGGTTCTCAGATACTCGGCAAAAATAGTGTCGTAACTAGGGGAATTACCCGCCGGCGGATAAGTTTGGGGTGGGTGTAGTTGGGGGTCAGTGGGGATTTGTGGTTTTTGGGCATTTTTGGAGAGTTCTGAACGTTTTTTCAACGCATTGATCAAGGTTTTCTCTTTGAGACTTCGAATGTGTTCGTTAAGTGGTTGTTCTTCGCTGGTGTAGAAGGATTTGCCCAACTTTTCGATGTCCATCGACACCCACTCCGGGTGGACTTGGCTGGTCGAGCTCTCGGTAAGCGACGACATGGGACTGTAGTTTGGATACAAGCCGATGGTGCTGGGCCTGCGCTATATCAACTAGGTGAATGAATCGGATGTTGCAAGCCGTATTGTGAATGCTAATATAGCTTATCTTGCCGTGCAATCCGCTGACCTCATTTGATGAGCATGTGATCATGCACGTGGACACACGGAAAGAAGCCAGAAGCGAAGCAAGGAAGCACTGGACGTGGGCCGTAGAATTGGAAGTGCCACTTTTTAGCTGTAGGGATTAATAGAGATAATGTAGAGTAGCATAAGAGGTATGTGAGAATATATGATTCGGTTATGGTGCCGCTGCACCCTTTCTGCTTATACCAAAAGTTCTTATCGCACCACCTGAACGTCGGAATCCGCACAGTCCCGCATTACCCCAGAATTGGCTGATTCGCACTATATATAAAGTCGCGATCGCTCTGTCGAGAATCTTCAGAAATTCAGTCAACTATGCCTTCTATCAGATCGGTGATAGCAGCTTCAGATGAAGAGATCAAGGTTGCTTGGTCCGATGACCAGACTTCTACTTACCACAACATTTGGCTCAGAGACTACTGCCATTGTGAACAATGCTACTTTTCAGCCACTAAACAACGCTTGTTAAATTCAGCATCAATTCGGGAAGATATCAAGCCGGAAAAACTCGATTCTACCGAGTCCAAAGTCAGTATCGTCTGGGACCAGGATGCACATGCCAGTACCTACGATGCTGATTGGCTTTATTTACACTCGTACAACCCCAGGTTGGTTCCATTGGACTTGAAGATCCAGGGCGAAAAGGAACAGTTGCAGCAAGAGTTGTGGCAGGTTAAAGACATTGAAAATTCGTTGCCCAGTGTCGATTTCAACACCGTGATGGCGGCCTCTGACGAGAACGACCGAGCCATTCAGGAATGGGCCCTCAAGATCTGGAAACACGGCTTCTGTTTCATCGATAACGTGCCAGTCAATCCCGAGGACACCGAGCGTCTTTGCGAGAAGCTCTCATACATCAGACCTACGCACTACGGTGGATTCTGGGATTTCACTAGTGACTTGTCCAAGGCCGACACTGCTTACACCAATGTCGATATTTCGTGCCACACTGACGGTACCTACTGGTCAGATACTCCTGGTCTTCAATTGTTCCATTTGTTGTACCACGACGGTGAAGGTGGTACGACTTCGTTGGTCGATGCGTTCAAGTGTGCTGAGATCTTGAAGAAACAGTATCCTGAAAGCTTTGACTTGTTGACCAAAATTCCTATTCCTGCGCACTCGGCTGGTGAAGAACGTGTTTGTATTCAACCTGATGTTCCTCAGCCGGTTTTTAAACTAGATGGCCAAGGTAAGTTGATCCAAGTGCGCTGGAACCAGTCTGACCGTTCTACTATGGACCTGTGGGCCGATCCGGCTGATATTCCCAAATTCTATGCTGCTATCAGAAGATGGATTTCGATCATCAACTCGAAAGAAAACGAATTGTTCTACCAATTGCGTCCTGGTCAATGCTTGATTTTCGACAACTGGCGGTGTTTCCATTCGCGTACTGAATTCACCGGCAAGAGAAGAATGTGCGGTGCCTACATCAATAGAGACGACTTTGTTTCTTCGTTAAAATTGATGACTTTGGGCAGAACAGCTGTATTGGACTCTATATAGTTTGTAGTCTAAAATAAAAGTTCATTTAAGCAAAAATAGGAATTTCGTCCCAGTCCCAAGGATCGTTGAATCTCAAGTTGATGTCCAAGCCTTCGATTTCTTCCAATTCTTGTTGGGTCAATTCGAAATCGTTGACGGTCAAATTGTTGTACAATCTCTCCGGGTTAGAAGATTTAGGAATCACAGCAATGTTCCTCTGGGTGGCCCATCTAAGTAAGACTTGGGATGGGTCCTTCGAGTGTGAGCTGGCAATCTTCTTGATGGAATTGTGTTCAAACAAAACTGGGGCGTCCAAAGCCTTCTTATTTTGCAATTCAAAGTATGATTGTGGTCCGAATGAGGAGTATGCGGTGATAGCAATTCCTTTATCCTGGACGTACTTGACTAATCTCTGTTGTTGCAAGTATGGGTGGTGTTCGATTTGTAAAACAGATGGCTTGATGGTGGCACCTCTCAACAAGTCCACAATCAATGCACCAGTAAAGTTGGAAATACCAATGGATCTGATTTTACCTTTTTGGACGAGCTTTTCCAATGCTTTCCAGGTGTCCAAAAGTGGAACGTCTTCATAGACGAACTTGCCATTACTGTCTGCACCACAGTAGAATCCTGGTGGGTATTTTTCTTCATGTGGAACGAATTTGAAAGCAATTGGGAAATGGATCAAAAACAAGTCGACGTAGTCAAGTTGCAAGTCCAGTAAAGTGCGGTCCAAAGCAGTTTCGACGTTGTCAGGGTGGTGGTAATTGTTCCACAACTTAGAGGTGATGAAAAGTTCGTCTCTGCTAACCAAGCCTTCATTGATGGCTCTCTTGATACCGTCACCGATTTCCTTTTCGTTACCGTAATCTTCGGCGTTATCGAAAAGTCTGTAGCCGACCTTAATGGCATTGTAGATTTGATCAGCGGCGGTGTCCTTTGGCACTTTCCAGCATCCAAAACCCACTAAGGGCATTTGATAACCTGAGTTTAATTTGATTGACATTTTTGTTTGATATCTTCTTTAATTGAGAGCAACTTTTGGCTGCCAAATTGGTGGCTATTGTGGGGCAATTTATATGTCTGGGGCGCTCCGACCCACATGCAGGAAAGATATTGCACCAGGGTCAACCTTCCTTGCGCTCTTCATGTGGGGTGAGATTGATCGATTTGGGCTAAGAAAGGGCTCATGTTGGGGCAAATAGTTGCGCCCACAAGTATCAACTTCACTGCAGAATGAGAAGGCTTAATAGGAGAAGTATTGCTGTTCGCAAGTACAGAAAGTTCGAGAATAACGATTGCTAGCAAAGTGTAGTGCTGCAATAATATGCAGGAATAAATTACCTCGTATGTTGACGGTTAATTAGGAAGCCACATATATTCCACTATCCGACTTTGCAGCAATTTTTGAAGTATTTTTGCAGAGTTTTTACAGCATCCTCCACATTAACATGGATTGAATCCCGATGCAACGCTTTTGTTTCATCAATTCTTTTATTCTTTTCACCTCATAATGTGCTTGGCGAGAGCTCGTTTATCTTATCGTTATTATCGTCGCTGAGTCGCTTAGCCTATCGTTCATAATCGTTGCTTCATTTATTTAAGTATACTCTATTAATGTTGAACCTTGCTTCCCTTGTAATCAAGCAGACAAGTTCATACTGGAACCCTTATTGGAGCTAGGCCCAGAAGGTTGCGGTGAATTGACTAAAGAGGTGAAGCTAAACACAGATCTGATTGGAGGAAGTTGTGTTCCTGTGGTGGCAATGCTGTCTTCCTTTTCTTGTCTCTCTTGCAAGTTTTGGGTGGCGGCTGAAAGCAAGTTCAAGGCATTGTCAGATTTGACTGGAGATCCTGAATCCAAAGGCGGAGGTGGAGTTCCTTTGGTGGGCATGGTTTGTGGTTGAATATGTGGTGATTCCGATGGTGTTTGAAGTGGTGTTTCCTGAGGCGATATCACAAAGTGCTTAGAGTCGTTGAAGCTTGGGGTCATACCAAATATTTGAGAGTGTGAGTGTGATGGCGAGTTTGGACGCGACTTCTTGTGGGTATGCTGTACTGCATGGCCACCTTGGCTTTGGAAGAATTCCAAGTTAAGGGACGTTGAAGACGATTGTTTGGGTAAAGAAAAGTAGGCATTTCCTCCAGTTTGGTAAGGTGTGGTTGGATGAGACGCTATGCCACGGGATTTGGCTGATCCTGGTGATAAAGTTTCGTTGGGTGGTGGTATTGGGGTGTGTTTTATTGGGGTCATACGATGGAGTAAATTCAATGATGCCAAGTTAGATCCAGAACCTGATTTCACTTTCCCGCTCAAAGAACTGAGCGAGTTACTAGATGCGTTGAAAAGTCTGTTGTGATTGCCGAAACTTCCGGCACCGTTGGCAGCCAGGCCCACGTTGTGTTTCAGTTGGTTTTGAATTATGTATTCGCTCAAGTTGGTCAACGATGGTGTGCGTGTAGGATGCGAGGGAGGGTGCATTCCGGAAGCTCCAGAAATGGATGTATCAGGAGAAGCACTGAGTGATTGAGCGGCGGAGTTGGCGGTAGAAATCGTGCCTGATTGGCTAAAAAGATAGTTGCCTGAAGTGATAGATGAGGTCGACCCCGACTTCGAAATTAACGGAATTCTCGAGTATGGTGTAGGAGGGGATGTGTTGGCATTCGATCCCAGGACTTGCACATAGCTGTTCGGTATACTCGGATCTGACGAGCCTGACTTGCTATACACTACTGGTCGACTCATGTGTTGATGAGTTGGAGATGATGGTAAGGAAAACATAGCAGACCCGGCTTGATGGGTGGTGGTGGTTTCATGTTGTTGAGCTTGCTCAACGTATGGAAAAGGTGGCTGGACCACCTGAACAGGCTGAGAGCCTGGAGGAAATGAGTGTTGCGCTATGAGATACACCGGATATGGATGTTGGTAATAGTGATTACCATTTCTATCAATAGCCACAGGAACAGATGCAGCTTGTGCGATGGGTAATTGCTGGGAAATATGGCCGGGTGCAGCATGTGGGGCCTGGTTGTGTATTGGGTGTCCCATGGTAGAGTTTCCCTGCGACGACACGGCTATCGGTTGAATATATGATGATTCTTTTTCATCTTCAATGAACATTTCCGTTTGGGTCTTTCTTTTTCTTGAAGTTGGATTATTGTGGATCCTCAAATGTCTGGTTAATTCATCGGATCTACTGAACCTCTTATTACAACCTGGAAAGCTACATGCATGTGGTTTTTCTCCAGTGTGGGTTCTGATATGTCTGGTTTGATGTTCTAACCTGTGAAAGGCTTTGTCACAAAAGGTACACTTGTAGGGTCTATCCTCCTTTGTTCTTTTCTCCTTGGTACCCAGTATCATTGTTATATCACTTGAGGTAATTTGGCTGGTGTGGGTAAGTTCGGCTTTTATGGCTAATTATGGTCTCAGTAGCGAACCGAGTATATTGAATGTGGTACTAAAGACACCGGCTGTGATGGCGTTCAAAGGAAAATAGTCCGGTAAGAAAAAGAAGTGTATATATAAAATTCTTCTAGACTCAACTAAGTATTCAAACTTTTTTTAGTAAGTAAAGCTACGCCCATGACTAAATACTATCAGCCCCAAAGATAAAATGTAGGTACAAAATAAAGAGGGGATTTTCGTGTAGATTTGATATGCACACAAATGGTAAAAAATTTTCGGAACGCTTCAAGTCTGACATGAGTGTGAACATGTAGCCAATAAAATTATGTACAAGAGTTCTGAACCTCGGCCAATACGGAGGTTGTGTTACACAGAACCACTTTAGTAATTAGGAGGCATTCCATCTGGGCAATTGAATTAAAAAATAACTCTATTTGGTTTGTAGGTGCATGTATTGCTCCCTACACTTTAAAAAGAAATGGACGTAAACTACAAAAAAGTCCCACAATCACGCAGCTTAGTTTTTCCGATGTGGAGACAGTGCAACAAAGTAGAAGCGATGGGTGCTAGCCTTACAGGTTAGGAGTGAAAAGTTTTTCCGGGAGGGAAGCATTATCGATGCCACAGGTAAATCTACATGCGATGATCATCCGAGCTCCCCTTGATGCTCTTTCAATCTTGTACATTGCTTTCTTATAATCTTAGCAATTTACACCGGATATTCAAGGTCTTCGTTGTCTTACAAGTACATGTGATAATCTCGTCTCATGATAATTTCTTGAACCGTCTTGTTTAAACTTACACGCTTTTCGTTTTCTTTATTTCTCATCTGTTGGCTCAACACCGGGAGTTTAACGCTATTGTTATCTTTGATACACAGCTTTCCGAATTGTTGTTGGGGTGCACACGACCTTGATGCGAGCTAAGATAATAGAGAAATCTTTTCCACGGGGAGGAGGCGCGCCCACGCCCCACCACTCGGTAACCTAATTGAGAAACATTCATCGGTTAAGAAATCGTTCAAATGCTGGGGTACGATCATTCTTAGATCTAAGTCTCAATTGCAAATCGATATAAGCTTGCGTTCTATTCAAACTTTCTAACTAGATAGATACCATACAGATGATGTACACATGACCGGCATTGGTCACTGCTTTTGTTCTATCTGCCATATGCATATTTGTCTAAACACGTATTCCATGCCCCCATGGGGTTCGTTTTTCTAGGCGAGGCCTAGAAATCGGTGCAAGGGATATTACCACATTAGATAAATTCGCAATATTTGGTCCTTCTAATTGACTTTTCTCTTGTCTACATTGCTTGTCCTCTTATTGTTCACATGCTCACATTACTTTTGAATCAGCTGACCCCAACGGGGCCTCAAAGAGGTTTGATCATGAAATATTACCGTAATTATCATTCGTATCAGAATTGGCTCAAAAAAAAAAGAGGTTGCGACTTGCTAAGCTTCTCCTAATGCACCAACGTGATTCAACCGCCTCCATCGCTCGCCCCACTTTCCCCAACCTCTTATACGTTGGTACATTGCAACAAAATCTGGAATCAGACGCAGCCCGTAATTACCCGCCCCTCCTTTTTGTTCTCTCGACTTGTGTGGGGAACGGACCATAGCCTAGACGCTCACTATTTTTGTTTACAAATTAAACGGTTTGTAGTTCAGGCTGAACATTTTACAGTTTACGGAAAAAATTCTTTTTTTTTCTTTTTTCTTTCTTTTCATGCATAATCACTCGGAAAGGGTTTTACCGCTGGTTTCCCCATACGTGAAATTATTCTGCCTCTCAAAACTCAACAATCTTGTAATCTGGTGTTCTCCCGATGTTGTGATCCCCCACCAGTCGAACTCTTGAACCGCCGATCATTTCCGACGCCCTTTGTTTTTGTTCTTCTCATTACCCCATTCAAAAAGGTATACAAGATGGAGGTTTATACCTGTGGATCCCATGCTCTATATTTGCCTCCCTGGGGGAGGGGCGATAAATATCGTTGGGTCAGAAATATTTTTTTTTTTCTCAATCGGGATTGTTCATATATTGATAGTCGTAATTTAGATACGTTCCCATGTGGAGTAGCCTTACCATTTACTTGAAATTCATGTCAAGATTTCTTGTGTCTATCCTAGTGATTTGGTTTCTTGATCCTGAATCATTCTACTTCACTTCTAGTGGTGTCATACGTAATTTATTTAACTATATGAGTTCACTTGCATCGTAAAAGACTGGTCGCAATGCCACAACGATTGATTGTAATTGCACGATCTCACTGCATGTTGAAATCCATCCATTGGTCAAACCACTGGAGGTTTCCTAACATGTAGTCAACTTCTGTCAACGGTTCTCCCAAATTTGTTGCGTTGTTATCAACATCGTCGGGGCGCAAACCAAATCTTTGGTCATGTGATGATGTGGAGCTTGGGGTTTCAACGTTCGCTTTCTGGTGTAGATTTGGTGAGTTGCTTGAGCCTGCATGCACTCGTGGTTTCCGCCTCTTATGGTCTCCCCCCAACTCTTCGTTTGCACTTTCATAATCACTGTCGTTTTCATTTGCTGGGATATCGTCTGACCTGTGTAGTTGCTTCTTCAATAATGCGCTGAATTCATCTTCGGTTCGACCAAGTTTCTTTTTGTTGAGTGCATCTTGATTGAGCCCTATTTGCGCAAACATCTGTATATTGACATCAGAAGGACCGTGGTCTACGCCAATGTTATCGAGCGATTTGATATCTTCTTGAAACCGTAAGCTCAACATTCTGTTAGCCATTTTGAGTGCCCACAAGCATTCTTTCGCCATTTTAAACCTCTCTTTGATTAGTACCTTTCGGGAACCTTCATCGCGTACTGATGCTTTCTTTATAATTGAGACAAGCAGAATACACCCTTTCAAAATATCGCGGGCTTGGATTACATTAGCGCCTGCATTGATGAACGTAATTGCAAAAATCCCGACATTGAAGAGTAAAAGTAGGGTTTGATACCATGGAACGTAAAGGAGCCCTGCCTTGTGACACCTCTCAAGCAACGAAACCACTCCGGAACATGAGTCTAGAACCATTTGCATTTCAAGACCAGTGGTGTCAATCTTGTGACCAAAGTATCTAAACACAATCTTGCCATGGACACTGAGAATTAAATCGTAAAAGTGTAGTTTTACCTGAGCTTTGAGCAAAGGATCGCCTTTTCTGTGAGAGTATTTATTCAAGTTATCTGCAACGTCTGCTGCATCATCTTGGTTGGATCCCTGTTTGGGGATTTCAGGGCCATCGTTGAACAAGTCTTGGTTATTGTACCCGTTAGCCTCGAACCATTCTTCCATTAACGCAAGCTCCTTGTTGAGCTGTTGATACTTAATTGCACCAGGCTCGTCGGTACGTGAAGTATGGATGTAGTTGGCTATACGAGCCAAATGAAGCATAGCAAACGATGTTGGAGTCATCCATTCGTCGTAGACTGTTTCCTTCAATGAATCCATGGTAGGCAAAGCCCGCACAAAGTCTTCATCTCTTATTCTACAGTAAAGTCCGGTCTGGATACCGAACATTCTGTCAAACGTATATACCGACCAGAAGATTCTCTCACATTTCATCTTCTCGTACGCAGTTGCAGCCTTAATCTTGAAGCTATCCTGGCCAATTCCCATGCAGTTGGTCATCATAATGGCCTGTCCCAACGCATGGTTCGACGAGGTTTGACGGTGGGACACTCGAAGGTAGAGTGTGATCAACAACCAACTCTGAATTAACTCAAATGATTCCCATTCAAAGCTTAATATAGACACTACTTTGTGACCGTATTTAAAGCATTTCTCTTCGAGCTCCAACATGGGCAAGACCGGGCCCCGAGGCTTGGACATCTCGATGAATCTGATGGAAAGAGCATACACTAGGTAGAGAATGGCACTGAACAAGCGCGTCTGGTATGTCTTGGACTCTCGTGAAGTGCTATCGGCTCTGATATCCGACTCTTCCTTGATGATTTTGTGATATACCTCCACCTGTTCGAGAAACACGTTTTCGTGCAATATGGAGAAAAGCGGATTGATATGTTCCAAGAAGTATGATATGAGGTCGATGGTATTGACATGAGGTGGAACCTCGGGCCTTTCCGGAAGCTCGTCAGGTGTGAGATAGTTGCATCCACTCATGTTCCAGCCAAAGTACTGCCGTCTTGGCAAGGTAACGAGTTTGCGCAGCTCTTCGCTGAGGTTGTGGTACATATGGTTGCACAAGTCCAGCGTCAAGAGGTTCTGGTGACGACGAGAAAACCGCCACTTGCTGCTGGGACTCACCAACATCAATTTCTCAAGTTCATCTTGAAAAGGCTGTGAATTGAACACCCGTGCACTGTTATCTGCAAGAAGACTTTCCAAATAGTGGACTCTATTTTTAAGATGCTCAATATACTGCTTTTCGTTGGCATTTTGGATAATAGGAAACCCAAGAATCGGCTCCTCACGAACATTTCTTCTCTTCCCGTATACTTGGTAGGGTGCTGCTCCTGAATAATTCTCGCCTCCTTCGGGCGTCTTTTCGTGCATCGTGTAGTTCAGACTGTAGTTACATTCTTTCTTCTGCTTGGTACATGTGAAGCACGGATGGGTGCCTGAGCATTTGATCTTCTGTGTTCGACACCTGTCACATGCCTTGCTTACTCTCATTCGGGTTCTGCCTGTACTGGTTGGCTGTTCAGATTCTGCTTTAAGACCCGACGACATAACTGGCGGAACCAATTGAAACTGTGAATATTGCTGCGGTTGATGCTGCTGTGGAATTGTGCTTATTGTGGGTTTATGATGCGAATTTGCATTCATACTCGAACCTGATCCCAATCCATATTGACGGCCCAAGTAAGAATTGCCTATAGCGTTGCTGTTGCTGTTGCCTGAAATATCGACTCTATTGGCGCCATACGTAGGTGCTCCGGGAGAATCGGCATTGGAAATGGTCATTGGTGGTAACACTGGTTGATTTGGGGCACTATTACTTCTCATACTAGGATCTCCCGATGGCAAGTATATGTTTCCTCCATTTGGTCCATTGACATTACCTCTCAGGCCGGGGAAAATATTTCGCTGATCTCTATAAACATCTGCACCCGTATTGGTATTATTCTTGGCACTACCATCGCCGTTCCTCTCGTGGCCCATGCTCATGTTATTTGGATCCTAACGGTTATGTATGATATCTTCCCGACTTCGATCCGACTTTTGGGGCTGGAATTATTATTAGTGCGCTTACCGATTACAGGATTGGGATCGAAAAAAAATAACATTGCCTTCAGCCAGATTCGAACTGACGATCTCCTCATTACTAGTGAGGTGCCTTACCAACTTGGCCATGAAGGCGGATTTTTATTTTCATAGCTTGGATGGGACTTTTGAGGCGGGTTCCAGAAAAAGGGTTAAGTGATCAGGCTCCGCTACCAAGATCTGACCACTCGCTGAGTAGAAGTATTGAAGTGTTTGGATGGTATTCGTCGTGCGTTGCGGTGCTCGATCAATGGCGTGGGAAAAGTGGACTCAATGCGTCTGAAGTTTGTTGTGCGATGATTGAATTGTTCCATAATGTTCTATAGCATATCCTAAATTCGGAAACAGCCGATGTCGTGAACCTCCGCAAAACCTTCCATAGTATCTGCCTAGCTCGGGTGGCTTTCACATAGATTTATCATAAGCCCCAATTCGTGAATTGGCTGCAAAAAAATTGAAATCGCGTACGCTGTCACGTGCCCAAGATTGTCAAGGTTTTCACCTGATAGCGGCCCCAAAGACATGCAAGAGGTAAGTCCGTATAGTAGCTCTGAGATGGTGAGCTTGGAGCGAATCATGCATATTTAACTTGTGGCTATTTCGCTATTTATACATTTAATGGACTAAATAGGGATAGTATGCTCTTTAGGAGAAAAATCGTGTATTATATAGCCAAGAATAGCTGGAATGCAACTAACCAATGCATGTCAAATATATGTATCGACTGTTTGGGCACGATTGTATTTTGTGATCAATTGGTTAAGTCAAACACCACCTTGTTGACCTTGTGCTGGTCAAACAACTCGAATGCTTCTTTGCTATCATCCAAGGAGGGTTTATAGTCTATAAAACTCTCGAAATCCTGTTTCAAAAGCTCAAATACTTCTAGTGACTCTTCAAATAATGACCACGCATGGCATCGGCCAAATGATATGTTGATGTTTTTCAAGTAACAGTCGAGGCCATTGAAAGGAAGTTGATCATGAGCCATGCCAATGGATGAAATGAACCCATTTCTACGCACAGAATCGTAACTGGTCTTCAATGCAGCCGGTGCACCAACCACTTCAAGTACGGCATCATAACCTAGCGCATTGGTTTCTTGCTTGACGGACTCTTCTATTGCACCTTCAGTATCAAAATTTATCGTTTTGTATGCGCCAAGTCTCTGGGCTTCGGCCAATCTTGACGGAACGTTATCTACACATACGACTTTCTTGAACCCGAAATGTTTCAAAGCTCTCAATGCACACAAACCAACTGGTCCCAATCCCAATTGCAAGATTGTTACATCTTCTACCGTTTGCACCTTTGCACCTTTTGCTGCTGGCTGGTTGATAAAATCCACGATTTTCTTTGCGCCGTAATACCCCGTTGTGAAGATATCGGCCATCAACACGTAGACGGAGTCGTCCACCCCATCTGCAGTAGTGGGTTTCTTGACAAGAGTAGAGGCTGCATATGGAATCCTCACGTACTCTGCTTGGCCACCTGCAAGCCCCACTTTTCCAAACGTATTGGTCTTATCACACTGGCCCGAATACCCATGTTGGCAGTACCAACACACCCCACATTGAATTGTAAATGTGCTCAACACGTCGTCGCCCACTTCGAAATCAGCGCGCAGCACTGAATCACCTTTGGCCACCACTGTACCCATGAATTCATGGCCAATTATTTGACCCACTGGGCCCTTGATGTGTCCTCGATATGTGTGTAAATCGGTCCCACACAACCCAGAGTACTTGACTTTCAAGATCACATCCGTGTCTTCTTCTATTTGAGGTGTTGGCACTTGCTCTGTTCTGATATCATTGGGTCCGTGAAACACAACTGCTTTCATGGATTGAGGAAGTGCCATGATTGTTGAGACTTGTCACAGCACTGGGCTGATCTCACTATTTATAGCGGCGATTCCTCGGAGATTCGGCTGCATAGCGGGGAGGATCGCAGCGCGATTTCCGTACTGGGAGATCGCGGCAAGGCTAATAGAGAGAGATAGAGAAGGACAAGAGAGAAACTAATAAAGAAGCTAACAAACGGATGGTAGAGAGATGGTTAACAGAGAGAAGGCTAAGAGAAGGGCAATAGAAAAAGGCACTATTATATAACAGATATTGTTTTTTGACAATTGGGACAATGTGGGTGCAAAACTGTCTGAGAAACAATTTGACCAGATCATACGACTTCACAAGTTAAGTTTGCTACTCAATTTGGAGTCTCATATTATTTCGTAGTTACATCTACATACTAGTGCAGTTGGTTATACGCACGCGAGAACACATTCTCATGGTAAGCTTGAAATGCACCGAAGACTTTAGCACTATATTTCGAGAAGAGATGATTCAACACAAGTCTCTTGTAACCAAAGCCATTTTCCACTTCGTATAATGACTCTTCCCCAATCAATTTATTTTGTTTTCTAGTTTCCTGGTTCTATAAATTTTCTTATGTCACATTGTTTGATACAAATACTTCCAACAGAGCTTCGCCAGGTTGACCAAAAACCTCATAAATCGCGATTGCGTGTTCACTAGGTTCATGACGAAAAATAAGTACACATTCAAGCACACTAGGATTCCCACAGCCACATATGCGGTGAATGACAACATGGTCACCGACTTCAATGACCACCAGCTAGTATTGTCCAAGTAAGGAAAGTTGTTGTGCCACACGTTTGCAAATCGGAACGCCAACGACTCTTTTATCAAATGGCAACCTGACTCTTTTATCAAATGGCCACCTGACTCTGTTTTAGAAACCCTACATGCAACATTAAGGCTTGTAGATACCCAGTTAAGCACCACCTCCATTACCAATTTGAGCCTCAGATAGTTCGCATATTCAGGACTGTTGACCGGATAGAAGATATCGTTATTGTTCAAAAGCAATCTTTCTCTTCTCTGAAGCAAGCTCAGACTGTCATGGAACAAAAATGTAGCTGCGTCTTTAACAAAGTTGTCACTAAAAGTTATGTGACTTCCATGATGAAGAATCAACCACAACATGTTTTGGATGTGGCGGCCTGTCAAGACCAAGAAGAACGCCACTCTCAATGCAATGACTATATACGAGCCCAAAAGCATCACCTTTTCCCTGACTGCACCCCTTGTGCGCGGTATATACTCACGCCAGAACCTTGAGTAGTTGAATGTAGGCAAGGGAACAGGTCCCCAGTAAACATGGCCCCAGTAGTTTCTCAAGTGGGACAAGTTGTCCTCTCTTTGTCTATCTACTATGAGATGGAGTAAGCGGTCCAAGCGTCTGAGTGGCTGATCTGCGGGGATGTCACCAAATATATCGCCGTGTAGCCTCCGGTGGAATATCTCCGCCAACCCTACATCGAGGTCTTGGAAGATATCTACGTGGTCTTCAGCATTATGGCGAGTGTCCATGTTGGGAATGAATGAAATTCAAACAAAGATACTGTGACACTGAATTAACTGTGGGTGTAATTGATGTATTGGTGTGATCGGGGTGATTTAAAGTCACATTAAGTGAGTGTGACTTAGTGTGATTTGTGAGAGATTTAGTGATTGTGATCTAGCGAGAGTAGCGAAAAAAGTTTCAGTAGTCATCCTAGCCCTCACGAGCGAAAACGCGTATGTCATGCATCGGAATCGTCGTAAATTCTAAACTTATTCTTCCAGGACTGTACCGTTTCCAATTGTGTGAGTTTTATTGCTCCACCGTAGTTTTCTGTTCTATTTCGCT
This sequence comes from Suhomyces prunicola, assembly GCA_030568655.1. NCBI lineage: Eukaryota > Fungi > Ascomycota > Pichiomycetes > Serinales > Debaryomycetaceae > Suhomyces > Suhomyces prunicola. The sequence goes on from JAJMGJ010000009.1 coordinate 448,997, forward strand.
CACCCTTAGTATGTTATCAAGTCTTCTTAGAGATTCCTAAATAGCGCGCGGTCTACAGATTGCCCGACCTCGCAATACCTATCTGCCACTAAGCATTTCTTTCATATCAGCCAGATGACATACTAGCATCGAGACACTCTTGAATCCAGAGATCGGCACTAATTGCTTCTGTTATTCCGTGCTAAATCTCATGTTTCCGTGAATCTGCGCACCTTTGCTCAACAGCCCTAGAAAATAGACACCAACACTAAAAAGACTATTTAAAGCCAACGTATATTATCACTGCCATAATAATACAAACATTGTTGGAAGACAGTTCTTTCTTGACGTCCGTTGTTTGTCGCTTTCTACACCTTGCCTCACCGAAGCTCTCGTACTACGCATAATTGTCTTCTTCACATTCTCTGCAACGCATCGTTGGTATTTCCGCACACTACTAGATCCAGCGAATGAAACCTGCATTTCCCACACCCAAATGTAACATTGTCTCTTAACACATAAGTCCTGCAACTTACGCGATCCTCCGCCCACTGGGACTTGGCACAGCACAACGCGCCGCGAGCGTAAATCGCAGACAATCCATCGATCGTAACTAATTCTCCCTAATGCGTCTAATGATGTCTCAATAGGGTTTAACTCTAGATAGGGAGGGGCGGCCCTCATTGCTCACCATACAACACTCCACATTTTTCATTAAGGTTAAACCTGAGACACGTCTATAGCGTAGGTTCTTGCCATGAATCTGCAACTTGATACACACTCTTTAAACTAAGTCTACACAAAGTCTGCAACTGTACTGGTGCCTTGTCGCTGTGCCGCCGTATGCCCCTCCTTGCCCCTGTCCAAGTCCCCCTGTAGAATCAACATCCTCTACCGACAACCCGGTGCGCGCACGCCTTTCTTTTTCACGCTCCACCACAAGAATTGACCACCAACTAAACTTTTAAGACAGCATAGGTAATTCGGCACGGGATCAAAGGATCGCAAGTAGCAGGAGTTTCGTACAATACTTATACATAGTCAGCACCTTGCATAAAGACAACAGTCTGAAATTAACCGTTTTTGGCCCGCCCTAATTTTCATTCCATCGCTTGTTAATTGAAGAGAGTTTTAAAAATAGATCAAATATGATCAAGTCGTTCAGAAGAAGTAAGCGGCTGTCCAACTCGTCTGGATCACCCAAGCATTCCATTTCTAGAGTCCAGTCGTCGCAATCCAGTCCAGGTCTTGAAATAGACCCCGTTTTACAGTCCCCCAAAAAAGTCATTAAAGCGTTGTATGATTATCAGCCACAAGGCCCAGGAGAACTCAAATTTGCCAAAGGCGACTTTTTCCATGTTCTAACTGAAGATGAGGATACTGTAAATAGTGATAATTCCAACGGATGGTACGAAGCTACCAACCCCATGACGCATGCCAGAGGAATGGTTCCCATCAGTTACTTCGAAGTATTCAACCGTTCGAGGCCAGCAACTCAAGAATCTCCACAGTATCATTCTCCTGCACAAGCTCCAGTCACCAGAATACCTAACCCTCATAGAAACTCCAACCAAACTCTTTATGCAGTCACGTTATTTGAGTTTAAAGCAGAAAGAGAAGACGAATTGGATATACTTCCTGGCGAAAACTTGATTATTTGTGCACATCACGATTACGAGTGGTTCATTGCCAAGCCCATCAACAGATTGGGAGGTCCTGGCTTGGTTCCGGTGGCCTATGTAAAAATTGTAGACTTACTAAACCCCAACGCTTCACACGACTTGACCACTTCTCAAACTCAGGATGAGATTGTTCGTGCCATTGATAGCTTCAAGATCCCCACTGTGGATCAATGGAAAGACCAAACTGCCAAATACCAGGCTTCTACCATACCGCTTGGCTCCATAACCAACAACCAAACCCCACCTGTATCATCAAATAGCCAGTTCTTTGAAGGAATGAACTCTCACTCCAACAGATCCTCGTTGAGCTCTACAAACATCACAATATTGGAGGCCGGTGTGGAGTCGTACCAGCTTGATCACGGGCGTTATCAATACTTGGTAGTCGCCCGATTGTCCAATGGGAAAACAAGATACTTGTACCGTTACTACCAAGACTTTTATGATTTGCAAGTCAGGTTATTGGAATTGTTCCCATTTGAAGCTGGTAAGATCGAAAACTCAAGGAGAATCATTCCTTCTATACCTGGTCCGCTTATTAATGTTAATGACAGCATTTCCAAATTAAGAAGAGAGAAGTTGGATTACTATTTGCGCAACTTAATTGCATTACCGTTACACATTTCAAGATCCGAAGATGTCTTGAAACTTTTTGAGGTATTAGATAATGGGTTTGACAGGGAATTCAACGACGACGGCACCACTATAAAGAGATCCCTGAAACCCATTAGCCAACAATCCAATTACCAGCAAGACAGATTGTCACAATACTCATCATTCCATAATCCTAACGGAGTCAATGGCTCCAATAGTAATAGTGGAAACCAGTCACGAAACTCTACCATTATCGCCAACGACACGCCTCCTAGATCAAGGTCTTCGTCCACAGGCAACGTTTTGGCCAGTGGCGAACCTAAACAGAATAAGGTTAAGGTGAAATTTTACTACCAAGATGATATATTTGTATTATTACTTCCATCGAACTTGAGATTGCAAGATTTGAAGAGCAAATTGTACAAAAGACTCAATCTAGACGGAGAGGCCACATCTGAAATTGGTACTGATGATGGAAACCATGCTTACGCTGGCAAAGAGATACAATTGTTTTTGAAAAACGATTACGATGATTTCATCAGTGAAAATGAAATTGTCAACGAGGACTTTAATGAAATTCACCAGCAAAAGCTAAAGGAATTCGAGGTTGACAATGATTATAAATTTCATGAAGTTTTGTTTGATAAATGTAAATTGGTTATTCTTGTATAGGAAAGTATAAAGTCTTGTAATATATGAACTATTTTTATTAAAATGTAACGCGAACAATTTCGAACTAACAGTTTTGCCCTTCAGAGCTACTTCAAAATTAGGTGAGAGAAAAAAAGATCGATTCCAGGCCAAACAAGCATTTAGGGAGGATGGAGGAGTCACAGCCGGCAAGATGGTTTTCAATACTGGCAGTCTTGCGCAGGATTGGATTCGGCCGCGACAAGGACGCCAACGCAAACCAGAGGTTGAGCAAAAGTGGGGTTGGCGCAGATGAAAGTGGTGAAAGCAAAGTTGAAGATCAACAAGTTCAAACCAAGATCATCGACGCGTCTGACGGGAAGAATAATGCGACTGGAGAGACGGGCGTGGGCCCGCAAGAAGCTGCAAAAGTGCACCAAGCGCAACAGAAAAAACAATTGCGTGGTAGTGGGCTCAGCTTGCGAGGAAACAAGCGTGGTGGCAGTCAAGGGATCTGGAAACAAAAACCAAATGCCCATATACAACTGCTTCCAGATCGTATAGCCCAGCTTGTGGAAGAGGAGAAGAGAAAACAACGGGCAGAAAAAGAAAGAAAAAAGGTGAATGATGAAACAGAGAATGATGGTAGTCAAACAAGTGGAGAGAACAAAGACAATGCACAAACGGAAAGATCGGTTCAATTCGATCGAGCTGAAATCGAACGGGTATTTGGAAGACCCAAGTCACCTCGGACCCCAATAAAAAAACGAGTAAGCGATAAGAGAATAGGCGATCACCGAGTACGGGTTCTGGACCGCATGTTGCGGGTGTATCCTTCTTCGTCAGAGGACGAGATGGTTGTGGAAGTCATAGATGAGAGCGAAGGAAAGGAAGGGACGGTAGAACGTCTGAAGAGTAGCGAGCTTGGCGGCGAGCCTAGCGACAACTCCGCGCGAAAGGCTGCAAAAAGAATTCTGATCACATCGATGATTGCGTCGCCGGAGGAAATCGAAGTAGTTGAGAAGACCGAGACCATTGCAACTAGTACGACTACCGAGGTCACTAAGATTACTGAGAGGGCTGAGACTACTGAGGAGGCCGAGAGCACGATTGAGATTACTGAGAAAATTACTGAGACCACTGAGAACCCTGAAAACACCAAGACTGTTACTATCGAATCCACCGCGACTACCGAGACCACCGAGAGTGCGAGTATTGAGACCACCGAGGTTGCCAGGTCGGAAGCCTCTGGCATCATCACCGAAACCAATGCTGGGGACTTCCCCACAGACGCACTTGCTCGTCCCGCTACCGCACTGGCCAAGCGCAATAAAAAGCGTAAGGACGGCAACAAACGTAAACGTGCTCGCACATCACGAGGCTTAGACAACTTCAAAACAAGTCTTGAAATACCAAAAGCAACCGAACCCCTTACCTACAACCGCCAAACTGAGAATGATCGCGTCGATCCCCTCGACTTTGATCTCTCCCAAACACTGACGGTGCCCCTGGTGGAATCATCGCCACACCGCGCACGTGACAAGACATGACGCTAGATTCCCCCCCCCCCCCCCCCCCCCCCCCCCCCCCCCCCCCCC